>PVLA01000932.1:0-429993 GCA_004027455.1 Hydrochoerus hydrochaeris
GAGCTCCCATAACCTATCTAAGCAGAATATTTGTATTGTAACTCCTACTGCATATCATCTATTCTATTTTATTTCATAAAGTTTTAATTCTAACTCTGTCTTCTAACTCTATCTCTACCTAACTCTATGTGTTAACTCTATCTTCTCTTATCTTCTTTCCAAAGAAGCTGAATTCTGATAGTATGTTTCAACAACTGACTGGTTAACTAACTTGTTAGAAAGTCTAACTACTATAAGTCAATCATTATATAAAACCTTTTGGACAAAGTGTAATGATTCATACTACTAAATACATGTAAAGTATTTTAGGATTTGTACATTATTTCATAGCAATATCTCATTTCCTTTATTTAAGCAACATATTGAGTACTATACTAAGGCTGTAATAATATTCAACAAATGCTTATTCAAGGACTGAATGAATTTTCCTACCAATTTTTGTCTGATATGAAATATAATAGAATACAGAATTTAATTTTTTGCTTCAGTAAGTCAGAAGAATAATAAATTTCAATATTTGTATTTCAAATTTCAAGTATTACAAAAACTATCATGAATTGATTTAGCCTAGTATCCATTGCTCATATCATTATCTTAGTTTGTATATCAAAGAAAACCATTTAAAACTACTCAGCCGAAATTTTAGCATATACTGTCTTAATAAAATTTTGAATAAAGTAATCTAATATGACCAATGTGGTTAGAAAAAATTTTAAATTGAAATTTGAAAAATACTTTTCTGAATCTTATAGATTATTATTATCAGAATTATTATTCTAGAGTCAACCCAGTAGATGCGTATTATGTATTTTTAAAATGCTTACCACAGTGTTAGTTCCTCTGATGAGAATAAATTAGTTTAAATAATAAAATGTCTGTGTAAATGGAGCCTAGGCAACCTGTAAGGCATGTGTATCTTTGAAATAAAAATCATTTCTACCTTAGTCAGAAATAGTTAAATGAGAGGTCAGTGTAAACTATAGTTTATAAAAATGCTTCCTATGAACAGGGGAAATAACCCTGTGCATTTTGAGATGAATATGAACACAGTGGAGACATTAGTTTTAGAATTCAAGGACTGTAGCACACATACAAGGAATAGAAAGACCAGTATTTCTTTGGAGAAAAGATACAAATCTGTAAAGGTCTCGGTACAAATCACAGTGCAGAACAAATAATGTTAAGTCAATGTTGTCTCTTCTGAATTTGCATTTTAGCAGAGAGATAAAAAATTAGTGATTAGCACACATACTGTGCTTTCTGGGCACATTAGTTATCCTATTACTCAAAATGTTAGGAAAAAATGGATCATTTCGCAGTGTTTAGCTGAAGATTTTGATGATAGGGCTTATTTACAGAAGTGTGATTATCAAGTAATTCAAAAGGGGCAGAGAATTACTCAGGGACTAGGAGCAGCCTGATGGGTGAAAGGAGGGAGAGCTGTGAATGGGAGTCCCAAGGGAAAGGCGGCCTTTGCAAAAAAGTCTCTGGCTCAAACCTAGTGGCAAAGCTTTTACCTGGTGAGAACTTGGGTGTTTAAAATACACAAACTACTTTTCTTGACCATCTTTCTTTTCTTCTTACTGCTTCTTGTTATCTCTGTTTCCCTCCTGGGCACATTTAAAATATCTAGAGACATTTTGACTGCCAAACTCATGAGAAAGGTGTGGGGAATGCTTTTGTCATTCACAAACAAAAAATAATGCTGCCCAACTAGCAGCGGGCCCAGGTTGAGAATCTGTGCATGTTTAATTAGTAAAGTCTAACCTGAAGTCAAAATTAGAAAGGGTTAGGAAGGGAAAAGGAAAAAAAATAATAGAGAATAGAAGGACAAATGGAAACAAAGCTTTGTAAATAAAGAAGGGAAGAAACTTGAAGGCAGGGGAAGGTAGTGGGTAGAAAAGAAGAATCAAAATATTTTATGTGCAGCTACAGATTCCCTATAATGAATGTGATCATTTTGTATATCAAAAGTATACCAATAAAGTTAATTGAAAAAAATTGGAAAGGGCTGAGGGATACATCTTACTTGTATCAGTCTCTTGCCGAGCCTGGTGGTACATACCTGTAATCTCAGCACTTGAGATACTGAAGCAGAAGGATCACTACAACAGCTTCAAGGCCAGACTGGGCTACATAGTGAAACCTGGTCTCAAAACAGAAACAGAAACAAACACAAAAACAAGTATCACCCTCTGAAAACAGAGTAGCATACAAAAGGGCAGAAAGATCTAGGGATATTTAAATAGCGAATAACATGAAATATTGTTGACTTTTACAACTTCCTTAGCTAACTTGAGAATCATTTGAGAAGATTGTGATGCATTAAGGAAGTTCTTGTTAAACAAAAAAGTACCATTTGTTGTGATATCTTATGTTGTTTTGAAAGGAAAATTAATTCATATCCTTGAGTAAATAGTCAAAGAATCAAAAGGAAAACATGACAAACAATATTTGTTTCCTTAGTAGATGTGTTAATAGCTTATAAAATTGTTTCAATTTTGTGAATATATTCAATATTTTTAATTGTTGAATTAAGTTTCACACTAATATGGATATTTTTCCTTTAAATAACATAAAAGGAAAAAATAAATGCAGACAAATGGAAGTTAGATTTCTAATCGCAAGAAAGTGACCTTTGGCAACACTGAAAGAGGGCCTCCTGGCTTTTACTAGCAACTTTTCTTATCAAGCATGTAAAATTATATGGTGACTTTTTGTGATGTGGCTTTAATTTTTCCATGCTGTATCAAAAGACAACTAAAATGAAATGAAATATCACTTATCTTCCCTTTTTTACAATAAATACCTGAGAATAGCTGAAGATTAATCAGCATGCATTGTTCACTAAGAACTCATTTATTTCTGAATATTTAGGTCATGTAAATATATTAATTGTGTTATTAAAATGTGATCAAACATTGTATTTCTACTTAGTGCCTAGAGAAGTAATAACATAATTTCTAAGAATGCGATTTAAAATTTAAGATAGACATTTAGGTTTCCTTTCAAAAGTATTTGCTATGTAATACAACTTTTATCACAAGAGAACTATTATGTGGCTAAAAGTGGTTCCCCTGGTCCAAGTCAACCACCTTTGCTTCACAGACAGTAATTCTTTCCTATATATTTAATTTTCTTAGGGTAGATTTTGGTTGATTGCACCTTCAACCTGGCTGTTTTGATAACTGAAGAAGGTGATGCTGAGCCCAGCAATTTAACCATTACAGCCCTGAAATAACTTATTTTACACCCTTAAAACAAACCCTTCCAGTTCCTCAATTGTGGTTTACCATGTGTGAATACAGCCTTTATGAACGACTTGTGACTACATAATTTTGGTGCAAAGAAAAACTATTATGGCATTGAGATCCTTATCATTACATCACATTTCCTGTGCTTATTTTGCAGAAGCTGGTAGCCTGTCTTATAAACAGCTCATCAAAATAAAACCCTGAAAGATGTCAATTGCAAAACCTACATGTTTGGTTTTGCATGTGGAGATTTTAGAGGTTTGTTAGAAATCCTTGGCTTTGTTCAAGTAACATACAGGGCCAGATTTGTTCATGTAACATACAGGGCCAGCTTTTTACATGATCATTAATCAAACAAAAGATGTCTTCAGTGTTTTCACACAACACATACAGCTCATTGCTCCTCTACCACCATGCTGCATGTAAAAGGTTTTGCCTGCATACCACATAAAATAATTTTTAAAAACTATGTTCCTTCTTGTTCATTTTAAATTTTATGTAAATGTTCTATAAAAACATATTTAAATAGTACTACACTTCCCTATATAGTATGCATTGAACACTTAGTGCCTTAATTGGGTTTTGCTATAATCTTGGAATAACAGATTTAACTCACTTCATTCAATTTATAGAAAATGTTTATCATACAATCCAATTGCCAAAGTGAGACTTCATTGTCAAATCAAGCAGCCAATTTGATTTTTTGTCAGAAATATCCAGGTATATTATAAATTCAAATATATTTATATATTACTTTTTGCTATCTATTTATCTATCTATCTATA
Source organism: Hydrochoerus hydrochaeris (assembly GCA_004027455.1). Lineage (NCBI taxonomy): Eukaryota > Metazoa > Chordata > Mammalia > Rodentia > Hydrochaeridae > Hydrochoerus > Hydrochoerus hydrochaeris. The sequence goes on from PVLA01000932.1 coordinate 4,040, forward strand.
TAATTTTGTCTGAATATGTACACAAACACATACATTCATATGAAAAGCTTCTCACTTTTGAATTCTAAAAATAGAAAATTAAGGAAGATAATGAGACACTAGCACAGAACCTTTCCCACAGTGAGTCACAGGAATAATTCCAGACAGTTTATGAAGTAAGTCTGCATTGCTCTTACTGAGAAACATTTCTCTGTCTGATGCCTGAAGATTTTTTGGAGACTGGATATAAATGATTCTTCCTGGGAGGGGAATGTGCCTTCTTTTCTAACATGGGAGAAAGGAAATTGTAAAAAGGGAATTGAGAAAGAGAGGCTGGCAGACTAGAAATGGTTTTCTAGGAAGAATAATATTAAGGAAGCGTAATATAGAAAAACAATATTTAAATTATTGATTCTTTTAATACTACTGATTCACACCATACTTAATGAAAATTTTTTATTTATCCTAAGATGTATGCACACAGAAGTTTGGAGACTACTCTAGTAAATCAATAATCTGATATTTTTAATTCATGAAATATATACTTAAATATTTATACAGGTATAACTCCTATTTCCAAGTTTGGTCAATTTAATGCATACATTCACGTGAGTATATTGTTCCAGTTGCTTTGGGACTAGGGTGGTAGATTGTGTTACTTTTTATGCTTGTTTACTTCTTCTGTTTAAGAGAATTGTTTTGGTTCAGACTGACCATTCATCTCTGCGAGTGTAATGTAATTCTTCTCTCCATTGGCTCTCTGGTCCATGTGACTTATTTAGACAAAAGACAGTGACTGTTCCTATTATGGGCCTTATCCAAGCAGTTATACAAACTTTACTAAATAAATTGACATGTGTTCTGTTTTTATAACAAGTGCATCTCAGAGATGTTTATTTCTTGCCTGAATCTTAAACTTGGCCTGAGAGGACACATAGAGACCAGCAGAACCTAAAAAGTCCAGCAGAACTTCAGATGACCTATAGCTCTCAAGTAACCTGAATAAAAAATAAACATTTGTTGTTACAGTTCAGTGACATTTATTAAATACATAGTTTTACTGCAGCAGAAACTTTGCAATGAGACAGATATAGAAAATAAATCATAATTCTACTCTCAGAGAGGTTACATTTTATACATATATATATATATATATATATATATATATATATATATATAGTACATTTTGATCTTCCATAATCTAAAAACCCAAAATCTGAAATGCTCCTATATCCAAAAATGTTTTAAGGCCCACATAATGGCATGTGGAAAATTCCAGACTTGACATCAGGTGACAGGTCAGCTAAAACATACTAAAATATTATATAAGTTTACTTTCAGAATATGTCTATAAATTAAATATGAAATATAATTAGTGTATCTATATTTGGACTCCATTCCCAAAATATTGAGGTATTTTGTATGTATCATATGCAAATATTCCAAAATCTGAAACACTTCCTGAACATTCAGACAAGAGATATTCAAACAATAAAAGTTCAAATACTCCATCATAATTATTTCGAGTTTGTGTTTTAAAAGAAAAAAATCTTCTGTCCAGTCTTTTTCAATTTTGATGGAAACACAAGTAATAAAGGATTAAAATCAACAAAGTTTATATTTTTGGTTGATTTGAGCTGATCCAAAAGCAAGCAATGTCATCATTAAATATTTTTTTGCAGTAAAGAAAATAATATTTTGTACAAAGACAAAAAGAAGCTTTATTTGGAAGTGGAACATTTGAATATGCCTCAGTTATGAATAAATCCCTAAGCTGAATGAAGAGCTTTTATAATGTCTTATGCAATGTGTATTCATAGTGTATAAGGTAGTTTAAACCCAACTCTGAAACTTTCCATATGCCCAAATCAATTCATAAATCTCATACTTATTGTACGTTCATAGACCCTTTATCCCCTTGGAGTCACAAGTATTAATAGGGTTTAAGTGTTTCATATTTTTCCTTTTCTCTATATATTTTTCTCTTTCTTTCTCTCTCTCTTTCTTTCTTTCTTTCTTTCTTTCTTTCTTTCTTTCTTTCTTTCTTTCTTTCTTTCTTCTTTAATGGTTCTATTCCTAACATAAATTTTAGGACTAGTTCATTAAAAATACCTGCTACCATGTGTGCTGCACTGGCACAAGCATTGGTGATAGAGGGGTAGGCAAGAAAAATAAAGAGAAACTTTGCCCTCCTACCGCTTACATTCTAGAAATCAGTGGGAAAGACAAAAATAAATGGAATAAGAAATTTATGAAATTTACCTCACACACACATATATGACTAATGATTTAAGATAATTAATTAATAAAGAAATGAAGGTCTGACTGAGAAAGTGATTGTTAATTAAGTGTCCAAAGGTGGTGAAGCTTGTTGATGGGAAGAGAATTTTGAGTGAGGGAAACAACATGTACAAAGGCCCTAAGGTTGTAGTATATCTAGCAGCCCAGAAAAACGCATTGAAAATTCAAAACATGAGTAACTAAAACAGAAGATGACTCAGAAAAAAAAATGTTGAGTCTCAAAGACCACTGAAGGGTTTTGGCTAGAACCAGAAGCTACTGGAAGATTTAAAACAGAGTATAATTTGACTTGTGTGCAACAAAGGAAGCAAAGGCAGTGTCTTAGGCCAATTTTTGGTCCTCTAATAGAATACCACAAACAAAAAATAATTATAAGTAACAAATTAACTCAGATCATAGTTTTGGAGGTTAAGAAGTCTAAGAGCATGTTACCGGCATCTGCTACAACATAATGTGAAAGAGAGGCAAGCACATGTGAGCCCAAGAAAGAAAGAACTATTCATTTCATCATTTTGATGAAGAATCTACTTCCACAATAACTAACTTTTTTCCCTAACAATGTCATGAATCTATTCTGAGGGCCACTCCTTCATCACCTAATCATCTCTTAAGGAATCTACTTTTTAATATGGTCACAAAGAAATTAAGTTGCTAGCACTTAATAATTTTGGAGGACATGTTCAAACCATAGCTAGCAGAGAAACAGAAACATCAGTAAAAGGATCTGAGTGAGTAAGGTGAGATGAGGAGAATTCTTGGTCCAAGAAGGCATCATAACTCATGATTTTCGGTGTAAGATGTGAAAGAAATAATCTTGTTATCAAGCTACATTTCTGCTACTCTTTATACAGACTCAACTAAAATGACACTTTCTCTCCAGCTGCTTTAGGTCTCGGAAATTATACGCTTGAGGGAAGTCATTTAGATTGTTACATATGTGGCTCTCATTGGTCATGTCAGTATTTTAATGTGAAATTTCATAGAAAAACTTCTATAATTTATCCAATTTCTTTGTATTTTTATTCAGTTTAGTCATACAAAAGTTTGTTTCTCTCATCAAGCCAGGTATTGGTGTTGGGAGGTTCCTGACATGCACAGAGCAAAAATTCTTTTGAAATTTCCTTCAGAGTTAAAAAACGGCATTGAAATTCTAAGTATCAACAGATAAAAGGAGAATTAAAAGGCAGTACCTGATTGATCAACAAACTAAAATATTTCTCAAGAAACTTTCAGTGGAAGTCATTTCATGTTTCATCAACCATAACTGTGTTACCTGGCCATCCATGGGGGCAAGGGAGCTGAAAGATGAAATAGTACATAGCAAAAAGGTAATGGAGAAAGGATGCAAATGGAGGTGTGGATAATACTAATATCTAAAAATGGAATTAATGATTTGAAAAAAACTAATGTCATAATAGGGTAGCCTTCTTGAATTGTTACTATAAACCTTGTCAGAACTATCAAGAAAAAAATGAGTGGAAATAATTATATAATGTTAATCTATGAAGCATAGGGCAAAATATACACAATTGTAAGTCAGACAACAATCTTTGAAACTCAAATATTATTGGAGTTTTGAGTATAAAGAGCAACCCCAAAAGTAGCTAGTTTTTGTACTTGGCATAATGATATTTAGTAGTAAGAGATAAAATGCTATAACATTGCTGCTATTTGTGATATTTGCATTGAGAGAATATAGGTTCTTTTGTTGTTTGAATTGCTTCCCTCTAAACTATGCTGAAATCCAAACCTCAATTACCTATGAGTATAAACTTATTTTGAAATAATATCTTTGGTAATGTAATAAAGTTCAAAAGTCATCAGGGCAGACCTTTCCACTTCATAACTGATGTTTAAATACATCTTTTCAATTCATGCTGAAACCTCAAATAAACACAAGGTCATAACCTGTCAAACATGATATGCATAAAACCAAAAACACAATAATACTTTCCACAGAACCTTAACAATTCCTGCACTTTTTCAAAAGCTAAAGCTACATTCTCTTCTGACACCAAATACAAACTCTTTACTGTGAATCTTTATAAAAATTGGAAGCAAATTACATAATCACAAGACACAACAGCGTAGGATGAACATTCCAATTCAAGAAAAAAACAAAAATGTCTTTATCCATTCATTAGTTGATAGGCACTTGAGCTGTTTCTAAGATTTAGTTATTACAAACTATGCTACTGTAAACATGGGTGTGCATATATCATTGTGATATGATGCTTTTAATTCTTTTGGTAAGATACAAAGAAGGGGAATAGTTAGATCTGTATCCTGGAGTACTACTCTGTAATAAAGAAGGATAAACTTGAGATATTTCTAGGTGAATGTATGCACATTGAGACCTTAAGTGCAATAAATCAGACACAAATGTTTAAATATTTCATTGTTTATCTGGTATGAGGAATTAAAAGGGTAAATAAGGACTAAAATGTTTAATAGATATTAAGAAATAGGGAGAAAACTTTCAAATGGAAAGGGGAACAAGGGAGACAAAGGGGAATGGAAGGGAAAAGATAAAGATCAGAAGTAAAAATGGAAACAAAGCTTTTATAAATAAGGAGTGGAAGAAGGGTTGAAGAGAGGACAGAGGCTTGGGGACAAATAAGAATCAAGATCAAGTATGTATAAAACCTATGATTAATGTGATATTTATGTATATCTGAAATGTACCAACAAAATTAATCAAAATATATGAAAAAAGAGAGAAATAGAGTGGTAGAAAAAAATAGGAACAATACTGAAACTCAGCAGAGCTAACATTATGTTCTGTATCTCCATGTACATCATCCAGGCACATGGCAGTGAGATATGAGTTCTAGAGAGATTAGGTGATCCTTATTGTATGAACTTGCTGGTTGCAGCCCAAAAGGTCTCTATCTTGAGGTGGCTCCATTATAGGCTTCGGATTTCCTGAGGTAAGTATTCCACATTCCTGGCATCTCCAGCTTCCTAGAGTATTCACTGCACTCTCCATATCTTTACACACTGACATCTTAGGGGCTCATTGTTTGGGCTATGAGGTCTTCCTTTGAAATATGTGCAGAAACCATCCTGAGTGCACACCTTTTGCATTCTGCATGCTATAAAACCAGAACTTCATGGATAACTTCATGGATAACTGAGGTTATCTTGAAGTTCAAGTACTATCTGAGTCTCCTTGGACTGTGGCTCCTGTGGTCTCTGAGTGCATGGCTGACTGTAGTGGAATGAAACCCATGGTACTAATTCTCTAGAAAGCTTTTGTGAAGCAGGTGTCCCAGAGACTTTCTTCTTAAATTAAATGATTACACATTTGCACTTTTGAAATGGAATAGGTGGAATCTTGCTGATTTGGGATATGCCAAAAAGGTATTTTTCTTGTTTCTTTACAAAGTACTTGATTTCTTTTTAATAACACTAATCTCTTCAGCAGACATATTTCCTTTTGCCTGAATTTTACACATGATTTCTTCTGGGTCAAAATTTAAATTTTCAAATTTTTATGTTTTAGTTGTTGCTCCTAATTCTCACTATAAATCTGAACTCATAACACAACCTGTGAATTGGATTGCCTGAAATTTCCTCCAACAGATAAAATAGTCCACCATTCTTAATCTCAGCATCCCACAAATTGCTATAGTATGCATGCCTTCAAGTTTAAGAGCCCTTATTCCTAACAGAGACCTCTTGAACTTTACCTTTACTGTTAATATTTTTACCAGTATTCTGTTCTTTTGAACTTCAGTTGGAATCACCCATCACGCTCTGCTTGTGTCATTATTGAACTCCTCTACCTCCGAGCTCCTAACCTTTCTAAACACCTCTTGCAAGCCAGTTCCCAAGCTTCTGAACCACATGATTGGGTATAGTCACAGGAACAACCCCACTACTATGTTACTAATTTACTATGAGTCAGCTTTCTCATTGCTGAGATATGATACCACACATCTACAATTTGGTTCAGAATCTCAGAAGATTCAGTTCATGGTTAGATTGCGCAATGAAGAGGCATCATGTTCAAAGGGCATGGTGGAACAGAGATGTGCAGTTCATCAGGATGGAGAAGCAGAGCAGGGGAACAGTGCTAGAGAGCAAGGGGCTAGGAACCATAAATACACCCCATGACCATACGTCCATGATCCCATAATACACCCAGTCAGACTCAGAAATGTGCTTCACTAATTCCTTTGTGGATCACAAAGCCAGTCAAGTTGGCTCTCCACCTAACTACCACCTACGTGTTCTGCACCAACATGATTTACACCATACTGTATCTTACTAAGATTTAACCCTGTTGATATATGTGGATGAAGCTAATTTACTTTTACTGCTGTTACTTTTACTGCTGTTTTGTATCACAACGCACAATTCTGCATAGCATTTAATCAGTTTCTGGTTGATAAAATTTTTTAGTGTCTTTCCTCCACGTTTTTATATTGTAAACAGTTCCACTAATCTTCTTGTATGTATTTTTTGGAATACATTGTTAAAATTTTGCAATACTATCTGGAAGTGAAATTATCTGAATGTAATATGTGTATGTATGCAATGTAAAAACATCATGTCAAACTCATTTCTCATTGGGATTAGTAGATATATTCTACCAACAATGTGTATGAGCTCCGGTAAAGATTTTTTCAATTTGCTTCCATGCTTCTAAATATAAAATGATAACTATTGTGGTTTAAATGTACATTCCATCATTATATTCATCATAGTGTTGTTTTTCTTTTCTGTTTAAGTACTGTTCACAGTTTTTTTTCCTTTTATTTTGAGGAGTTGCCTATATTTGATCATATTGATTTGTACACATTTGTATATGTTCTATTAGTCCTTTATTGACTTCATGTTTCATATTTGTCTCCTGCTTGGGCACATCGTGTTATTTTCCCTTATTATTTTAAATTTTACTCAACAAATGACATATACTTACAGTCTATTTCAGTTCCCCCAGGGATATTTATTGTTGATGCTCACAATAATGATGAAGGAAAGATACTTAACATTCCATGACATTTTTAAAGGAAGACTAACAAGCACCTACAGAGTAAAATAATACTTCCAAAGTCTGTGACATAGTTTTTGAAAGCCAAATTTTCTCTTATGCCACATATATTTTGGTTATTGTGTAAAGTCATCACTTTTGGAACATTTTCTATTTGAATAAAGATATTTTGTTGCATGAAGACTGGAGCCAACTGATTTTCCTGTTGGAATATTTAACATGTTAACTTAATATTTTGACTCAAAATTTGAAAGCATGTGTCCTTAGTGACTTTTAATTAACACAGAGCAAGCAAAATCAATATTTTTTCTGGCAGTCAAAACACATTTTGGATCAAAGTTGTAGTTATAGGTGTAATACAAAACTAAAATAATGCATACTTTTAATCAACTGGATTTTTGTCAGCATTGTGAAAATAAACTATAATTTTAACTTTTATTTTGTAAAATGTCATAAAAATTAGTTTTTCATTTAAAGTAACATCGTCTAAAAATCTATTATTTAGAGTAGTATTTTAGTGCAAAATGAATGAAAACTGTAGAAGCTGAGTTGACTAATGTAACATAAGGACTGCCCACTTTTTTCTCTATCTGATTTTAATAGAACATGAATTAAAAAGAGCAATAAAATGTTTCAAATAATGAACATAAAATTTTTATAAAAATAAGACGTGTCCTACATTGTAAATAACCTCTCACTATCAAAGTATATTATATACTCTCACTATCAAAGTATATTATAAGGTATAAAAAGGCATAAGAATGTGTGTACTGGTAAGAGCTCACATATTTTATTAAAATCTTTTATTCTGTGGTTTCAGTTGTTTATATGGATCCTTCATTTGGTTAACAGCTGGGAGTTAGGCAACATCAAGTCCATAAAATGCGGTTCTACATAATTTCCAGTGCCACAAAAATCTTAACAGTAGCAAAGGTATGAATTTAAGACTTAAATAAATAATATATTTTAATGCAGTTTGGGACAAATGACTTTAGTGTTCTATAAAGCAAACACCTTATGAATGTCCAAGGTCTTAAAAATTTATTGTCTGCATGTCCAAAGGTTAGAGCAAAAGGACATGGAGTAAAATTGACACAGATTTGTAGGGAAAATACACAGTTTGGCAATAGGTTTCTGTCTCCATTCCTCTAATTAGCCATGTAGTTTTTCATCTTTAAACTTGAACTGTTAATGGTAGTGTAGGTTAAGTTACAGTAACAGATAACCTTCAGACTGTGATGATTTGAAAAAAAAAGTTTATTCTTTCTCTGGGTACCTGACTGTTCTGAGTTGCCTGGAGCTTGCCAATGTATGTCCTCACTGTGCCATAGCCAGATGAAGAAACTGTTATATTAAAAGTTGTGATTAGCTAAAGCAAAGAGTAAGAACTAACACAAATATACTCCAGAAGTACCACATGTCACTTCCACTCACAATGCATTTCTAACACTGATCATATGGCTCCACACAACCAGAAGGAAACTAAAATAAGATTCCTTACATATTCGTGGAAAGCAAAGATCCAGAAACCCTAGACACGTCATGTTTGTTGTTGAGAATTTAGTACGAGGCTGCCTGAGTTCTACTGTTTCTGACATATGGCAGACATTGGAAAACATTCTTTATTAAGTGTTCTCATCCAGCATGCAGTGCTGGTATTAACCAACATGGATAAAAAGAGATTGTTTATGAGAAGATTTTCCTTATACTTACTTTACAGTCCACCTTCTTAAGTTTCTTGTAGTGAATGTATTTTAAAGAGGGAAGAAAAAAATGTTCTTTATGATTTGAAACATTTAAAATGGCACTATAACAACCTATAATTTATTAATTAATGTGAAATCTAGAAATGAGTTTCTCTAATTTTAGCGTTTTCTAGTTTTGTTAAATCTAATAGGAAAAAATCTTTAGACAGTAATGTTTTCATTAATGGTTCAAATTTCAAACAATAAATTTTATGGTTCAGTTATTTAGAAACTTTTGAGAAACTAGATCTAGAAAATTCAATTCCCAGTAGAGGTAAGAATTTCCTCTTCTATGTGCTTTCACTCTGCTATTCATGAGAGATGCAATAACTACTAAAATTTTCTGATTTTTTATGTTTCATGCTTTCTAAATTGTTCCACATAAATGCTACACATCATATTATAGTTCTTATAATAATCAAATATTTATGGCTGTATTTACAAATGTTGATGACTGAAGAAAACACTATTTAATTCTGTTGTATACACTGAACACTTCCCTGGAACAAGGTGCTGTAGTATATTACCAGAAAGTAACAGTTCTACAGACAGAATGCACTCATGTTGACCTCTAGTTAGAATAATAACACGTAATCCACAAAATAATCACTAATATTAAGAAAGTATTTTAATAGAGGTCTGCATCATATCAAATATATTCCAGTTGTAATTTAAGAAATTTTTTCATTGAATGCAATGTGTAGGCTCATAAATAATTACTAGAATTATGAGGGAGAGAGTTAATATTTATTTTTAAATCATTTTCAAATTTAAAGCCAATGAATAACACAGATTCTTGATATGGAAAAGAGATTCTACAACCATAATCTTATCTGGTTACTTACCTAGATGACTGCCTAATTTACTTACCTAAATGAAAAGGTTTATGTACTGTACATCTAAAATATGTTTTTATGTAAACATAAAATCAATATCCATAAGTTAAAAAAATACTAAAAATCCTGGTAATGCTAAATAAATTACAAATCCAACAAATTTATATAATGCAAATAAGAAAATCTATACATATGTACATGTGCATACACAAACAATCACACATTTTATACTCATGAGATATTTTTAAGAAACTACAACACTTGTGTTACTAAAGAAAATTCAAGACAAATTTCCTTCTTCAGAGTTATATTTCCAATGTTCTATCCTTTAGCTTTGGATGACTCATGTCACACCAAATATAATACAACACCCAAATTGTCTGCCAAGGTCAATTGTCATGAACTTTCCCAGGATAAGAGACTTTTCTTAATTCTTCTTGAGAGATAAAACTGAGTGATAGGAGGTGAGGGATAAATACAGACAGGCTGAATCTGTAGCAAACCTCTTAACTGCCTGACTGTATACTCTATCTCCTTTGAACCTGGTGACCAATGATTAAAAATAAAATGAAATAACAAATTTTGTCAGGAGGCAGATGCTCTTCTCTGCAAAGAACAAGAAATGTAAGTACAAGAATTGCCACTATTTGATTTGTGTTAGAACAAGTCCCAGCAGCAATGTAATAGTCAATAATTCAAGACAATTAAAAAAATAAAAATAATAACCTATCACTAACTCCATGCTTAATAGTGAAAAACTGAATGTGTCCCCTAAAATTAAGAATAGAGGAAAGAATGTAAGTTCTCTATCCCCTAAAATCAGGAATAGAGGAAGAATGTAAGTTCTCTATCCCCTAAAATCAGGAATAGAGGAAGAATAGAAGTTCTCCTTAGCTATTAAACATAATTCTATAAGTTTCAGACCATGCAAATTGGAAAGGAATTGATAAAATAGTCTGCATTTGAAAATGACATCACAGTCTACCTAGAAAATTCCAAGGAATCTACAAAAGCTAAAGAAAATGAAAGCTCCTACAACTATGAAAGAGGTTAGCACAGTCACATGATCTAAGTTCTATACGTAAAACCTTAATTGCACCTCCACATATTAGCAATAAACACATGAATGCTAGAATTGAAAGTAATACACAAGTATTCAAAAATGAAATGCTTAAATATAAATCTAACAAAATGTGTAACATTTATATGCTGAGTATTATAAAACACTGATGAAGTAAACAAAGATGTAAATAAATGAGGAAACAAGTTAATTTATGATTTGCAAAACTGAATACATTTCAAATTAACCTACAGGTTTTATGAATATTTTTTGGAATAAAAAGGATGTAATTTGTAGATACTAGAAAATTTATTCATACCTTTATATGGAAAGGTAAGAGTATAAAGTAACTAAAGCAATGTAAAAATATAAAGTCATATAGATAATTTCTCAATTAGGCTTTTTTGATTTGTTTATTTATATACTTACGTATTTTGAAAAAAGGACTTGCTATGTTACTCAGGCTGACCTCAAAATTGCTGTACTCAAACTATCCTATCTGTCTCCCAAATAGCTCCCAAATAATTATGACTATTGACTAAAGAAGCCAGTCAAGGAGTCCTCAAAGGAGGTGCAAGAAGTTATGGGAATGAAGCTGATGGAGTAGAGGAGACCTTAGAAAATTCAAGATGTCAGAAATGTGATGTTTGCATGGAGAACTTCAGGCAGTTAATGCAATCAACCCAAGACAAAGGTCATGTCCTAACAAACAGTGACCCTCTAGTGGTGGGGCTGCTCAAGTCTTCTGGACCTCACATCTCAGCACTGGATGCCATGGATGCTGGACATGAAGCTACAGGACATAAGTTTGCATTTCTGAGTTCTGGTCTTATTTCAGTTTTACTGCTTTCTGTCTCCTCATTTCTCTTTTTTAGAATGATAATGTTTACCCTCTTGTCCTGTATATAATTGTTTTCCTTGCCAACCTCAGACTACAGCACCATTGTATATTTGAAATGTTTATTTGTATGGGTGTTCACAGCAAACACTTTGCCTTAGGATGTAGAGGACACTTTGATTTGTACTTTTGAGAAATGTTGGAACTGTTGAGACTTTCAGGAAAGAGATTAGTATACTTTTTTACACGTGGGATAGCTCTATCCTTAAATGGAATTATCACCTCATATTTATTTGGAAATTAAATTCTATTTTAGGAAATATTGGGTGCCTGGTTTATAAAGGGTAGACAGTAACATAAGCTGGATTGTCATCTTGTTTGATATAAGGGCCACCCAAGAGATTAGTAAAACTGATGGATGTGTCTGAGTGGGTCATGGAGTCTTCGTACTGTGGTTCATGGCCCTTTCTCTTTGGCACTGCTCTCCTGGCCATGATGAATCAAGTAGCTTCACTCCACTGTGTCTTTCTGTCATGATGGTTCTGCCTTGTCACTAGCAAACAATTGGTTGAAATCTTTGAAACCATGAATGAAACAAATCTATCCCCTTTAAATTGTGGGTGTCAGATTGAGCATCAATGACAAACCTGAATGATACAAAAAGCTTTTTTATGGAGTCATAATATTAAAGAAATTAGTTAAAACATTTCTACAACTAGACAGAAATTTCTTTCACTAAGGAAGAAGTGAAATCTGCAGTAAACATATAGAAATTAATTCAATAACATCTGAAGAAAAAATAGCAATAGAAATTAATTTAATAACATCTGAAGAAAAAATAAATTACAAATAATTATTTCATTTGAAGCAATAGCATTTTTAATAATGGTACAGTAGTTATATTAATAAATGCAGGAATATTATCTGTGTCTTGGTTACATTTCTCTCATTGCTGGGACAAAATACCCAAAACCCCTACTTAAGGAAGGAAAGGTTTATTTATCTTACAGTTTGTGGAGGCTTTAGTCTATACTATGTAGAGCCCAAGACAAGGTGCCATGGCACAGAGGTAGCCATTCATGGTGGTGGCAGGTACCAAAAGGCAAAAAGAGCAAAAAAAGCAAAAAGGGAAATGCATATTTCCTTCCTTTCCTTATACTGTATGCTGACTACCCACTCCTGGAAAGGTGCAGCACTCACACCACCAATCACAGCACTTGATATTGAACTAATTACAAATACTAGATTTAGCTGCTTCCACAACTGCATGAGGCTTTTGCAGGACATCAAATTACAAACCATAACAATTCATTAGCTCTTTTAGTAGTTCACATGAGGCTTATGAATAACTTATGTCTTGTTAGGCCTCTTAAAACTTTCAGAATATTTTTATTTTTTGATTTTTGTAAATTTTAAAATGAAAAAAGAAAAAGAACAAAAACAATGATAGAGAATTTCAAGATATAAAAATAGATTAACAATGGTTAACATATTTTTCATTGTTATCTTCAGAAGTAGCTGCTCAGATTAAAGTTACATGCATGAAAAAATGATCAAACAAAAATAAAAGCACAAAGTGTTATTTTTTGATGAGCTAACAGAGATTAGTAGTACAATTATCTATCACATATTTAAATATATAATATAAAATAGATACTATATATAATCTCTTCCCTTGTTTCTTTTTTCCTTCCTCCCATCTCAGTTGTTTCCTTTTGAGAAATTTGTCTTTCATTTTCACAATATCTATTTGACATTTTAGATTTTTTTTAATCTTGCAGTTTTTTACACTAGGGAAGGAATTCAATGTTCACACATGTAAGTCTGGTTTATTTCACTTATGAATATGATCTCAAGTTGCATCTATTTACCTATAAAAGCCTCTAGTTTATCTTTTTTATAGCTGGGTAATACTCCATTGTATAAAAATGCCACATCTTTTTTTAAATTTTATTTTAAAGAGTAAAACTAAACATAATAAAACAGAACAAAGAAGATCAGAAGAAAACAATGTAACACAGATTTCAAAGCAAGACAAAAGGAGATCATCACTGGCTATCATATTGTTTCTTATTTTCTTCTAAATAGTTGTCCATATCTTCACACACAATGAATTCTTACAAAACAAAATAGGATTAAACTGATCAGAATAGGATGATGAATGCATTATAGGCCTTCAAAACCAGATGATAGGTAAATCAAGAATGGCTGCCATAATGTTTCACATTCTCTTCAAAATAGCTGTCCATACCTTCATTTATGTTGAAATCAAACAATAAAAAACAGACTAAAAACACTCTGAACAAACAAAAATAATATTGCTGGATTTCACAGCATGATGCCATGGAATCAGCACTGGATACCATAGTGTCTCTTTTTTCTTCAAAGTAGCTGTTCATTTCATCATGCATTATATAATTGAGTCTCATAAATTGTTTAGGAAAAGTTCTAGGCATGTATGAGTTTCTACATGTATATTTATCTTTTTGGTATTGGAAGGGAAAACAAAAAAAAGCCCACAAATTCCTACAAAAACATGAAACAAAAAAGACAAATAAATAAGAATAGCAAAGAGCCCAAAACACTGACAATACAGGACTTCAAAACAAGGTGGTAGGAGTATAAATAGGGTTGTTATTTTATATTATGATCTTCAAGAATTCCTCAGATCACCATACAATAATATGCACAATTGTTCCAATCCTATGAATGTTAAATTTTTGTCCCAAGAACTTATAGAATTTGTAGCACAATCACCTTAGCTATCCTAAATGTGTTTCTATAATTTTAGATATTCTTCTTTTCCTTTCCTTCTTTTTCCTCCTTTTCCATGAGATATTTTTCCCCTTTAAGCAGATTCTTATGCTTTCACTGTAATTATTTAGTATTTTGTATCTTAGGTACTCTTGCCATTTCTTATACTAGGGGGACTATATGGTATTTACACATGTGAGTTTGATTTATTTCACTTATAAGTATGGTCTCAAGTTGCATCCATTTACTTATAAATATCTCATTTACTTAAAATATCTCTTTATAGCTGAGTAGTATTCCACTGTATAAAAATGGCATATCTTTTTTATCCATTCCTCAGCTGAAGGGCATTTAGGTTGTTTCCAAGCTCTGGCTATTATAAATTGTGCTGCTATAAACATGGCCTCAAGTATATCACTGTGGTATGATGTTTTTAGTTCTTCTGGGAATATGCCCAGAAGTGGAACAGCTAGATCAAATGGAACTTCCAATTCCAGCTTTTTGAGGAACTTCCAGACTGACCTCTACAGTGGTTGCACCACTCTGCACTCCCGGAAAAGTATAAAAGGGTTCCTTTTTCCCCACATCCTCTCCAGAATTTGTTGTTGGTAGTTTTCTTTGCCCTGGCCACTATTTCTGGAGTGAGATGGAATCTCAGTGTGGTTTTAATTTGCATTTCTCTAATGACCAATGATGCTGAACAGTTTTTCATGCATTTATTTGCCATGTGAGTTTCTTCATCAGAGAACTGTGTGTTCATCTCAGATGACCATTTTTGGATTGGGTCTTTGAATTTTGGGGATCTGATTTTTTTAAAATTCTTTATATGTTCTAGACAGAAGTCCTTTGTCTGATGGACAGTTCACTAAGATTTTTTCCCAATTTGTAGGTTTTCTTTTCACTATGCTGGACATTTCTTTTAACATGCAAAAACTCTTTAATAGGACATGATCCCAGTTATTGATTCTGTATTTCACATGCAGTTTGATTCTTGTTCATGAATTCTTTACCTACCCCATATCTTCAAGATTTCTACCTACTTTGTCTTCCAACAGATTTGGGGTTTCTGTTTTAATGTTTAGATCTTTGATCCATTTAGATTTTAGTATATGGTGATAGGCAGGGGTCTAGTTTTAGTTTTCAGCATATGGAGAGCCAATTTTTCAGCACCACTTATTAAAGAGACTATCTTTCTTCCAGTGAATGTGTTTGGCTCCTTTATCTGAGATAAGGTGGCTTAGTGTGTTTGTAGTTGTAGTTGTATCTTCTAATCTATTCCATTGATCTTCAAGTCTGTTTTTGTTCCAGTACCATGCTGATTTTATTACAGTATCTTTGTAATATAACTTCAAGTGAGAGATTGTGATGCCTCCTGCCTTGCCTTTGTTGCTTAGAATTGCCTTTGTTATTCTAGGTCTCTTCTGGTTCCAGATGAATTTTGGGAGTGATTTCTCTAGATTTGCGAGGTATGTTAGTGGCATTTTGATTGAGATTGCATTAAATCTGTATAACAATTTTGGGAGAATGGCCATTTTCACAATGTTTGTTCTTTCTATCCATGAACAAGGGATGTCTTTCCATTTTCTGAGGTCCTCTTCGATTTTTTTTTCAGGTTATTATAATTTTCCCTAAATAGATATTTTACTTCTTTTGTTATATTAATTTCTAAGTATTTCATTTTTTGGATGCTATTGTGAAAGGTGTGGCTTCTTTTGTTTCTCTCTCAGTGGTTTTGTTGTTAGTGTATAGGAATACTACTGATTTTTGAGTATTGACTTTGAGTCCAACTACATTACTGAATTTATTTATTATACTTGGTAGTCTTTCAATGGAGTTTTGGGGGTCTTCTACATAGAGTATCATGTTATCTGCAAATAATGATAATTTAACTTCTTCTTTTCCCATCCTTACTCCTTTAATTTCTCTCTCTTGTCTAATTGCTCTGGCTAGTATTTCCAGCACTATATTGAATAGAAGTGGTGATAATGGTCTTCCTTGTCTTGTTCCTGATTTTGGGATAAAGGCTTTCAGTTTTTAGCCATTTAATATGATACTGGTTGTTGGTTTGTCATAGATGGCTTTTATCATATTTAGGTAAAGACCATCTATTCCAATTTTCTGTAAGGTTTTTATCATGAATAAGTATTATCAAATACTTATTCAAAATCTTATCAAAAGAAAAATCTTATCAAAAGATTTTTCTGAATCTATAGAAATGATCATGTGGTTCTTATTTTTGGCTCTGTTGCTATGGTGGATTAAATTTATTGGTTCCCATATGTTGAACCATCTCTGCATTCTTGGGATGAATCCCACTTGATCATGGTATAAAATCTTTTTGATGATTTGCCAAAATTTTATTATAGTAGCTTTGTAATATAACTTCAAGTAAGGGATTTTTTTTGCCAAAATTTTATTGAGAAGTTTTGCATCTATTTTCATTAAGGAGATTGGTCTGTAGTTATCTTTTTTGGTTGGGTCTTTCTCAGGTTTTTGTATTAGAGTAATATTTGCTTACAGGACTGAGTTAGGGATAATCGTTTCCCTTTCAATTTCTTTGAAGAGTTTGAGGAGTGTTGGCATTAAATCTTCTTTGAATTTCCTGTAGAATTCCATGGTGAATCCATCTGGACATAGGCTTTTCTTTGTTGGTAGGGATTTAATTACATTTTCAATTTTGTTAATTGAAATTGGGTTATTCAGCAGTTTTACATCTTCTTGACCCAGCTTTAGTAATCCATATGCTTCTAGGAATCTGTCTACTTCTTTATTATTATTGTTATTATTGTATAATATTGTTGGGTGTCAATGAAAAATCAGGCACCAATACAAATGACATAAAAATATTATTTTCAAAAGCAATAACAGAAAATTTTGCAAGCATGGGGAAAAAAATCTGACATTCAGGTAAGTGAAACTCCAATTAGCCATAACAGAAATAAATCTATGCCAGATATATAATAATCAACATGTCAGAAATTCAGCATAATTACAAGATATTAAAAGCTGTTTTAAAAAAGAAAGAAAGAAAGAAAGAAAGAAAGAAAGAAAGAAAGAAAGAAAGAAAGAAAGCTCTTATAAAGGAAAGCCCTTCAGAATCATGCAGACTTCTCAACACAGATCCTCAAATCAACAAAATCTTGAAGTGAAGTATTTCAAATATGAAAGAAAACAACTTTCAATGAAGATTGATGTGCCCTGCAAAACTATCTTTCAAAATTAAAGAAGAAATAAGATACTTCTGTGACAAAGAATACCTAAAGAAATTCATGACAACAAAACCAATCCTACAAAGACTAGTGAAAGATACTCTAGAAAGAGGTAAAAATGATCATAATTTCAAGAACAATAGCAGAAAGAAATCTACAAGTAGAGGAAGTACTAAAACAGAAAGGAAAAGTAGGAAACCAACTGCAGAAAGATAAATATGACAAAGATAAACCAATACATACCAGTTATAGTCATAAATGTAAATGGCCTCAGTCCAACAATCAAAAGAAACAGACTGGCAAAGTGGATCAAAAAACAAAACCCAAAAATGTGCTATATACAAGAAACACATTTACTTGAAAAGGAAATTCATAGACTGAAAGTCAAGGAAGGATAATACTTCATATGGCAGAAAACCAGAAAAAACAGGGGTAACTATTCTGTTTGCAGATAATGTGAACTTCAAACCAAGAATGATCAAAAGAGACAAAGAAATCACTATATACTTGTTATAGGAAAACTTCAAGAGGAAGAGATAATAATCATAAAATATGGGAGTACCCAACTATATAAGACAAATATTAATAGACATGAAAAATCAAATAAGCAATGACACAATAATAATGGAGTAACAACACCCCACTGCCATAAATAAATAGATCAACTTGACAAAAATCAACAAACAAATAACAAAAATGAACCAAAATTGTAAACCAATGGACTTAGTAAACACTTAGAGAGTGTTCCAGCCAACAAATCAGAATACACATTCTTCCCAGCTGCACTTGGGATATTCTTTAAAATAGACCACATACTAGCCCATATATCATGCTTAAGTAAATGGAAATTAATCAAAATTATCTCATGTATATTATCTGACCATAGTGCAATGAAATTGGAAATCAATGGCAAAGGAAACCACAAAAACTCCATAAACACATGGAAATTAAATAACACCATCCTAAACAACCAATGAATAACAAATGAAATTAAAGAAGAAATTTTACAACATCTACCATTAAATGAATATGCAAATACAGCTTGCCAGAATCTGTGGGATGCAATGAAAGCAGTCCTCAGAAGGAAATATAGGCTTAAATTAAATTTATAGTGCTGTACCTCAAGCTTCTACAAAAAGAAATCTAATTCAAGCCCAAACCCAAAGAAGGGAGGAAATTATACTGATCAGAGCAGAAATTAACACAATTGAAACTAAGGAAACAATACAAAGAATTGAAGAATTTGTTCTTTGAAAGAATAATAAAATTGATGAACTCCTAGTTAACCATATCAAAAAAGGAGAAAAAAATCTCAAATTCCTGCAATAAGAAATGAAAGAGGTGAAATCACTACAGGTCTGGTGAAAATTCAGTAGATCATCAATACCTACTTTGAAAATTTATATTTTCATAGGATGGGAAACACAGAAGAAATGGGCAGATTCCTAGAAATGTGAATTAACAAAGATGGATCAAGAAGACATAAAAATTCTGAATAACCCAATATCAGTTAGTGAAATTAAAAATATAATTAAAAATTTATGAACAAAGAAAGTCTCAGGTCCAAATGGATTCACAGCTGAATTCTAGAAGAAATTTAGAGAAGATTAAACATTAATACTCCTCAAACTCTTTATTGAAATTAAAAGGGAAGCAATCCTCCCTAAATCATTCCTGGAGGCAAATATTACCAAAACCAGAGAAATATCCAACCAAAAAAAGTCTCTCTAATGAACATAGATGCAAAAATCCTCAGTGAAATATTAACAAACACAATACAACAAATAAGAGAATTATACACCATGACCAAGTGAGATTCATCCCAGAAATGCAAGGATGGCTCAATATAAATAAATCAATAAATGTAATACACCACATCAACAGAACCAAAGACAAAAATAATGTGCAAAAGTACAAAAGTAATCTCAACAGATGCAGAAAAAGCTTTTGATAGAGTCCAACACTCACTCATGATTAAAAAAAAACTACAGAAAATCATCATACATGGTCTTTACTTCAATCTGATAAAAGCCATATATGATAAACAAACATCATACTAAATGGGCAAAAACTGAAAGCTTTCAACCTAAAATCACGAATAAAATAAAGATGTTCACTATCACTGCTCCTATTCAATATAGTTTTGGAAACATTACCTAGAGCAATTAGACATGAAAGAGAAATAAAGGGGATAAGGATAGTAAAGGAAGAAGTGAAAGTTTCATTTTTCACTGATGAAATGATACTCTACATAAAAGACTCTCAAGACTCCAACAAATGACTACTAGAGTTAATGAGCAAATTCAGTATTATAGCTGAATCCAAAATTGATGCTAAAAAATCAATAGCATTCCTGTACACAATCAGCAAACTCAGTGAAAGAAAACTTAGGGAAACCACGTCCTTGACAATTATATCCAAAAAACTAAAACACTTAAGAAGCTAACTATCAAAAGAAGTAAAAGATCTATGCATTGAAAATTACAGTACTCTGAAAAAAGAAACTGAAGAAGCTTTCAGAAACTTGCAAAATAACCCTTTCCCTAAGATAAGAAGAATCAACATTGTAAAAATGGTCATACTCCCCAAATTGTTATACATTCTTAATTCAATCCCAATCAAAATATCATTTGCATACTACAGAGATTTAGAGAAAACATTCCTAAAATTCACCTGGAACATAAGAGTCTTAAAATAGCAAATCATGGGCAATAAAGGCAAGGCAAGAGGCATCACAATCCCTGACTTGAAATAATTCTACAATGCTACTGTAATAAAAATAAGGCAAAGAAGAAGAAGAAGAAGAAGAAGAAGAAGAAGAAGAAGAAGAAGAAGAAGAAGAAGTAGAAAAGAAAAGCAAAAGCAGACCTGTGGAATAATGGAATAGAATAGAAGATAAGGGCACAACTACAAACACACTCAGTTATCTAATGTTTGCAAAGGGGCCAAAATATTCACTGGAAGAAAGATAGTCTCTTTAATAAATGGTGCTGGAAAAACTGGCTTTCCATGTGCCAAAGGCTTAAACTAGACCCATGTGTAACACCATTCACTAAACTAAAGTCAAAATGGATCAAAGAACTAAATATTAAGGCAAAAATACTCAATCTACTGGAAGACAAAGTAGGTAGAAATATGGAAGACATAGGGGTAGGCAGAGAGTTCTCAAGCAAAGCCTAAAATACATGGGAAGTACTTCAAAAAATCAACTGGGATCTCATCTTTTTAAAAGTGTTTTTACATGAAAAGAAATCACCAACAGAGTGAAAAGACATTCCACAGAATGGTAAAAAGTTTAGCCAACTGTCCCTCAGACAAAGAACTTTTATCTAGGACATATAAAGGTTTGAAAAACATTGAGATCCCCAAATTCAAAGACCCAATTCAACAATTGGCATCTGAGACAAATATGTACTTCTCAGATGAGGAAATACTAATGGGAAACAAATATATGAAAAATGTTCAACATCACTGATCATTCTAGAAACGCAAATTTAAATAACACTGAGATTCCATCTCACTCCAGAAAAAATGGCTCTCATCAAAAAATCAACCAATAAAGGTGCTGTAGCAGGGGCTGGAGATTTGACTCAGTGGCACAAGCACCGGCCTGACAAGTGTGAGGTCACGAATTTGATCCCCAGTACCAAAACTAAAAAAAAAAAAAAAAAATGTTGCAGGAGATGTGAAGGGGAAGGAAGCCCTTCTCCACTGTTGGTAGGAATGTATGTAAATCAGTGTCAAGATTTCTCAAAAATCTAGAGTTAGAGGCTCCATTCAAAGCAGCTGCTTCCCTTCTGGGTATTTTCCCAGAAAAACTGAAAACATCAGACCACAGTGACATGAGCATCCAGATTTATAGCAGCACAATTTGTAATAGCTAAATCTTAGTAACAACCCTGATGTCCGTCACTCCAAGAATGGATAAAAAGATGCGGTAGCCATGCCCAGCTACCTCAAAGGGGCTAGAAGGGGCCTGAATCTATGGGCAATGAATGTGCACAATTTGATTCCCAGTGCATGGGGGGATTCTTTGGAATATCACCTCCAGCCAGTGAGACCACGCCTAGCATCCCAAATCACCGGGAACATACCTATCGGAGGTCCTTTGGGCCTAACTTGGTCATGCCAAATGACCTCCAAGGGGCTAACAGGGGCCTGAATCCAGTCCCAGAAGCCAAACTTGTGTAATTTGATTCCCAGGGCACAGAGGAAGCTTTGGAACATTGCTTCCAGCTGGTAAGACCACATTCAGTGTCCCAAAAACCAGAAAATGCACGGGAGGTTTCCTCAACCTAACTGGGCTATGCCCAGTGACTTCAAAGTGGCTAGCAGGGACCTGAATCTAGTCCAGGGAGCCAAACATGTGCGATTTGATTCCCAGCACATGGGGGAAGCTTTGGAACATTGCTCAAAACCCAGAAACATAAGAAAATTACAAAATGAAAGTGCAAAATGCAATCTCAAACTTCCAGCTCAACCCTGGCAAGCCTAGGAGACATGGACATAGAAGAAAATGTAAGCCATTCACCTGAAATTCCTGAAATGATAACAAGTGAAATAAAGAAATAACTCCAGGAAGCTATAAAAGAACTCAGATCACAAATAATCTCCCAAGTAAAAGAAGAAATGATAAATGTAATGAAAGAAATGCTGAACATACCTAAAGAAACCTAGTTAAAAATTAGAGGTACAATGCAAAAAGATGGAAACCCTGAATGAACAATGCATGAAGAAGATTCAAAGAGATATACATGAAATCAAAAATTCCATAGAAAGTTGGAAAAACTGCCTCAACAAAAGTGAAGATAGAATTTCAGACCTTGAAGACAAGATTGCAGGTAGTGAACAGGAAAGGAAAGATCTTTTAAAAATAAAAAGAAATCAGGAAATAACAATTCAACAGCTGCAAGATGATGCAAAGAAAAACAACATAAGATAAATAGATGTAAACGAAAAAGGAGATGACAACACAAATCATATCAAGAGGCTATTTATAGAATAGCTGAAAATTTCCCAAGCATGAGAATGGAAACTGGCATACAGATCAGTGAAGCATATAGAACTCCAAATAACCATAACCAAAATAAAATTACACCCAGACATATAATAATCAACTTCCCAGAAATCCAACACAAGAACAGACTATTAAAAGCTGTTAGAGAGAAGAGACGGATCACCTAAAGTAAAACCTATTAGAATCATAGCAGACTTCTCAACACAAATAATGAAGTCAAGGAGAGCATGGAGTAAAGTATTTCAGATCCTAAAGGAAAAAGACTTGCAGCCCAGACTGATGTACTCTGCAAAACTGTCCTTCAAAAGATGTACTTTACAAAACTGTCCTTCAAAATGGATGGAGAAATAAGATACTTCCATGACAAACAACAGCTGAAGAACTTCATGACCTTCAAACCAACCCTGCAAAGAATACTGAAAGACATTCTAGACAGACATAGGAAAAAAACTACTAAGCAAGGTAAACAAGGAGGAAACAGAGGAAAGGTAAAGAATCAGCATCAGAAAGATAACATGTCAAAAGTAAACCAATACATATCACTTATAACCATTAATGTAAATGACCTCAATTCACCAATTAAAAGAAACAGACTGGAAGAATGGATCAAGAAACAACATCCAAACACATGCTGTATACAAGAAACCCATCTAATCCAAAAGGAAACTCATAGACTGAAAGTTAAAGGATGGAAAACAATAGTTCATAAAACAGGATTCCCCCCCAAAAAAAAGAAGGAGTGCTATTCTGTTTGCAGACAATGTGAAATTCAAACCAAGAATGATCCACAGAGATAAGGAAGGTCACTACATACTATTTAGGGGAAAATTTCAAGAATAGATAACAATCTTAAATATATATGCACCAAATTCAGGAGCACCCAGCTATATAAAACAAATACTAACACAAATGAAAAATCAAATAAGCAATAATACAATTATAACAGGAGACCTTAACATGCCATTGACATAAAGGAACAGATCAACTAGACAGAAAATTAGCAAAGAAATAACAGAACTGAATCATACCTGTGAACAAATGGACATGGTGGATGTATACAGTGTTCCACCCAAAAACATTTGAATATGCATTCTTTTCCACAGCACACAGAATGTTCTTTAAAATAGACCATATACTAGCCCACAGAGCATGAAATGCAAAAAAATTGAAATTATACCATGCATGTTATCAGATCATAGCGCCATGAAACTAGAAGTTAATGACAAAAGAAACTGCAAAAACCCCACAAACACATGGAAATTCAATAATACACTCCTGAGCAATCAGCGGATCACAGAGAAATTTAAAAGAAGAAATTAAACAATATCTACAAGCAAACAAAAATACAAATACATCTTACAGGAAACTGTAGGATGCAATGAAAACAGTCCTCAGAGGAAAATTTATTGTGGAGAATTCCCACATCAGGAAAAAAAAATGAACACAAATAAGCAACCTTCTGCTACACCTCACACATCTAGAAAAAGAAGAGCAAGTCAAGCCCAAAGCCAAAAGAAGGGAGGAAATTATAAAGGTCAGAGCAGAAATCAATGTAATAGAGACTAAGAAAACAATACAAAGAATCAATGAATCAAAGACTTGGTTCTTTGAAAGAATAAATAACATTGATAAGCCTCTAGCCAACCTTATTTTAAAAAGTAAAGAAAAAATTCCAATTCATGCAATAAGGAATAAAAAGGGTGAAATCAGTACAGACCCTGTGGAAATACAGAAGATCATCAGTACCTATTTTGCTCAGTAGTTCTTTCATTATGGTTATCATTTCTTTCTTTTCTTTTAACCTAAGATATTATTTTTGATCTGATTTCCTTTGCAGCCTCATGGAGTTGTTTCTTTCCTTCAGTTGCTCTCATTTCAGAAATTTCAGGTGTGCAACTTCCATTTATTCTATGTCTATGCCACCTGGACTTGTTCTAGATAGCTTGGTGGTCTGAGATTGCATTTTGTGCCTTTCTGTTGACATTTTACTGGGTTCCTCCAGACAAACTTGTTGTGAAGTCTCAGGTGCTTCCTATGCTGGCTCCCTGTCTTGTAGCATAGGCAAATGGGACAGGCATCTAGGTTTGTCTGAGTTGAGCTTCCTGGGGTGACAAAGAGGTGATGTGTGGGGCTTCTTCTCTCTTGCAGCTCACTTGGGTTCCTCTGATGGTGGAGGGGCACTGGGCAGGATTATCTGGATACATGTGTCTTATTAGGGCTCCCCTGATGACAGAAGTGCTCTGAGTGGAACTTCTCCAGACCCACATGTCTAACCACAGGGCTCCCCCAATGGCAGAGGTGTACTTGTAGGAGTTTCTATAGACCCACAAGTCTCACTGGGATTCCCCTGATGGTGGAGGGGCACTGTGCATTGTGCTTAGGTATGGTATCCATACCACACCTAAGAGCAAATCAAAGGTCACACATTTAATAAACGGAAAAGATGTCAACCCTGATTTTCTAGCTTCAACTTCAGTATATATATCTTGTCCTTAAAAGACATTGAATTATTTTAACATGAATAGTTTCATTGTAATAAAAATGCAATTATTTATAATGAATATTTGCCATTAATTATAATAATTTAGAATGAATATTTCTGCATGACAGTCTTTGAATTTCATTTTTAGGGATTAGATTTCAAAAATATTAAATGCACAGAAAAAATATAATTATCAATTGAACCCAGAGTGAATTACTTTGCAACCAATAATGTTCACTTATGAGAACTTTCACATCATTGTAGATATACTTTTTCAAATTTGAATGTCTAATTATCTCAGAGTACAGAATAAATCAAATAAGAGTTCCTATAAAACATACAAGAGGACAACTTATGTAATTCTACTTAAGATGAATGAAGGAGCAATAGGTGTGGCATAGGGTTTAGCAAAATCAAAGGTCATTGTGACAAAGACAAGGGGATAGTTCAAATTTTCAAGCATAGTTTGAATCAATATTGAGGCTCTCTATCACTAACCTAAAAACAAGATTAGGATGTATTAAAAAATTTCACCTTTTTGATATAAAAAGGACAACCATTTGCATCATTTTAGTATATGTGCTACTGAAGTAAGCACCTGTTTGCATCATTTGATGAGCAAAGAAATATTTTCATCCTGGAAAAATTATCCATAAATTTCACAGCATGAATTTAAAGTCCAATGAGTCTTAAAAGTTTGAAGATAAAGGAAGTCAAAAGAATTGTAAATTCATTACTAGATGATATATTCCTTCATTTATTTCTCAGTCCTCTCTTCTTTGTTCCAAATGACTAGCTCATGAAAATCAACTAAAATGTTCACTCATGATTTACAACTGTTAGGTAACTAGTTACAGAACTAAGAACTAAAAATGATTCTAAATTTCATGAGGTTTGTAAGTAGAGTGAATAAATTAAGATTTCTTGCTAAGAAGTAGAAGTCATTCACATATTCTTCAAATTACAAATAGGAGGATTAATAGCTTGAGAACAAGTCTATTGGAAAACAATATATATGAGTTGCATCCCTGGCATTTCCTTGCCATGAACATGAATAATTCATCTCACATCCCCAATCTTCAGTTTCCTCAACCATTAAAATGCATAATAAATAACACTATTTTCATAGAGACTTTATCAGATTTAACTGGTTAAATTTATGCGTGATGCTTCATGCATAATTTTAACCAGTTAAGTTATCTAGTACAACATAATTAATTACTTAATAAATTCTACTGTAAAAAAGTAAATGAGAAGAAAAAAACAAGATATTAATCTTTACCAAGATATTAATTTGTTTGTATGCAAACTCAAGTTTACTTTTTCTAAAATATATGTTCATATAATAACTTAAAAAGCAGTTGGTCAATTTGTAGAACAGAACAGAGTATAAGAAGTTAACATTCATTTATCTAGACAATAAAATTCACTATGGGTCTAATCATTTTATAAAAATTCGTGCATGTTTTGTGAAAAATTTGAAATACATGAAGAAGCAAATTGGATTCATTTGCTATAGCTTATAGTGTATTTTTCCCATGACTTTTTAAATTGTTAACATTAAATTGTTAACATTAAAATTCAACAGAATTTTATTTTAATAGAGGCTTAATCGATATAATGAATTTTGAAAACTATTTACTTAGCCTCTTTCAATCTTTGTTTCCTTTTCTGCAGGATGGTGATGATAATAGCTACTCCAAGAAATTATTGTGAGGACTGAGGAACTGCTTTTGAAAAAGCAGTTGGTAAGTTGGAATGTACTCCACAAATGTTAGTTATTAGTAGTTCTGAACCATTAAGAAGAAAGAGAGAAAAATGTGTGGAGTTTATATGGTGGGGGGCTATTTTATAGCTTTATAGCATTTTCCAACTTCAAAAGGAGGATTGAGTTTCATATTTTTTCTCTTACGAGTTAATTGCATTTCCATAGAATTCAAAAAACTCTCTAAAGAAAATAAAAGTTACAAGTCGAAGACTGTAATTTGTCCAAGAATAAGAAGCCAGAAATAGGAAGATTTATAACAATGCCTACTTCTTTTTAAAGGACTAAAAATGTTAAGTCAAATTCATTAAGCAATTTCAAACATTGGTACTTATAATTTATAGTATAAGTGTTGTGTAGATATATTTTACTTTAGAGAGCATCAAACTGTGAATTAACCTTTTTCCTAATTTCACTACTGAATTTGTCTTTTATTAAATTCAGTATTTAAAAATATTTACTTTTTGAGACAGAAATATTTTAATTGTTTAAACATGATTGATTTTTCAAAAAATAAGTGTAACTCTCAAAAGCCCATAAATATATTCCTATCTTATTTAAATATACATTGAAAAAACTCAAAAATAAAAACAAAGATGGTTTTTGGTCTTAACTACTTCTTGAGAAATTATTCTTCAGTATGTTAAGATTCTAAGAGTGCCACATAACCAGCATTATCTTTTTTTTTTTTATCTTAGTAAAGTCTCATAGATTGAAAAAAATATCCCAATGTACCGAAAGCTAATCATATGCATGTACTGGGCTGAATGATAGATGTGAGTTTTAGATGTAGCTGTTTTACTGATTTGGGCAAAGTCCAAAGGCCAATTACTTAGTATCAGCCATTGTCTATTCTTGTAAATTAAATTAGATATTACTAATTTAGCTCTAAAACTTCTTTTCCTGTTGTAAATATGAAAATCTTTATTTTATATCATTTGAGAAGAAAAATATTTGATTATAACTCAAGGCAAATTCCTTTCAATGTGTGCAAAGTAGTTTTTCAATGGTCTGTCATTTAAAACAAAATTCTAACAAGCCTTTGGTTTTCTCTCTCTCTTTCTGCACCTCAAGTGTTTTAGGTCTGCCTGTCTGAGAGCACAATCATCATGGCGATGGTTCAAAGCTGTGCCATGATAATGCACACCTCTTTCTTCCCAGAAGCCCCTATAGCTTCTCCCTCCCAAAGGTCTGCCAAAGCTCAGGAATGTAAAAGTTTACCCAATCCCCTGTACTCTCACAAAATAAATCAGCTCACACCAGCCACTAGAGCTCTACCCCCATGAGAGGCTGTATCAGGCAGAACCTGCCCTTTGTCTGCAGGGAGAGCCGCCACAGCCTTCCCTGTGGTGACTCTCTGTGCCCTCTCTGCTTATTAAACTCTTTTCTTATCTACTTACCTCCTCTCTTTAATATTCTGTGATACTCTAGATTGAGTAAAAAATCACTCAAAGTGTATATCAGAATTTTCTTTCCCCTGATATGTGGGTTCTCACCGATCATCTTTAAATCTTATCTATATTACTTTCAGCACTACTCTCTGTTCTTTTCAAACTTTTTAAATTTTTATTGAGGCATTGAAAGGTCTTGTTATTATAAGCTACAATTGGCTTTATTTCCTTAAATTACACTTTTGTCCTCATGAAGATTACTTCAATCAACATGTCTGCAATTTATGTTAAAAAACATGATGAAAGATAAAATGGCTTTCCCATTCCTTTTCTAAATATTTTAGAAGAGAATCCCAAGGGATATACATGCCAACAGAGAAAACAATATTCACCTTATTCTCATCTGTTTACATTCCATTTGAAGAAATATGACTTACAGAGGGAAAGCACTTAATAAACAATAAACCACACACAGTTGATGAGTCAATAAGTATTTATAGAGTGGCTAATAAGTAGCTAACTGACTGCTCAGTTGTGTCCAGATGAGGACAGCAGGAGTGGAGAGAAAGCAGTATACCTCTGTAATCTACTATGCTTCCGAGGACTTTTGTTTTAAACATGATATGCTCTTGTAAAGAATTTTTGGTATGTTGGCCAAAGAACAAATTAGTCAGCTTCTTTGAAGAGATCTACATCTATACTTCCAAAACTGACTCCAACAAAAGCAAAGAAGCCAGGATGAAGCAAAAACAGAGATAGTGATGTTCATTAAATGAGACCTCACTCACTGAATGAGCAGTTCTATTCATGAAACTTTACAAAAGAGAAATATATGAGACATCTTATTTAGAAAAAAATCCTCGAAGGAAGTGTAGAACTCGGTTTAATGAGTTTAAAAGTAAAAATTGCTACAATAATTTATTTGCTTTTACAATATTGCTTTTAATATGTTTCCAAATTGTATTTAAATAATATTCTATGCATGAATTGAGATTAATTTTACTATAATTAATTTTTGCATATGACACCTATAACATAAGTGAAGATTTCATCTTTATTTTTATTTAATGCTTTTTTGTAAGCACTAAATAATCCAGAGAGGTATAGAACAATTGATCTTGGATATTTTAGAAGACATTTTGCTGACAATTGTTTTGTTGAGTTTTGTCAAGCAGGTGAACACTGATGTTCAGTTTCAATTACTGATCAGTGCTGCTGACATATTTCTTTTTTGTTCGTCATGACTGTATTCTATGAAAAACAGTAGTAATCTCATATATACAGACCAAAGGATTCCTTTAGACTCTGTGTTGCTACTTCCATTTTCTTGTCTCTACCCAGCTTATTTCAAATAATATGTATCAGTGAAGCAATAAAGTCTGTTAAAATTAATCTCCTTAGGAAGTAGTAGATCAACAATATAGCATTTTCCTAATACGCAATTACATTTACTGGCATTCAATCCCCAGTAGAAGATCCAGAATAACCACCACAATCTGGAGCAAAAAGTTCATGCTAAAGGTTCAGAAAATATACTATATGGACATATTAAGAAAAGTAACATGGTACTGGCTAAAATAAGATACATACCAGTGAAATAGAGGATACAAAAACAAACCCATGTAACTATAGTCATCTGATTTTTGACAAAGCTTCCAAAAACTTATGTCGAAGAAAGTACAGCCTGTTGAATAAATGTTGCTGAGAAACTGAATATTCATAAGCAGAAGATTGAAAGTAGATCCCTATCTCTCACCCTGTATAAATACCAGCTCAGAATGAATCAAAAACATAAGTATAAGGCAAGACACTGAAACTCCTAGAAGAAAACTTAGAGAAAGTAAGACATAGACTTAAAGCATGATTACATAAAGTGAAAATGCTACTGCATAGCAAAGGAAACAATTTACAGAATGGAGAGACAACCTATAGAATAGGAGAAAAATTCTGCAAACTTATCTTCTGACAAAAGATTGCTATACAAAATGTACAAAGAACACAAAAAACACCGGAAAAGAGGAAATAGGAAGCATTATAAAAGATATAGCTGCATGTATGTTTAGATGTGTGGGATTGATGACCATATTTCTAGGTTGTTGTTGGATTGTTGAACAGATCTGTTTGCACTCTCACTGCTTTAGTGTCCACTTTGTGTGCTTTAATCCTGTAACTTAAATAACTATTTCTAAAAGAACAATATGTAATGTATCAACTAGTGATTTCTTACTGTTTATCTTCTATTCTTGAAATTCTGTAATATTTCTACCTTTTTCCTGTTTTTTTTTCTCTTTAAATAAAAAAAAAGAAAAAAACCCCCATCGGAACAAGAAATGACTCAATCAATAAATGATAAAGGAATAAAACAGACACTTTGCAAAAGAAGAGGTAAGCATATTCAACACATTTTAGAAAAGATACTCAACATCTTTATCCATTTGGGAATTGCAAATCAAAGCTATTGTCTCAGGCCAGTCATAATGGCTATCATCTAAAACACAAAAAATAAAATGTTGGTGAAGATGCAGGAGAAAGGCAACCCATCTGCACTATTGGTGGAAATATAAATTAGTACAGCCATAGTAGAATCAATTTTTGAGTTCCCTCAAAAAAAAAAAACCTAAAAAGACCATAAAATAGAAATGACATAAGATTCAGATATATACTTCCTTGATATATTCCCAAAGGAATAAAAATCAGCATACTATCGGTATACCATGTCTATCATAAGATAAGTCGTGATAGCCAAACTATAAAATCAGCCTAGGTGCCTGTTACTGAATGAATGGATAAAGAAAATTATATATATATATACACTAAAACTCTCAATTCAATTTCAAAATTAGTTTTCAGAATCTGGCTTTTCTTATCAAGCTCTACTAATGTTTCTTTACTGAAGCCATATCTCTCTTTAGGATATTGTAAATATTTATTGGCAGCAGATTTTTCTTCAACTCTCTCATTTCTAATGAATCTATCAGAAGTATCTTTTTAGAAAGTATCATTTAATTATCTAGTGAATTATTCATTTATTCAATGAATTTTATGTCTTACTTAATGTCAATTTCCATCTGATTTTGCTCTCCTTTGCAAGTTGGTTGTTAGTAAATGTGAGCTACATGTATAGTTAGCCTACTGAAAATGTAAAAATTCACTAGTGCATTTGTTCACTGGCTTCATTATTCTCTCCATTTTATATACACCTTCTTGTTTACTTTGTATTCTTTTGATAGCCATCTTCTAATATTGTGTATAATTTCATAATCATGAGTAAGCATGACATAAGGCAATTAATATTTATAAATTCATCTCTGCACATTTTCAAACCTTTCTTGCTGGATTCAAGTATCTTTCTGAGATTACTACAAGTCATAACACAAAGTAAAACCATCATGGAGGCATTTTTTTGGCAACCATAATTATTCACCAACCAGTGTTTATGAACATCATTCTAAAGAGTTTTGGAATAAATAAGGCTTTTGAACTTTCTTTGTCTTATATTTATGCTAATATTCTCAAATATTGGTTCTGAGAAACAGTTTTTCATAATACAGCATAAGAGTTCCTCATACATATTTAGCATCATGAACATTTGAAAATGTCACATTATTCTGAAGATTTCATTAGACAATTGTTTAAGCAATAGTATTTCTCAAAATAACAGATATTAAGATTTACCAGAGGCATTTATTGAATGTCATGGATTGTTAGACTGCTTAAAGAATCGTTTTTGAATCATATATCTTAGATGAGTTCATGAAAGCTTTTTCAACAGTTTTAATATGTGACCTAAAGTAGTTTTGCAATTAAAAAAAGGAAAGACATTTGTTAAAGTTACTGAGAATTCTTCAAAAATAAAGCTTTTAGATTAGTTTAACTTGTTGGTTGTCAAGCATAATCTGGTATGGATATGTCAGCTTTTTGCTTTTGCAAATTGAATATATCTTTATTAAAATATATTATATAAATGGTATTGTAAAATAATTTTATGACAAAGGATTTTATAACTTATAGGTTACAGTTTGTTAATTTGATGCATGTGTATATTATGTAATGGTCAGATCACAGTAATTAACATTCCCTGTCTTAAACTCTGTTTTTCTTTATATTGGGAAGCTTCAAAGTCCTCTTATGTAGTTATAAAACATATAATATTTATATATTTGTGAGATATATAATAAATTGTTATAGACATTTATCTGGCATCTAATTTTTTTCAGAATATATCTTTAAAAATACTAGTTTATGTTATTTCCTTTGAACAAAATTAACTTTCTACTCAGGAAAATTCCTAGATATCCTTCAATTTCAACTCAAAAACAATTGTCCATGGAGAGTATCCTAATCTCTTAACATCCTACTTCTAACATCATCACATTTAAGTAATTATATTGTATTTATCTAGTCTTATGTATTACTATTTTGACAAGTAAATTTCCCTTTACTTTTGAGCAACTTGAAAGAAAGGAATATGCCTCAGTCATTGATATGTATCAGTGTGCTGCTACATAAACAATACTTGATAAATGCCTATGAATAAATAATTCATAAAAGACTCTATAAATCAATGACAAGATATTATCAGGTAATGTAGAATACTTATAGACCTGTTAACACAAAGTAAACATATAAAAAACTACAATAGTGAAACTATAATTTTATTCTTTATATTAATTTCACTCATGACTAGGGTTTATGTTAAAATAATCTTCATACAAAACCTTAGAAAATACTATTCCCAGTTTTATGAAAAACCACTATTTTCTATGATAAATTTTTCTTCTAATTTTTTTTCCTTAACTACATTTTCCCAAGATTTTCTTTAACTGGAAAATAACAGGAGAATCAATATTTTCTTCCAGTGTCATCTAAGACATTGTCATATTCCTCTTGAATTTATAGCTTAATCATATGTTAAATTTTATAAAAGAGAAAGAACACTTCTAGTAAGTATTTTCTTAGACAGATTTTTTTTAATATAATAAACAGGAAATCTGAGTTCCATGTAAGGTTACAACTGTTTCTTAAAGATGTTATTGTAAATTTTTAAAAAGACCAAATTTTTAAAAAATGTTACAGCTTAATTTGTTTTCGTATTCTTCTATAAACATTTGCACAACTAAAGAAAAGGCCTAGAAATGACATGGATTGAAATGCTATGGATATAGGAAGAAAAAAATAAAAGCTATGGAGATTCTTAGCAAAAAAAAAACCAACTAGAGCTGTGTGCAGTGGTGCGTGACTATAGTCTTGGCCACTCCATAGACTGACACAGAGGATCACTTAAACTAATGATTTCTGGACAAGTCTGGGCAATATAGAGAGAACTTTTCTCAAAAGAAAAAAGAAAACAGACCATTATAATGTCTATCAAACTCCAATGTTTATACTTATGAGTCTGTTATCCCACTATAATTTCCATACAGCTACCCAAAACAATGTGAAAGTATAATTTTCCCTTTTGCAGTCTGTATACATGCACTTTAGTAACATATTGTTAACTTTTCAGTTTAAAAAAATATTTTTAGACTAGAATGTCATTTGATGGATGAATACAGTCAACTGTGCTGGTATTCATGAAAAAAAGTATATTTAAGTATTCAGCCTCAAAAAATCCCTCAATCGTTTTTGATAAATTGATGCTTTAATAACTTCATAAAACACATTACTGTTTCTTATTAGGTTATCCAATTTTGAGTGAAAGCACATTCATATCTAAAGGTAACGTCCCCAAATCTTTGCTTATAGAAAAATAAAACTTTGGCTTATGGAAGAAGCTAAACTTCTGTGGATTTAGTTTTCCGTCAGTGTCTTCTAACTACTCAAGTCACTTATAGGAAAGATACAGAGCAGTACAAGAGCTGTCCTGATCTATGAAGAAGAAAATAAGTGATGAGATGAAAATATGAAAGACTTTAAAAGGTAAAAAATCTTAAGATGGTAAAATGTAGAGGATTTTACATCAATAGCAGAAATCTCTGGATTATTTCTGAATAACCAAAGTTTTCTTCCAACTAAAATATATATTTAATTGGCTTAGGCAAAACTGTGAATTAATTTTCTATCTTTAACATCCTTACATTTGTGATATTTCACTTATGAGTAATGGTAGGCAACACCTACACAAAGAAGTCACAGACAAAGATAAGAAAAAAGCTACCCATTACACAAGTGCTTGTTCCTTTGGCTTGGTTCCTAGAGCAACGTGGGTGCATGCTGAAGAAAGCTTGCAGAGGTCCGCCAGCCTTAACTTCCTCTGCTGACTCCCCTCCCCACACTTTTTAAAAACTGATGCAAGTAACCTCCAGCAGATGGTTGCAAAGCTATAAGAAGTCACAGGTGGTATTCTTATTAACATGCATTGGGTCTCTAAATCTCTGGTGGCAATACTTCTTCCTCTGCTACCAAGACAGGTATGGTAAGTATATTTTGGTTTTGATTTGTTGGTTCTTATTTGTGTAAAATTCCTCATGTTTCCTCCAAAAGGATAGCAATTCCAGAAATTTAATTTGTTAAATTAACTGTGATGCTTTGTCATGGAAAATCACATACTGTTGGTTTCTTGAACTTTCTAGTTTTTTTTTTCTTTTTCTCCAGACCATTTTAATCTTGAATTCTGTGGAATAAAACAATTATATTTTTTACAGTAGTATTTATAGAAACTCATAAAATACATGCTATATATTTCATTAGAAATAATATATATTTTTTAGAAAACAAGACAATAATGATATTTGTTGTTTAAGAGCAGTATTCATGAGTTAAAACTGTGACTTTGAGTTTAATCTCACTTTTTTTGTAATCTCAATGGATTTTATTGATTTCTAAAAAAACATTCAATATGGAATTTGGAAATTCAACATAATTCCTCTTTACCAATTCTGATTTTGTATTTCTAAGTCTTTACACCATACCTCTATGCTTTTTCTATGGTCTTTGTTACTATCCAAAGTGTGTCATCTAATTTGAAACAGACTGGCTGCTGTTTTCAACTATATTCAGTTTGTGGGTTAAATACAAGAGAGAGAAATAACTGTACAAAATGTCAATTTCTAAGGTCAGACATTCCAAGTATGGCTTTGTGGCCAAGAATGTGAGTGAGTCTGAGCAGAAATCACAAACCTGACTTATTTTACAGTAATAATCATAGAAATGAATTCTGAATTTACATATTTACTTATTTAATTTTTGTGAAAGATTGTTTTTGAAAAAGAAGACTGGAAGATTTTGGCACAGAAGAACCCACACACATATGCTTTCAAGACATACCAAAAGGAAATGTGGCTCAGCTGTCTGTCTTTGTCCAATGATTAAACTGTGATGTCAGTCACTTGATTTTGGTTGGGGAGGAAAAAGTAAATTAATATGAGTGAAGATTCCCATTTTTTAAAAAAAAGTAAGACTCTGAAACAGGATATACATGCTATCATTAACAATAGCTAAACCTCCCTATGCTTGCAATTTCTGCCCAGACTTAACCTTCATGCATATCTGAACACCCTTATTACAATGTCCAGTATTGGTAACCAGCTCACACAAGTGGCTGACACTGACAGAGAATGGCTTCCACATGCTTTCAATGTGGTAGAGGTTTCAGGTGATAAGTTGACTCACTGGGCTACTGTCATTTGGGTGGAGTACCACAAAAGGTTCAGAAAACTACATCTATCACTTAAGATGAAAACAAGTCAAATAAAACTAAAATGGTATGGTAAAACTGAGTGAGTGAAGCACATACAATAGCATATATGTAAATTCCAAAGAATACTAAAGGCAGTAGTGAATGATTTAAACAAAAGAGATACAGTGTTTAAAAAAATGCTTCAAAGTCACCTCTACTGTTGCAAAGAACAACTGGCTTTTAGGAGGCAGAAAATAAATGGGGATGCTCTAGTTACCTGTTCTCTAAAATGAGACAATCAAATCCCCAAATGATGCTTCTTGAGTCAAACATATACTAGAATACCAAAGATAATAACATGATATGCTATGTAGCAAATCGAGGGCACTAAAATTTATGTTATTCCTCTTTAGAGAAACAAGATAAATTGTTAAATGTTTGGCCTAATGAGTCAGCTTACAGTTTGAACTACGTACTGCCTCATGTCTCCAACCACAGAGACTACTGTAAGTTTAGGTTGATGGCTCACCCATTTCAGCTCTTCTCTGAGTTTCAGAGGGACAGTCATTGAGTGACATGCCCAATTTTACACAGTTAGAGATGTGAAGTTCTAGCACAAGAAGTAAGGGTCTGTGCTCTAAAAATCTATGTACTTTCTCCCATTTCATTCAAATTCAACATTAACAATATTAAATTACACTGGGCTGAGGGCCCCCCAACTAATTCTCAGATCTTGGTAGACCTCAGTGATGGAGAAACTCTTAGAGACTTAGTGTCCAAACTGTAACCCCAAACCCACTTAGTTAACACAAGGTGCCAACACTGCAATTACACCTATATAATGATGTTTTAATTTAGAAAAAAATCTCATACATTAAAAAAAAAGCAGGAGCACACATGCCACCACTGCTCTAGAGCAAGGATGGGTCCAATTATTGATTTGTATTTATAATAAAAAACCCTTATGTTGGCACTTTGTCAGTCTGAAGTGTGGTTTTTAAATTCCATGAATGTGTTCATTTCTATAATTCTAGCCCATTGAATCTACTGTTGGACATAAAATTAAAGTGAACAAGCTGTTGTATCTATTCTCAAAGAGTTCACAGCCTAGAGCATAGATAGAAAATGACATGAAAATTAAAATTAGCTACCTTAGTATATAAACTATTTTTATAGAAAAATGAAGATGAAATTCTAAATGAAACTAATATTTAATGTCTGCAGAGAAAGTCTAGCCAATGATGGTCACTGTGTAGAAACTGCCCAGAGAAAGCACAGAGGTAGGGCTATCATTGCTCTGTCTCTCTTTTCTTTATTTATAAATAGAAAATTGTCAAAGATTTTATCAATGTGTGAAAATAGATCTAGTTCCTTACAAAGCAATGCATATTATATTTTAATTGTATTACTCTTGTTTTATGAAATGATGTCTATAATCTCTGTAATTAAAATAGTATATTTTTAATGTGTTTAGAAGTACCCCAGTTTATCTCAATGTTTAGCAAAAAAACATTAGCCTATCACCATATTATTTTTAAAAATCATGGAAGTGTAATTATATAAGTAAGTACTTCTCTGTGTTTTTTTTAAGAGACCATTGTCTATGGACTCTGAAAATAAAATTTTCAAAGATTTTTATTCAATTTCTCTAAATTCTTTTTCTTATGTTATACATATAACTGGACTATATATCTTGTCATTACAGTTGATATTCTTAACATTTGCCAATAATTTCCAGTACCACACATTTTGAATATACCATATATATCTGCTTGAGAGTTTGGCCAGTGCTTTTCTGCAATGAAAGTGGAATAGAGTGATAAAGTGGAATAGATCTGAATTCAGTTCCTTTCT
Organism: Hydrochoerus hydrochaeris; assembly: GCA_004027455.1. Classification (NCBI taxonomy): domain Eukaryota; kingdom Metazoa; phylum Chordata; class Mammalia; order Rodentia; family Hydrochaeridae; genus Hydrochoerus; species Hydrochoerus hydrochaeris. The sequence goes on from PVLA01000932.1 coordinate 41,888, forward strand.
GTGTCAATAACTTTTCCATAGTCCTGGATAATCCTTGATTCAGGCAGAACAAGAAATGATACTTTAAAAAAAGGCTGTATTCTAGACATTATAAGTCTGGGAGCTGATGAGCTAGGATATTATCATATAAGAAGTCAGAAAGACTAGCCCACGAGGTAAGGTTAACAACAATATCATAAACTATATATTATGTGTGATAAATGCTATACAAGTAAAATACCATGACAGGATTTTAGGAGGAATATGACTTCCAGCAGTGGATAACAGGAGAGTCACATTAGAATACAAAATGGTCCTACTTCATTAATGAAATGTATTACTGAAACATTTCAGTGATGGAAGTTTAGGGAGGCCTATAGAAAATAGAGTACAGTTATTAAATTTAACTTCAACAACTCTATGAAATTCTATAGATCACCATAATACATTTCATTCCTTTAAGTTTTTATGAAGCATGAACAATGAATGCCAGAAATCACTGATGTAGATTTCATATGTATTTTAATATGTGCTTTCCTGTATATCTTAATATTTCATATTTACTAGCCTATTTTTTTCTGAGTGTATACATTTTCAAATTACAGCTTATAAAATGGCCTTTCATTTATTTAAGGTAAAATTATGATATTTCAACTTACTATATTCTAGACAAAAATTTTCTGCCATTTTTTACCAACTGAAAATAAAGTAGCTACCTTTTCAGTACTGAAAGCATACTTTCTTCTAAAGCTATAAAGCTTCTGTATTAATAGAATCCCAAACATTCCATAGTGGTAGCTCAACATGCTGAAATGTGAGTTTAGAAAGCCTATTTTGATCTACCCTGTTTACTCTGATTTTTAGCAGGGGATATTGAACAAGGGTCTACAGTTCAGTTCTTGAAACCGTGGTCTGCTTAGGAACCGCAGTGAGATTAACTGGCAAGTTTCAGAATACCAGGGAGACAGGGCAAAGGGTTGTTCCTGACATTTTTCAAATGACTTTCCAAACAGAACTCTTCTATTAGACTTTTTCAAAGGGGGTTTCAGTACTTACATGGTAAGATTCAGAGGTGGGGAAATTGCTATTCACATTGTAGAGAAATACATTTAGTGAGAAGGAATGAAGAAGAAAGAGCAGAAATGCAATTGGGAGGAAAGAAAAATACCAATTAGAAAAAAAAACCTGGCCAATGCCCTTTTTATCAGATGTCTTGGTTAATAGTTTACATAAAAACCAAAAGCACGGTATTAATACGGGTGGACTTTATAGAATAGAGAAGAAAAAATGTCAGTACCCAAATAATTGAACTCTGCCTGTGAAAGCAGCAATCTCATATTTCAAAATGAGAAGCAGCCACATTTAACAAAATTCCATAAAGGAACATTTGAATAGCACAGTTCCTAACAATGCTGCATTATTAATTATTTCTCAATAATACTTCTTTTTATTAGATTATCAATTTGTATTGTTTCAAAGTTTACAATAATTTAATTGTGTGGTCAGGTAGTTTTGCACTGAAGCAATTTCCTTAAATTTCTGTTTTTTTGTACAGCAACAGGCACTTATGCAGAAATCAATTCTTCCCTTATGGAAAAATATGTATCTGTATCACTCATCATGATGGTATTTCCTTTAGAGAAGCTCTTGAATTTGATCCACCCTAGAAACACAGGCATTTACCATAACATTCAGTACATAGTAAGAACTCAAGCTCCATAAACAGAGCTGAAATATCTGTTCTGGAGAAGAAAATGCTATGTACCAACCACCAGTCATGGACATGAAACTCAGCATCTTGTCAAAAACGTAGAGCTGCAGCTTACGCACTGCTCTTTCAGGGCTTCCCCCTACCCTTTCTTTTTGAGACAGGATCTCACTATGTGGTTCAGCCTGGTCTTGAACTTGCTTATATAACCCACAATGGCCCCAAACTAGAGGTGATTCTCCTGCCTAACCCTTCCAAATTCTGGGTTACAGGCATGCATCACCACTCCTGACTCAAGGCTTTTTCTGAACATTTCTTTTCACAGTGTTTCACAAATTGTGATGATCAGCTTGAGAAAAATCATTAACATGCTCCTTGATAATTCAACCATGGTAACCAAACATGCCAATTGAATTTTGGCAAGTAGAGACTTTTTAATACCCTTGACCAACAAAGTTTTATCAGTTGATAGGTTCATTACCTCATGGTTGTCAATTTACTCAAGCAAATGAAAATATCGTGAATACCTAGCAGTCATAGCAGATGTTAACAAAGTTTGGTAAACACAGTGAAAAATTATTCTATACAAGTCTCTAATTTTTTTACAAACTGTTTTCACTTTAACAATATAAACTGTGTGAATTTTCATGATGTTTTTTCCTCTTTGTTGTTTAAATCACTGTTCACTGCAAAATAGATCATAGCTTATAAACTTTGCAATTCAGATAAGATAAACATTTATTTGGCATGGATTGAGTGAAGCAGACTGAGAATTTTTCTACTTCTAATTTTTCTAGCAATTTTGAGTTGCTAATATAGATCAAAAGCAAATTTACAATAATATCATAAAATATTTGATACTAAATTTTAACAGGCAACCTATATTGTGTGATCTCTCTGGTGTTAAATATACATTAATATTGTCATTTAGCAAACTTAAGACAAATATTAGTGAAGTCTACGAAAGACAAGGGAATACTATTTTCAACTTTCCTTTCCTTTTTTTCTCTAATTTCTTATGATTCTGCACGATCTTTGAAAAAATCAAAATGTAAAAGAATAGAATAAAGGGACCAGGATTTAAATACGTCTTAACATTTATACATTAAATATTTCTTAGTATCTGATGTGGTGAAGAACAGGATAGGGACTTTCAATAAAAATCAGCCTCCTCACTTATAGTTTGACAACTATATATGACAACTATCTTCTGTCAATATTTTACTTACGAATATTCATAAATTTATATTATAGTCAAATAAAATTTAGAGGAAGATAATATATCTCAGATATGCATATAACATCTCTATTATTGATAGCTTTTAGTTACTATCAATCCTAACACAGTAGAAGGGACTGACAAACAAAAACAAATGTGACATTGGATTTTTAAATTTAATAATAATTCTGCAAACAAACAAAACAACAGCAACAAAATCTCCACTGTTACAAAAATATTTTAAAAGCAAAAAGCTGATATTTGAGTTAAGCATCTAGAACTGTGTATTTCTAACCATCGAATGAAACAAAACCAAACTAATTAATATATCAGTTATTGTCTTTAGAATAATTCATAGTAGTCTTAAGGGTAGCTTTGCCATAATTGGTATTTAAGGCAGTTTTATATATTCATATTTGTTTCAGGTGATGCATTGTATCAAACTGAAAAGTTTAGAAGTTTAAACAATTCAGCTGGGAACTAAGATCTTTACTGTCAGACTTGCAAGAGGAAGACAGGGAGATTTTGTAAGTACTACACTTACCTAAAGAGGGGGTGGCTTGTGTAAAATATAAGGGAAGAAAAGAGGCTTGCTCTCTCCACTTTTTGCTCTTGCTGCCTTTGCTGTCTTCTGCCATCTTGAAGTATTGCCCCTGTGCAATGCCACCCTGCCTTGGAACCAGCTGATTAGTGACCAAAACCTCCACAGACCGTGAACTAAATAAACCTTCCCTTCCTTAATTTGGGGTGTCTAGTATTTTGATTCAGCAATGAAAGTAACCAATATGACATCTAACCTTATAGTAAATTTCTATGTAATTATAAGCAATTGATAATGAGTTTTTTATATCAATTAGTAGATAACCATTTTATTATTCTTCTCCATCATGACAAATAGATTCATATTGAATGGTTAACCTCCCACCCATGATTTTCACTTTCTGGTGTTCGTACCTTTGTGTAATCACCTCCTCATTCATAAACTCAGAAACTATGAATGCACCTAACAAAGTGCACCAGCAAAACTAATGAAATTCCACACCTGCAAGTAAGCTACAACATAGAAGATGCTGCCTTGTTAGTTCTACAGATCCAAAGTTTTCCAGAAGAGCAGCCAGAATAGAAAGGTACTGAATTTTGAAGTGTTGTTTTGCTTGAACAACTGAAGGAAGAATTTGCATGGAGGATAAAGGCTAAGTAGCAAGAAATTTAAAAGGAAAAAGTGCAAAATCAAGAAAGGGTCAGACAGTCAAACATCATTGAACAAGAGAAAGGAATATACCAGTTTCCCTATAAATAGTTGTATTTGTTTCTTAAAGAAATTTAACTGAGGTTTAACTACATTCTAACATACATATTTTACTTGTGCTACTAGAACAAACTAAAATTCTTCCCAGGACTTCTTGTCTCTGGCTTGCTCTCATATCCCCAGAACCTAGAACAATGTGTAACTTCTTCCTGATTCTAGATAGTGTGACAGCTCCCTTCCCTTCTCCTTGCTCTTCCCTTTCATTTTCTCCTTCCCCTTCTCTTTTCTCCTCAAAATAATCTGATTGAAAGTATTGTTTTTATATGTCAATTTATTAATAAAAATAATGACAATATTTTCAAACCAGATTATTTTGAGATTTATTCATATAATTATGGAGAAAGGTGAAACATAGTTAGAACTCAAGATGTTTTAAGAACCTTTTTTCTAATTGCCTTTCTTTTCTCTTATTGTTATATATAGTAGAAGGGAGCATAGGTGGTAGATATACAAATTTAGAGGCAATCATCACATGAATGGTGTTGGAAGTCAAAGAAAACAAGAGTAGCAGAGAGATAAGAGTGAACAATAGAAAAAAAAAAAAAAAAAAAACCTTTGCCAAAGTCTTGATGGGCCTTGAATTCAGTCTGACTGGAAGCAAATGACCCTTTTTCCTTTGGCAAAAGACTTAGGTTACAAAGTATGGAAATGACAGGTGCTGTCTGCAGGACCATGTTGAGCTCACACCTGGGTTACAGAGTTTATTTCTAAGGTCATCATTATTAGAAATATGTAGAAAAACTGGATAAGGTTCAGAGAAAAGTAATGAGAATGATGGAAGACACCAGGATGGCAGATTTATGAGAAATGATTAGAAACAAGAAAGAACATGCTTCAACACAGACCTGGGGAAGATGGGTCTCATTAATATCTTAAAGTTTTGAAACACTATTACCCAGGGAAAGAAAAATAATTATTTCTTCAGATTAAAAAAAAAAGTTTTAATCTCTTAGTCTGGAAAAAAAAGATACTCTGTTATTGGAAATACTTGTTTTGTGAAATTCTGTAGAACTTCTTTTGTGTGGATATAAATTTCTCTTCTACTATCTCTGTTTCTCTCACATACACACAATGAATATCTAGAAGTATTAATCTATTAATGAGGATCAAGTATTAATTTCTCAAATATTAATAGTTTATTTTAGACATTTAGTTGTAACAAAAATACAACAAAATATAAAATTTTTGTTCTTTGAATTAGTAGTCATTTGAAATTGCTTCATTTAAAAATTTTACCATTTAAAAAATTTTTACCATTATAATCCTTTATTACCTCTGATATGAGTTTAGAACAAGATAAAGGGAATCAAATTGTAAAATACTGTGTTTTCTTCCTGTTTGGGTGCTTCAAAATTCAATAACCATTTTGAAATTTGACATAGATTTAGACTTCCATATCTCTCTTAGGATTTGATATACTAGTCAGTGTGATTTCATTTGAATTGGATTATATTAAGTATGAAGTTGTTTTAGATAGAAGAAACTATTAAAACAACAAAAACCAAAAACTAACTTTTAATAAATTATGAGTTTTCCTAATTGCTACTTTAATTTTGCCTTTTAAATGTTTTACTTTGACAAAACATAAAGCCTATTATAGAAAGTCTTTTGAAGTTGTTAAATGACCTATACACTTAACACCATCAATTTTTGGACATAAATATCATTGAGTTGCAGATTATTTTGTAATAATACAAATTTTATAACAATAATAATAATTATCAGTAATTATTAGTGAAGATTTGATGCCAAATTTCTTTCCAATAACAAAAGTATCATACTTTGTCAATTCATCACAAAAATACTTTACAAATTTCAAAGCATTAATCATCTCCTATTATATAATAAATTATGTACTAAAGCAACAGAGGTCTGAATCAGAATCAGTGAGGCAATAACAAAGTAGAGTAGCAGTAACCTTACTCGAGGCAAATTCTCATCAATGTGATGTGTCATCTTGATTTAATTTGCAGAGTAGCTCATTCAACAAGAAAAAAATCTTCAGAGTGGTACTAGGAACAGCTTTCCAATGTTATGACCCTAATATAACCTGGAAACAAAGCCAACAAAAAAGAAAATAAGTAAGAAATTCAAAGTTAAGTATTGCTATGTATGTAAAGAAAAAAAGCAACCCAAATTATTGGCAAGTGAAATTTAGCAATACAAAAAATATATTTTGATCACATAATCATTCTATGACACCAAATTGGTTTAATGTTTTAAATTTAACTAATTTAATTCATTATGGGGCTAGCATAAAGGAAAAATAAGATTACATAAAAGCTGCAATAATTGAAATAAAATTAACAAAATTTAACAGTTAAAGTATTGGAAAGCAAGAGAAAGAATTTGCTTATTCTGCTAATGCTCATCTTTAAAAATCTATCGAAACATTATGCTTAATTAAGAAGTACTAAACTCTTTTCCTTGAAAATTAGTTAAAAGGCAAAATTTTCTATATTTACAACTTCTGTTCATCATTTCAGTGGAGTTGGCCAATGCATTGAAGCAAGAAAAAAAATAAGTCTAGACTGAAAAGCAAGAAATAATTTTCTATGTATGGATGTTGTGTTTTTTTCCATAGGAAGTAAATGATATTTATAAAAATCTACTAAAACTAAACTAATTTCATATGATATCTATAGATTACAAAAGTGAATATAAAAATTAAATTTTATATCTGTATATAAGCAAATGATTTTAAAAAGGAATTTAAAATTGCTTTAAAAACATCATAAAAGGTACTTGCTAATGAAATCAACATTAAACAAAACCTATAAACTTTATAATGGCAACTACAGACAATAGTGAGAGAAATTAAAGAATCAAACAAAGAGAGCTATTCCAGGCCCATGACTTGAATGACTATTGTTGAAATTTAAATTTTCCTCAAATTGACAATCTCAACTAAAAATCTCAAAAGACTTTCATTGTGAAAAGTGACAACTTACTCAATGTATTTTCAAAATTTAAAGGAAATAGAATATTTTCAATACTATCTTAAAAATAAGCCAACTAGAAAATTTATGTTAATTAATTGACTTAATAAAACCATATTGTAGTACTGATATATGGAAATGGCATAAAATGTACAAGTAAGAATATGGAAAGAATAGAGTTCAGAAATAGACATACATGTACAGAGTTGATGGATATTCAACAACAGTTTGTAGGCAATTCAATAAGAAAAATACCTATTCACTATATGATATTGGAAGTATCAAATACACATAAAAACAAAAATGAACCTCAACCCCTAGCTCATGTCAGGTGAATGATAAAAAAACATTGAAATAAAATACATTGTTAAAAACAATTTCATTTTGTTGTGTTTTGGTTTGAAATAGGGCCTCATTATACTGTTTAGATTGCTCTTAAACTCAATCTGTAGCCCAGGTTGGCCTCAGACTCACATTGATTCTCTTGTGTTTGTCTCCTGAGTGCTGGGGTTACCAATGTTCACCACTATGCCCAGTACTACAAAATTTTATTTTTTACTTATTTATTTTATTTATTTTCTTGGTACCAGGGATCGAACTCAAGGCAGGCACTTATGCTGCTGAGCTAAATCCCTGGCCCTAAAAAATTTTAATATATAAGGCTTTTCATGAAACTACAGATGAATATTTTAGTGAGTTCAAGTGCATGTTACAATTTTTAGAATACACACTAAAAACACTATGTGCAGAAGAATAAAAAGAGATAACTATCAATTAAGACACAATAAAAACCATCAAAAAATGAGAAAATGTTTACAATTCATACAACAAAGTAATTGTATGCAGAGCATAGTTTAAAATTTCTCATAAATCAGAATAAAGAACATTACCACCACTGCCACACAAAATTTAGAAAAAAGACTCACAGATTGTAAATTAACAAATATCCAACAACAATGCAAAAAATGTGATAATCTTGATTGATAATCAAAGAAATATGAGTTAAAAGGATAATGGAATCTAGTGCATACCAGCCAATGTGGCTAAAATTGAAAGTAAAGCAACAAATGACCAAGACAAAAAGTTGCTGAAAATAGCGACTATGAAATTCTTATACATTCCTGTGGAAGTGTAAGCTATACAATTTGAAATTGATGCTTTCTTTAAAACATGTATTATATTTAAGCCAACAATTTCAAACCCATATATATAGATAGATATAGATAGATAGATATAGATATAATTTTAAAAGGAAAGTGATTAGATTGGCCTACTCCATCAGAGGCTGTACAGTCTCACAGTGGATATCTGCCTGACAGAAGAAATCTGGGGAAATCAGCAAGTACTCAGTCTAAGAAGCTGGAAACTTTAACGAGGACCAATAATACACCCCTGGTTTGAGAATTCAGGCTTGGAAACTACCTGAAGAGTCACTCATATATGTCCATGTTCAGAGTCTGAAGACTGTGTAATTTGACAGCGATGATAGCAGCAAAAACCACATCTTTCTTTTTTTTTTTAATTCTAGAGAAAAAAAAAGACAAAACGAAAAGCAAAAGAGACAACAACAAACCAAATACAATATCAGTATAGGTTTACAAAACAATTTGATGAAAATTGTATATTGTTACCTTCAAAAGGGTTGCTTAGAATAATAGATATAGACATGATCTAATCATATGAATATTAACTGTTCTTTTCCAATAACTAATACAATTAGTAGTATAATCATTTTATATATATATATATATATATATATATATATATATATATATATATAAATTTGTCTTTTCCTTTTCTCTTCCTTCATTCCTCCTTTCCCCTATCCCAATTACTTTTCCTATTTGAGTAATTTCTTACCCAGTATTTATTGCAGATTTTAGATACTATATACTTTTTCAGTTTCTTACACTTGGGAGACAATATGGTATTTATGATTTATTTCACCTATGAGTATGGTCTCAAGTCGCATCCATTTATTTATAAAAGTCTCAATGTAATCTTTCTTTATGGCTGAGTATTAATTCATTGTATAAAAATTACCACATCTTTTTATCCATTCCTTGATTGATGGGCACTTGAGTTATTTCCAAGATTTGGCTATCACAAATTGTGTTGCTATAAACACGGTGCACATATATCACTGTGGTATGATACTTTCAAATTTTCTGGGAAAATGCCCAGAAGTGGGATAGCTGAGTCTAATGGAATCTCTAATCCTAGCTTTTTGAGGAATCTCCAGACTGATATCCACAATAGTTGCACCAGCCTACACTCCCACCAACAGTAGAAAAGAATCCTCTTTTCCCCACAGAGCCTCAAGCATTTGTTTTTGTTGATTTCTTGATCTTGGCCATTTTTTCTGGAGTGAGATGGAATCTCAATGTTGTTTTAATTTGCATTTCTTTAATAGCCAATGAAGCTGAACATTTTTTCATACATTTATTTGTCATTTGTATTTCTTCATCTGAGAAGTATGTATTCATCTCAGATGCATATTTTTGGATTGGATCTTTGAATCTTGGGGGCCTGATTTTTTTAAATTCTTAATATGTTCTAGAAAGAAGTCCTATCTCTGAGGGACAGTTGGCTAACATATTTTCCCAATTTGTGAGTTTTCTTTTCACTCTTTTGGAGATTTCTTTTGACTTGAAAAAAACCTTTGAATAAGACAAGATCCCAGACATTGATTCTGGGAAGTATTTCCCATGCAGTTTGATTTTTGTTCATGAACTCTCTATCGACCCCTATGTCATCAAGATTTCTACCTGCTTTGTCTTCCACAAGATTTAGTGTTCTGTTTCAATATTTAGACCTTTGATCCATTTTGACTTTATTTTATTGCATGGTGATAGACATGGGTCTAGTTTTAGTTTTTGGCATATGGAAAGCCCATTTTTTCAGCACCACTTATTAAAGAGTATCTTTCTTCCAGTGAATTTGTTTGACCCCTTTGCCAAAGATGAGGTGGCTAAGTATGGTTGTAGTTGCAGCTGTATCTTCTAACCTATTCCATTGATTTTCAGGTCTGTTTTTATTCTAGTACCATGCTGATTTTTATCACAGTAGCTTTGTAGTATAATTTCAAGTTGGGGACTCTGATGCTTCCTGCCTTGTCTTTGTTGCCCAGAATTGCCTTTTCTATTCTAGTTTTCTTCTGGTTCCAAATGGAATTTTAGAAATGATTTCTCTAGATCTCTGAGGTATGCAAATGGTATTTTATTTGGAATTGCATTAAATCTATATAACATTTTGGAAGAATGACTATTTTCACAATGTGTGCTCTTCCTATCCATGAACAGGGAATGACATTCCATTTCCTGAAATCCTCTTCAATTTCCTTCTTCAGAGTAATGTAATTTTCAATGTATAGCTCTTTTACTTCCTTTGTTAGACTGATTCCTACGTATTTCATTTTTTTAGATGCTGTAGTGAAGGGTAAGGTTTGCCTTATTTCTTTCTCAGTGAATTTGTTTCTTGTGTATAGGAATGCTATTGATTTTTCAGTATTGATTATGTACACAACTACATACTGAATATGGTTATTACATCTAAAAGTCTTTCAATGGAATTTAGGGGGTCTTCTATATAGAGTATCATATCATCTGAAAATAATGATAATTTAACTTCTTCCTTTCCTATCCTTATTCCTTTTATTTCTCTTTCTTGTATAACTGCTCTGGTTAATGTTTCCAGAACTATGTTGAATAGGAATGATGATATGGACACCCTTGTCTTGATCCTGATTTTAGCTTGAAAGTTTTCAGTCTTTGTCCACTTAGTAAGATGTTGGCTGTTGGTTTATCATATATGGATTTTATCAGATTGAGGTAAATTTATTTCAATTTTCTGTATGATTTTTGTCATGAATGACTGCTAGATTTTTGTCAAAAGCTTTTTCTGCATCTATTGAGATGATCATGTGATTCTTGTCTTTGGCTCTGTTGATATACTAACATTTATTGGTTTGCATATGTTGAACCACCCCTGCATTGCTGGGATGTATCCTGCATATAATCTTCTTGAGGACTTGTTACATTCTATTTGCCAGTATTTTATTGAGGATTTTTGCATCTCTGTTCCTTTTTTTTTCTTTTTCTTTCTTTTTTTTTTTTTTTTTTTTGCTTGGGTCTGTCTCTGGTTTTGGTATTAGGATAATGCTTGCTTCCAGGAGTTAGTTAGGGAGAATTACTTCCCTTTCAGTTTCAGTGAAGAGATTGTAGAATGCTGGCATGAAGTCTTCCCTAAATTTCTTGTAGAATTCAACAGTGAATCTATCAGGACCTGGGCCTTTCTTTGTTGCTAATGTTCTAATTACATTTTCAATTTCATTAACTATAATTGAGTTATCCAACAGTTACATATCTTCTTGATTCAGCTTTGCTAATTATGTTTCTAGGAATCTGTCCACTTTTTCTGTTATTGAACCTATGAGAGTAAAGGTTTTCAATGTAGGTATTGATGCTCTGGCCGGGGATTTAGCTCAGCAGCGTAAGTGCCTGCTTAGCAAATGTGAGATTGTGAGTTCAATCCCTGGTACAAAAAAAAAAAAAAAAAAAAAAAAAAGGTCTGGTATTGATGCTCTTCTGTATTTCCATGGAGTCTGTAGTGATGTCACCCTTTTCATTTTTTATTTCATGGATTGGATTTTTTCTTTCCTTTTTTTATACAATTGGCTAGGGGGTTATCAATTTTATTTATTCTTTCAGAGAACCAACTGTTCCATTCATTAATCCTTTACATTGTTTTCATAGTTTCAAATGCATTAATTTCTGCTCTGATTTTTATAATTTCTTCCCTTCTTTGGGCTTTGTGCTTCATTGGTTCTTCTTTTTCTAGAAATTTGAAGTACAGCACTGGGTTGTTTATTTGTGTTCATTCCATTTTCCTGATGTGGGAGTTTAGCACTATAAATTTTCCTCTGAGAAATGCTTTCACTGTGTCCCACAGGTTCTGCTAATTTGTATTTGCATTTTTGTTTGCTTGTAGGTGTCATTTATTTTCTTCTTTAATTTCTATGACCTACTGATTGTTTAGGAGAGTGTTATTAATTTCCATGTTTTTATGGGGTTTGTGTGGGGTTTTTGTTGTTAATTTCCAATTTTATTGCACTATGATCAGATAATATGCATGGGATTGTTTCAATTCCTTTGCATTTATTTAAGCATGTTCTGTGGGCTAGTATATGGTCTATTTTAGAGAATGACCCATGTGCAGCTGAGATTGTGTATTCTAATGTTGGGTGGAACAGTCGATACATATCTATTAGGTCCATTTGTTCACAAGTTTGATTCACTTCTGCTATTCCTTTGCAGATTTTTTGTTTGGTTGATTTGTCTCTTTGTGACAGTGGGGTATTAAGGTCCCTCATTATAACTGTATTATTGCTTATTTGATTTTTCATGTCTATTAAGATTTTTCATACATAGTTGCATGCTCCCATATTTGGTGCATATATATTTATAATTGTAATCTCTTCCTATCAAATATGTAGTGACCTTTTTCTCCCTTTTGATCATTGTTGGTTTGAAGTTCACATTGTCTGCAAACAGAATAGCCTCCATGCTTTTTTCTGGATTCCTATTGCATGGAGTATTGTTTTCCATCCTTTCACTTTTACTCTATGAATTTCCTTCTGAGTTGAATGTGTTTATTGATGAATTTTGTTTCTTAATCCACTTGTGTTTCATTTTATTGGTAAGTTGAGACCATTTACATTGATGGATATATACTGACTTATCACTGTCGTGTTATCTTTCTCTTGTTGAAAACCACATTTTCATCTTCGTTATCTTCTCCTCATTGAGTCACAATACCTGACACTCACAATTATAAGGAGGGGAGGTTTTATTTTGTGTCACAGTTTGTATAACTTTTAGTCCACAGTCAGGTGACTCCATGACAGGGTGATCTGACAGAAGATAAACAGCTTATGGCAGGGCAGGCATGGAACAGAGAAACCAAAGGAGGCTGGAGGAAGATCCAGGTCATCCACCAGTGAACCCTATCTTCCAACTCGATCCCACCTCCCAGCAGCAAATCAGCTATAAACCTCATAATGCAATCACATTCCAAAAGCTCCACTCATGAGCCCATGGGGCTTTAGGGAACATTTTAGATATAAACTATAATGCATGTCCACACTCATGACTTTTCCCCTTCTTCCACTTTTGCTTGTTCTTGGATCCCAACATACTAGACTCTGTCATTCACATTCAGGGCAGGGCTTTCCTCTTAAATTTGCTGACATGCATGCCAATAATCTGTAGAAATGCTCTCACAAATACATCCAGAAATCTTTACCAGTTTTTAGGCACATATACTTCCTGTCAAGTTGAAACCAAGGTTAACCATCACATTTATCAGACTATGGAAGCTTATGCTCCAAAAAAAGACTGCACAAAAATGGTATAATAGTATCATTTACCATAGTAAAATATTTGAAACAAATCATATGCCCAATAGCCCAAACTAGCATATATTTATATAATGAAATATTACCAAGTAATAACATATTGTGAACTGAAAAATGAATGTCTTAATAACACTGAAGATTTTCTCTGTGATTCCATTTATAAAAAATTCAAGTAAATAATCAAAATGCCTTATGAATAAGAATATAGATTTAGCATCTCTAATTTGAAAAGTCACCATCAGAAATCCTCCAAAATCTGAAATTTTTGAGCTGAAAATGAGCCTCCTGGCAGAAAATTTTATTTCTGATCTCATGTGATGGAACACAATAAAAAATACCTTGTATAAAATTATTCACAGGTTATGAGGTGTATATGGAAATATAAATGAATTTCACACTTAGACATAGTCCATCTCAAGATAGCTCTATATGTATGTTAATATTCTGAAGTCCAAAAAGATTCTCAGTTTCAAAGACTTCTGATCTCAAGAATTTTGATAAAGAACATTCAGTCTATAGCTTATTTTCTTGTTTATCTTACACTTTTGCTTATAATAGTGAGTAGGAACCAACTGAAGGAGACACACAGAAACTTTGTGGTGAGAGAAACATTCTGAAATTTTCTATGATATTGCTATAAGGGTCAAAATAGTATAGTGTGTTTGTCTTACATGGGCTTGCTATTAGAGTTAACTTAAAATTTCAGAAATTTTGTGAGTTGTTCATCAAGCTGTTGATAACTTCAAGTCAGGTCTGTTGGAAATCTTTTTTCCTAAAAATTAGGAAGCACTGCAAGCAAAAGCCTTGTTGATTTGTTTGCATACTTTTATTTTTCCAGTCAACAGATTTACCAGACCACAACTCCATGAGTATATGCACTTACAAAAGAAAATTACTGAAAAATCTTTCGTCGTCCTCTTAGTAGATTTCACTGTTGAAAGTGTTATGTACATACTTTCAAACTTCATTTTCATATGAAAAGCATATATTCACAAATTTTGGTTAAGTTTATGGTTTGTTAGAATTTGTATTACTTTGACTAATGTTAATGTTTTGTTTTACTATTTTGTTTTAAGAAAAATGAATTGTGTTACAATGTTAGTTTTATAAAAATATGTGCCTCTGGAGTTAGATTCCATGCTCTTCTTGTCTTGAACAAAGAATTGAATGAAACAAGAAAAAAGCATTGGTAAAGTTTATTCCAGAAAGAAAAGTGAAAAGTGGGAGAGAAACTAGCTTTGCAGAGCAAGCTTGTGCCATCCAGGTAAAGAGAAAAAAAGAGTAAAAGCAAAAATAAAAGTACACAGCATGAGCTATTGTGAAAAGTTATGATAGCAAGCTCTTCATGGTGTAGCTATGTCATTTACAAATCTGGGGGAAAAAAACTCATGAGAACTTCTACATATGGGTTCTGAGAGGCAGTTCTGGAATTCCACATTTCAGGCTGATTTCTGGTCGAGGCCATCCAAACTGAAAGCCTTCTTAATTCTCACGAGAAGTCCATGTGCAGAGTTTTGGGAACTGTTCTTTGATGTGTCCGAGATCTTGTAAAACAGGTCACACTCTCTTCCCTAGCCAGCTTTGCCACATCCTAATCTATCTCATAGTGAAATTAAGTTTTTGGTTTGAATATCAGTCACAGTGCTTACTAATCTTCATATCTCAGCTGAGTCATCTTAGCTAAGTCTCAGTCTTTTCTTTAAACATACAGATAAAAATGTCATCTACTTTATAATGTTGTTATGAGTTCCTCATACAATACAGCACTTAGATCAGATTTCAGAAGTTGTTTATCACCGAAAATTATTTTAGTTGATGTTATAAACAACAGCTGATACATTGCTTTATATAAATAATTATATATTCTTCACATTAATCATACTTTTGTATATTTTATGTACCCAGAATAAACCTAACAATATAAATTTGATAAATGTGAAATAAATGAATGCATTGTAGCTAAAAATATGATAGTTGCTTAGAATTCTACAGCTACTTTATATTTTAATTATATAAATGTTTTTATGTATTCCTAGGTCCTTGGTTTTTCTCTAGTGTCTCCTTATTGTACTTAAATTAGTAATTATTCTGGTAAGCATTTTAAAAAGTTTGCTCCCATGTTCTTTTAATATAAACACTAAGCAGAAAATAATAATTTTTATTACTTTTAAATGAGTCATAGCAATAACCCCATATATGTGTAACATGATGAAGCTAAATAGTCAAATACCAAATAACTTGGATATCTCAAAAGACAATTCCCAAAGATGAATGTGATTGTTATGCATGGCAAACATATACTAATAAAAATAAAGGTAAATGAGACAATTTGTTATTAATTTGTTAAAAATACTTTAGGCAATATATATCAGAAAAATTTTAAAGAGGCATCAGAATTTATAAATACCAACTCAAAGTAATAGAGTGCATGTAAGCTCTCAAGAGAAAGACACTTTATAGTAAGAAGTTATGTATTTTGAGAAGAGGAAGTTTTGGGACTTGTGAGTCTATAGAAAGTCTGGACTTGGTTCATGTGAAAATACAAATGGGCCACCCAGAAAAATAAAGTTTTTTTTTTGTACCGGGGATTGAACTCACAACCTCGCGCTTGCCAGGCAGGTGCTTATGCCACTGAGTTGAATCCCAGGCCCCTACCGAAAAATAAAGTTAATGGTTCATTTTTCAGGTGAAAGGATAGCCAGATTTACAGGAAATAGGCAGGGACCCAGTCTTTTGTATTTCATAGTCAAGTTGCTGTCCTTTACCTTACCAACTAAACTGGTTAATGGAAATTATAGTATATAGTATAATATAGTATAGTATAGTACAGTGTACAGTATAGTACAGAGATTTGGGGTCTGGAAGAAAAGAAGCATAAACAAGTTTAGAGAATACAGATATGGATAAACAAGTAATTTTGATGGTGTTCTGAAGTTTTGACCTCTTAAAAATATAATATAATATAAAAATTAAATTATTATTTCTTTTTTTTCTCTGTTTGGCAATCATGGTTCCCATTGTATTGTTAAGCTCCTCTATATGTGTATCTGTGTCTGCTTTATTTTTTTTTATTTTGATAGTTTTTTTTCTTTTGCACCTTAGAGATTATATTTTTCTATGGCCTCTTCCATTTGTTTTTTTTGTCTTTGTTTTTGTTTTTGTTTTTCACTTGTGCTGCTGTCATTTCAAAGAGTTCCATTTGTTGGCTTCTGATTTCCTCTACCTGTATTCTAGACTTGTCCTGACTGGTTTGGGAATTCGGGATTGCATTTTTTTTCTTCATCTTGTCATTTTCTAATTTCCATTTTATTTCATTTTCTGTGTTGATGCTTGTAGATTTCTTATGTTAAATAGTCTTATCACTGGTGTGTAGGCTTTCCTAGAAGGTATCTATTCCTCTGGATATCTTCTAGATGTACGTGGCTCTTGTCTTTATGTCTATCTCTAGAACCTATCTTCCCAATATATTAAGACTGAGGAGTTGTTATTTATTTGACTTAAGACCCATTCCTTTGGTACTAGACCATGGTGATGATTATGACTCCTTACAATCACAGTGTTGTTGCTCCTCTTGCCAGTTTCACTATTCTGAGGCAATGGAGAAGGGGAGGAGTACAAATTTAAGACTCCTCCCACCATCCAAACTCTCCCTGTCCAGGTCAGTGGAGGAAGGAGAAGCATGGACTTACACTCCTTTTGAGAAATAAAACTATACCATATCTAGCACCAGGCACTAAACTAAAGATAAAATGGATCAAAGATCTAAATATTAAAATAGAAACACTAAATTTACTGGAAGAGAAAATAGGTAGAAATCTCAATGACATGAGTATAGGCAGAGACCTCATGAACAAAACCCAGACTGCAAGGGAAATATTACAAAGAATCAATAAATGGGACCTCCCATTATTAAAAAAACTTATTTGCAGCAATAGCAATTACCAACAAAGTGAAAAAACAACTCACAGAGTGGGAAAAATTTATAGTCAGTTGCTCCACAGATGAAGGATTCATATCTAGAACATGTAAAGAATTGAAAAAATCAGGTCCCCCAAATTCAGAGACCCAGTCTAAAAATGGACATCTGAGAAGAATACACACTAGTAAATATGTGAAAAAATGTTCAACATCATTGGTTGTTTGAAAAACACAAATTATAAAAACACTGACATTCCATCTTACTCCAGAAAGAATGGCTGTCATCAGGAAATTCACCCATAATAAATGCTTGGAGGGGCTGTAGGAAAAAAAGGAATGTTTCTCCATTGTTGGTGGGAGTGGAGACTGATACAACCACTGATGAAATCATGTGGAGATTTCTTCAAAATCTAGGATTAGCGGTCTCATTCAAACCAGTTATTCCTCACCTGGGTATCTTCTAAGAAGAATTTTAAAAATTATACCATATTGATACATGAGCACCCATGTTTATAGCAGCACAATTTGTAGTAGTTAAGTCTTGAAAACATCCCAAATGCCCATCAATCAAGGAATGGATTAGGAAGACAGAACAGTTATTCATGAAAACTAGAGCCCTTTCTACTACAGATTTCTATGGACGTATCTTAAAAATTACCTACGACTGAGTAAGTGATTTTTGTTCCATATATATAGGCAAGTGAGTAAAGAGACACCGAACATACATACTCTCTTTCTGTCTCTGTCTCTCTCATTAAAAAACATAATGGTTTACATCTACCATTTAAACAAACATTTTTTTTCTTTCTTTTCTTTTTTTTTTTTTATTTGTACCAGGGATAAAACTTACGACCGCGTGCTTGCAAGGCAGACGCTTATGCCGCTGAGCTAAATCCCCAGCCCCTAAACAAATACTACTTCAGTTTATCAAAATGTACTATATGAGAGAGAAAAAGAGAGAGGGAAGGTGGTGCTATTAAAACTGAATCTGTAGCTCATCCTTGGGTTTTCCTGTCTTTTCCTCTGACGTGGCAGAACCGCCCAGCAGTCTACTTCTTATCCATGTTGCCCTGTGCTCTAAAAAAAGAGCCCTGGCTACAGAAGTTTGAAGAGTATATAACCTTAAAGTTAGTCAACAGGAAAGGCTCATCATAGTCAGTCTAAAAGGACGATTATTTAAAAATAATTCCCTGACCTAGCAAAGGTGAAGTCCCTTGTAAATAGCAAAATTTAGCATTGACCTGATTATTATTAGCTAGGAGTAATATGCCCTGCCGCAGCTGGGAGAGAGAAGACCACAAATATGGGAGCCAGAGGACAACGCAGCCAGTTTAGCCTGAAAGCACAGTGTTGAACTAAAACACATTTCTGCTTACCTTGGCTAAGCCCAATGTAAGTACTGTACCAAATCTAAAAAACCTTTCTGCTCTGATGAGACTTCGTCTGTGCCTTTAGCATGGGACTTGGTAGTATGCTTCTGGGACTGCAAGCAATAGCTGCTAGGCCCAAATAAAATTTCGCAGATAAAACCTAAAGCAAAACCACATCATTTAATACTGATTTTCAGATTGTTCTTAACAGAACTGTTGTATGAAATTTAAAATCCTCCTCACTGCATCCTTGTTTATTAAAGCTGTTTAACATTATATTGGAATATGTAGTGATTTGTATAAATAACAAAACTAAAGCCAAAACCATTAAAGACATTTTTAAATCAAGTGATCTTTCAGTTTTCATTACCTCATCAATTTTTAAAAAAATTATTTTCTACAGCTGTCTTATAGTTAGGCTTCATTACAAAACTTAAATTTATGGTTTTCTAAAAGCATTACAGAGATCAATGTAACTTTATGACACTATTCTTAAGCTCCAAATAAGATGAGAAAATTACAGAGATATTAGTGACAGTATAACTTTTCTCTAGATTTAATATAACAATTAAAAAGTTATTGTTCATATATTTAATATATTAGAAATATTAACCAATTAAGAAATCTATATATTTTACTTGAGTATTGTTTTATAGACTACACGATAGTGACTTTTGCATGCTATATCTGAGATTTTAGTCTACTTTTAATCTATGGCAATTATGAATCACTTGACTAAATAGATATGATTTATAAAACTACTTTAAAAACAAAGTGATTCATATATGATGTTTAACTTAATTATCATTGGATTAATTAGCAAAAATGGCTTAAAAAACATGGCTTACTTCCAACAATTTTAATTAACATTATTTTAGTTAGTCAAAATTTACAAAGAAGAATTTCAGTCTTTCATCATTATTTTTACAATTTTTCTCAAGAATAACATCTGTCATTTTAAAGCCCAAGATTCTGCAGTTTCTTTATAATCACAAGATTGTGCAGCCATCATCAAGAGTGATTGCATCTCTGAAAAAAAGATATCTCATCTCCGAACAGAACCTCTTTACAACCTCCCATATCCCAGGCCTCAGAGTAACCTCTACTGTATTTCCTGTCCCCATGAATTTACCTGAACTGAGCATTTTATATACATAGAATTGTACACTATCTGGCTTTCTGTTTCTGCTTTTTTTCACTTACTATGTTGTGTCACTACTTTTTTCCTGGTTTTATTATTATTATTATTATTTTGAAGGTAGTAAAATACAGCAGAACAAGACAGAACAAAACCAATTGAGACATGTAGTAAAATTGGTACAGAACTGCACAGCAGGTTACCGGGATAATAGTAATAGGTACCATAGTATATTTTGTTATCTTCACAATAGTTGTCCTTTCATTCAGGTATAGCAAAATCAAACCAAATACAGAACAGCATCATAATACCTATCAGAGCAGAGTATTGAATAGAACAATACAATTAATCAGATAAAGCGAAACAGTGATAATAATATTTGCCTTCAAAGAGATGATAGAAGGAAATCCCCCATATTTGCTATATTGCATACGGTCATCCTCCAAAGAGATGCTCAGACCTCTGGCTCCCATTCGCTAACAGGGAGTGGGGGATGGGATATTTGATTCTCAGACCACATGGCAGTAGGACCAGGGAGGCGAGTGGGTTCCTTTGTTGCTAACTGCCCTAAGTTCCACCATGGCAGGGATCTTGAAAGACACTGGCTGGCTGGTTCTCTCCCTGGGTCCGCTGCTCACTGAAGCCATGGCTGCTCCTTCATTCCTGTTTTAATGACTGTTTAATGATATTTTACTGTGTAGGATAGGCCCCATTTTATTTATCTATTCATAATGGTTTTCACTTTTGAGCTATTTGGAGTAATTTTTCTATGGGTAATCATGTAGAGATTTTTGTGTGGTCTATGTTTTCGATTCTCTTGGACATACACCTAAGAGTAGAAGTCTTGAGTCATATGGAAACTCCATGTTTAGCATTTGAAGTCCCTGCTAACCTATTTTCTAAGGATATTGTTGATATCACTTTTCCATGAGTATCATGATTCTAAGTTCTCTACATCTTTGAAAACATTTGCTGCCTTTCCTTCTTATAGTCATCTGATTGAATTTTACTTTCTTTACTTCTAAAGGAAAATTTATAAATCTTGCAAATGAAGTCAAAGAAGAAGAAGACAAAGAAGAAGAAGAAGAAGAAGAAGAAGAAGAAGAAGAAGAAGAAGAAGAAGAAGAAGAAGAAGAAGAAGAAGTCAAAGATACCTCTAATGGAAGTAATTGAGAGGAAGAGTGTCATCACTGGAAGCAGAGCAGCAGGTAGAGATGATTAAGGAGAGGAGGCTAATTACTAGAGGTGAAGGAAACTCATCATTTGCAACAGCAAGATGAAAACTTAGAAACATAATCAGAATTTATGATGAATGGTTTTTCAGACATTGTAGAATTAAAGCATCAATTCTTGGAGTCACTTGGTGTGGGGTTGTACCTAGTCACCAATCTTCACTATCCATATGACCTTCAGCATCTTTGTGTCTCTCAATGACTTCATTTGCAAAATTAGCACTATAATAACAGTATTTGTCTCAAATGTTATCTGAGATTAGAATAAGTAAATAAATTATATGCAAAATGCTTATGAATTTGTCTCTCCCACATAATATGTTAGCTACTATGAAAATGAACACAAAATTTAGTCTCTAGGTAAACTTGACTCTCAATAGTATCTTGGTTTGGAAAATAAATAGGTATAGTTTCAGCCAAACTGAGAAATATGGCATAACCTTGTATTAATATTGGGACATTTGGGCTTCCATTGCATCCTGAAATGTCTTTGCAAGGTGCCAAAAAGTGTTGAATGAGAAATGTTGAGTTTCTCCTCCTGCTTCAGTCAAAGTTCTGGGGCAATGAAAGAAAATAGTAAAGTGATGGCTATTTATTGGGTTATTAATAAAAATGCTGTAATAATAAAATCATAATCAGAAGATGTCTTCACCTATTTTCTGTTGCTAATAATACAACACCAGATGTCATGGTTTATGTCAGTGGCCCTCAAACCTCATGAATTATGTACTTGGCCAAATCTAGCATTTGTGATTGGTTCATTGTCTTGTGTTTGGATTGGTGGTGTGAGTGCTACACCTACCTAGTGATGAAGACAGCATACTATGAATGCTGATTCATGCCTTGCTGTTTGCAGCCAGCTATGAATGGCAGCATATCATGCTATCCTGTCACTTGAAGCCAACTGAGAATGGACTGAAACCTCCAAGAACTGTAAGAAATAAACCTTCACTTCCCTACCTTTGGGTGTCAGGTATTTTGTCTCAATGACAAGTAAAAAGTAACTAGGACACCAGAGGCTGGGTAATTTATAAATAAAAGATCGCTTTTGTCTCATGGTTCCAGTCCAAGATTTAAAGCTGTTTCTGATGATGTCTTTATGCTGGCAGAGCACCAAGGCAGTGTGGGACATCACATGGTGAGAGACAGGCAATGTTTGAGCCAGACTGGCTTTTGTACTTATAGCACACTCATTCTCAAGATAACATAATAACCCATTAATTCCTTAATCTCAGGAACGGGGATAGAGTCCTATCATCACTTAAATGCTAAATCTGGTCCCAACTCTTAACATCTAGTAAAAGGGATTACATTCAACAAAATTTTAGAGAAGACAAATCACCTTGGTGGTTTAGCAAAAATATTTGCCTTTAATATTAGTTGTGTAATTTAATGTGTCCATGGTTTATTAAGACTCTACTTATACTGTTTCTTCTTGTATAAAGTGGCTATGACACATAACTCTTTTAACAGTTGTAGAATTAAATGGGAAGGCACATATAAAAATAAAAATGAAAAACTTAAAAATTAAAGCCCTGTAGATAGTTATCCTTATGAACTGAACATCATCTAAAAAATAAACTCTAGAATTCTGAAACCACCAAAATATTATTTTGTTTCCCTAATCTATAATTTATGAATAATTTTCCTAGAGCTTTATAAAATTTGGTATGGTAGCATGATTACTTTTACAAAACAGAAAATAATGTTGAAAATGGAAGAATGGAAGTAACCAATGTATTAAGAAACTGTCTAATAGATTAGTAAAGTATAGCTATGGGTGTGTTTGTGGATTATTGATATTAGGCCAGTGTCCTGGTAACTGTTTTTGTTGCTGAGACAAAATACCCACCATCAGAAATTAAAGGAAGAAAGGTTTATTTCAGCTCCTAGTTTGTAGAGGTTTCAGCTCATAATCAGCTGTCTCGAAGGCAAGAAGCTATGGCAGAGAGACATCATGGAGGATAGAGAGTCCCTGAAAAAGCAGGGCAGGTAGAAGGTAGCAAGCAGCAAGGGAAAATATCAGCTTTTTTTCTGTCCCATTTATATTCCAACTAGGCCAACCACCTGTAAGGAGTAGCTCTCACATCCAGAACTATGTTTAATAATCAATGGACTAATTTTTAGTAATCGCAAACCCTTTATCTAAGCACCACACATTTTAGAGCTAGGCTCCACTGAAAAAAAATAAAACACTCACCTGTGACTGCATGAGGCTTTGGTGGAGGTTAGATAAAACTGTAACAGCTGGCAAACTAATCCTGAATGTGGGCAGCATCCACCAATAGCCTTATAACCTGAAAGGAATAAAAAAAAGGAAAGAAGGAAATGTGTCCATTTCTAAAGAGCTCCACTTTTGTGTATTGGTTGTGGACATCTATTTTCATTTTCTTCAGCCTTCAAACACACTTTCCCCGGTAACGCTATACTGAATTCTCAGGCCTTCTGCCATGGACTGGTGATGTATCCCAATCCCCTTTATTTTGAGGCTTCCATCTTCTGGAGCTATGCAGCCACTGGATCCTTCGAATTCAGCACACAGATGGCTACTGAGGACCCCAGCTTTAAATTGCATAGGCAGATAGTGTGAACTCTCCTATTTCAGCTCCTGTAAACCTACTTAATAAATCTCTGCATAATCATATGTACATTTTTATTGATTTTGTTTCACTAGAGAACCCTAATATATTAACCAGAAAGCTGTTGCTTAGGTAAGTGATATACAATAGATGCTCAAAACATATTAACTATTAAAATACTATTATCAACAACAATTTTGGATGGCCCAAGTATGATTAAAAAAAAAAAAAGAAAGAAAATTCTACACTGTTTAGACAGTTGAATTTGGGATATGGCTACTTTATAAAGGATAGTCCTGGACATCATCAAGGGATAGAGGTAGTTTTGGAAAAGTACAGGCTATGACAGAGAATGGGCATATGCGAGAGAGAGAGAGAGAGAGAGAGAGAGAGAGAGAGAGAGAGAGAGTAGATGAACTTCTCAGAAAAAAGTTAACTCTAAAGCTTCTGGGGAAAATTTAACACATTTTCATTTTGTCCAGAGTTCTAGTGAAGGTCTAGAAATAGTCTTGCCCAATGCTTAGGGTGTGGAAGTCTGCCACCAGTGGACTCTACCAATTTAAATGTCAGAGAAAATTGTAGTTTTAGCAACAAGCTCACTATGGTAATTGTACTGAAGGCAATGTGAATCAGGATGACTACAGCTTAGTTGGGTATATTGAATTTCAGATTGTTTTGAAAGAAAAATGGTAAATAAGAAGGCAGAAAATGGATGATTTGTATGTGCAAAATTTCTTGGAAACATTGCAGTAAAGTGTTCAACCTTTTCTTTTTTATTATAGTTCCATTACTTCCAGTAACTAGAGATGGACTCTTATTTTTTTTAAGTTTCTAAACATCTGGCATTTAGTACTTTTTCAGCTAATAACTGACATATGTTCTTGAAATACTTGCCCCAAAGATGAGCTCTAGACTAAACAGACAATCGGACTTGAATCTTTGGTTTTGCTTAGCCAAACTGAAATTGTAGGTTCTTGAAAAATTATTCACAAGAATAATACAGTGGTATAATATCTGTTGTTGTGCATTTATGGGTTCTAATTTTAATTGACATTCAGAAGAATGTCAGATTGAGAGTTTAAAACTTTTCAGAAGCAACAAAATTTTATTACCACAAAATATATAGTACAGGCTATATTCCTTTAATTAAGAAATTTAGACATAGAGCACCCAATAGCACTTGACTCAAGTAAAGCACTGAGTTGATAGTGTGTTCTTCCATGATTTTTATGCTTCCCTTTTTTGTCTCCTCTACATGAATTCTGTCCTGTTTATATCCCTCAAGTCATGGAACTATTGCATCTAATAAGAAGTGTGCTATATTTTTCTAGCCTTTTCCTTTTCATACTCAAGGTTATATAAATGATTGGCAAATATTATATGTATTTATAATTTACTTATATATTCATCATATATACATTATATATAAAATATCTCATAAACATAAAATATTATATATGTAATATACATTATATATATATAATGTATCTTATGCATATGTAAAATCAGCAGAACCAAAGAAAAATAAACTTTGAGTAATCATACTGAAGCATTTACACATAGCATAAAGATTGTTGTTTTGGAAGCTCTGAATCATTCAGATATTAAGTGTTTTTTAAAATAGTTAATTGACTATCTTATTCCTTGCTCCAAGTCAAATACAATACTTAACGAGTTCAATTATCAAACTCCAGAAAAAACAACACTTAGCTCATCAATTTTTAAATGTAAGGTATTTATAAGAGCAAATTTTGTCCATTTTTTTTCCGTAACAGTGTCAAAGCAAATAAATTTATTTTAGTGACATTAGACACCAGCTTAAATAAACACAAGTTACATATGTAACATTTCTCATAGTAAGATTTCTAATACTGCTTTAGTGCATAAAACAAATTTTATCATTAATGAAACTAATTTATGCTTAGAAATTAAATAAATCTTAGATTTATAAATACATGTGATACCTATCAGTAATAGAATTTGACCACTATGTCAAATTCACTGATTTAAATTTCTCTTATGTTTCATTTGAAGGCCTTGATTCCTATAAATATTGATATATTGTAATACATTCTACATTTCTTGTATAATAACTGTCTTTATTGGAAGACTGAGAATTATTTAAACAACTATATAACTCTTCATGTATGTAGTAACTAGTGTGAACAAGAGAAGACTGTAACTATACATTCACCTAACAAGCCAATCTGTTGGCACAACAAACTAGACAAAACCTAAATTTAAATAACAATAAAATCAACAACAAAAAACAATTCACATACTACACTTAGATTTTCATTGTTGTTTTGTTTATTTTGTTATTGTTGCTGTTGTTGTTCAAGCTTGGCTTTGAACTCACTTTGTAGCCCAGGCTGGCCTTGAACTCACAGCAATCCTCCTGCCTCAGCCTCCCAAGGGCTGGGATTACATGTGTGTACCACCACAACTGGCTTTGGATATTACATTTAAAACAGTAAAATCTTTTAGAATGGATTTCTACTAAACATTTCACTGTATTCTTTGTAAAATTATTTGTGTCTATTAGGATGTGAACTTGCTGAATATTTATCGCTGATATTTCACCTGAATTGCTCTCTGTGAAATGTTGTTATTTTGCTCTTCCCCCATTCCTAAACACATCACACACCTCGGAATTCTCCATGTCTGAATTCTCCTTTAAAAAATTGTTCATTCTGTTT
Source organism: Hydrochoerus hydrochaeris (assembly GCA_004027455.1). Taxonomy (NCBI): domain Eukaryota; kingdom Metazoa; phylum Chordata; class Mammalia; order Rodentia; family Hydrochaeridae; genus Hydrochoerus; species Hydrochoerus hydrochaeris. The sequence continues at coordinate 68,393 of PVLA01000932.1, forward strand.
CAAAGGTATTAATTTTCAACTTCTTCCTTCATTAACTCAGTGTGAACTAGTTTGGTGTTAATTTGAACATTCTCACTTTGACTTTGGCACTTTTGGGGAAACATTTGGCCACAGTCAACTTTTTATTTTTAACATACTAATACATTATCAAATTGTAATACAATAGTGTTAGGTTTTCTTTAAAAACACTGTTTGTTATTGTGAGTAAATTTATCCAGAAATGCTGTATTTTATTATTATCGTCCTCACCTGAATGGAGACAGAAGACTATCACTAAAAGTGACATGCTGCAGTATGTTGCCAAACACATCTGTAGTTGTATAAGACACCTAAATAGAAATAAGCCTGATAAAGCACCATTTGGTATTGCTTACCTGTTCTACCCACACGGATACCAGAACATAGGTATTTAACACCTTTATGTATAAGATATCTAAAGATAGTCATTTTTGTTCCTCTAATAATAAAATTATTAAAATGTATTATAAACTGTATATTGCATAACATTTACACTCTATTTTTAAACTGCAATTGCATACTATGTAAACAAAAATTCTTGTCAAGTTTATATATCCTGTGATCTGAAAGGCTTTAATGTTTATGGAGCTGTAAAAGACATAAAAACTGGAAGTGATTATCTTTCTCTCCATTTGTACTGTCTGCAAAGTGCTGACATTATTGATACCTGTTCTCCCTGATATGCCTTACTTTTATATCTCCCTCTTATGTGTCTCTCTTCCTTTCTCACTTTGGAGTATTAAAAGGGAATTTAACACTCTTGACCTGTAAGAGAGAAAATGATAACTATCATTTTAATAGAAATTTTGTGTTTATATGAATTCATCAATTGTTACCTGAATGTGTGTATATGTGTATGTACAAGTGTATATGAGTTTGTCTATGTGTTTATAAATTTTAAAAAATTCTTGGCTATGTTTCATGATTTTTTTTTCCATTTAGCAATTATTTTCAATAGTTTGAAGCTACCATATTTTACTCTGCTATGGCATCATAAGTACATTTCCTTGAAATTTATCATAAACTTATTCCACATGAAAGTGCTAGTTTTGGCCTCCTCTGAACTTTTCCTAAGGCATTTTTTTAAAAAAAAAACTCATTTATTGGATATGAGAATGCACAAAAATGTGCAGTGATCCCAGACAGATTTCTAATCTTTGCTACAGAAATATAATTATGTTTGTGCCATTCATTATTCATAAAAAGACAAAACAGGAATAGACAGAATAAATTCCCCAAAAGTTAATTATCTATTCAGAGTATGTGGAGGAAGACAGACAGACAGAGGAGTGTGTGGGTAGAGTAATTTAAGATACTTTTCAAAACTTATTAGGCAAAGATTGTGGCAAGACAATTTTAAATGATGTCTGTAACATGATTATTTATAGTAGCAGAAATGGAAACAGTCCAAATGAGAACAAAAAAGAATAACACTTTAATTACAGTATATTGTGTCTTGACAAAACAGTTAATTACTGAAGAAATCACTAAAAGATATAACATGATTATTAAAACTATAGAAATGAGCCAAGTGTGTTGGTACACACCTTTAGTCCCAGCATTCGGGAGTCTGAAGAGGAGGACGGCTGTCAGTTTGAGGCCAGTTTGGGCTACAAAGTGAGTTCAAGACCACCCTGAACTGCATAGTGAAACCCTGTCTCAAAAACCAACCAACCAACCAACAAACAAACAAACAAACCAAAACTATAGAGATAACTATTGTAAGCATTGATTTAGTTAATATTTAGTAAAACAAGCAGACAAACAAAACGAAGCAAAATGTGTTAGAAGTAAGAGTACTAGCTGGCTTTCCATCCCTGGGACAAATAATCAGGCCCACAAGTTAAAGAAGGAAAGGTTTTAATTGGGCTAACATATGGGGGGAACAGTCCATGGTGTATTAGCTCAAAGGCAAGAGCGGCACGGCAGAAGGGCATGGCGTAGGAAAGCTGCTGAATCCATCCAGCTAGGAAGCACAGAGTGAAGGGTAATTATAAGATATGACATGTATGGGAACTCTCAATAACCTCAATGAATGTGAACATTGTATGTCATAAGCATGAGATAAGATTTAAAAAATCAACAGGAATGAAAATGAGGAAGGGGATTTAGAGGAGGGATGAGAAAGGCAGGAGGGAAGGGAAAAGAGTTTTAAAGAAAAAGAATCAAGCTGTATTATTTACATGGACACACTACCCAAGATGATTATAAATTGCATATATCACAAATGTACTAAAAAAGAATATATTTTCAGGTACTGGCTGCAGTCAACTATCTCTTCTCACCTGGGTCCAACTGAACTTGAAAATTTGGGGGAACATTTTAGATCTAAATCATGATAGTAGGATTATATAGATTTTTAATTTCTTTGTAATGTAGGTGTCATTTTTATTGTATCTTGCAATATTTCAAATAAAAATTGCACATAAATGGTCTTCATTTCCATGACACTAGGCTGATAGTTCTCAACAACCAGAGCTGGAGAAGAGTTCAGAAAAGTGAAAAGCTAGAAGAAACCATGGGAAACAAAGGAAAATAGTAATATCTGACATACAACTAGAGACATATATGGACAATGGAAAGGCAATAGGGTAGCTAGGGATTTAGCTCAGCAGCATAAGTGCCTGCCCAGCAAGTACGAGGTGAGTTTGATCACCAGTACCAAAACAAACAAACAAACAGAAAAACAAAAAACCAGGCAATGGGAAGAAACAAAGCAGTAAAAGTTCTTGATTGGAAGTGAATATGAACAGTATGGTATCAAGGATGCTTCAAAAGTTTTTAGTCCAGGCTGAGGGTTTAGCTCAGTGGCACAAATGCCTGCCTGGCAAGGGCGAGGTCATGAGTTCAATCCCTGTTACAAAAAAAAAAAAAAATTTAGTCCGAACACAGGAAACAGCAATAGAGACAGATCTACGTGGACAAGAGAAAGAAAAGGAAAGAAAATTAGTGGAGGAAGATGATGAATTCTCTTATTTATGATTTAGCTGTTGGCAGTATATTAAGCAAAGTCTCACAGAAAGTTGAAAACATGATTGTGATTCTGAGTTTGGGAAAAAGTAGAATACCAGGTAAATCTTCAAGTGTTGTTATCAACACTCTATTAAACCAGACAGAAAAGACAGAGGTGTATGAATAAAGAGTATTAGAACAGAGATTTCAACATTAGTGTGTATGTGTTTGTGTGTGTGAGATGAAGCAATTTGAATTTCAGCGGGTCCTCTGAGCTCCTTCTCAGAGAAAAGTTTTCAAATATGTAAAATAAAACACATTAAATGAAAATGGAGGCCTGTTATTTTGAAACATAGCTAGAAAAATAGTTTAAGATATGATATAACATTATATATATAATTCTTTTTTGTTACTACATTAGAAAATAGGGTTTAATATAGATAAACAATCACCAGAAATTAAATACAATAATGTTTTCAAATTTTTCAGCTTTATCAGAAATGACCTGAGCACAGTAGTCAGCACAGGCAAAGTAGTCAAAGAGAAAATGATGGGAAAGGAAAGAAAAAAGAGTAGATAATTGCTAGAATCAGGTCTTGCTTAATGTAGGAATGAATGGAACCACATACAAAAGGCTAACTCTTGCCAAGTCTGTTTTATTTAATAAACTCTTGTCTAATGCTTGCTAAGTTTCAGGTACTCTTCTTTGTGCCTTTCCAATGTTAACTTATTAAATTTTATGACTGAGTTTATTTTTTCTAGTGATTTATGTTTACCCTATATAGTGATTCTCTTTAAACATTACTGTGAAAATTAGCTTAAAATATACAAAGAACAAATACATTTAAAAAGTGATATAAATGCTTTCATGATATATATACTAACATGCATTCATAAAAGCAGACTGAATCTCTCCTCAAGAAAAGAATACATAAATCTAGATTCACCTACTCATTCATTCATATATGAATGCATGAATATTTAGAGAGTGCTACGTGAAAACAATGTGTTATCTGATTAAATGAAAAGAAATGGGTATTGAGTCCTTAATCATGACATTTAGAAAATAGTGACATATGCTAAGACAAAAAAATCAGATAAGGCAGGAAAGTAAGTAAATCCATATGGTGCACGAAAGCTTGAAAAATAAATCCTATAGCAAACAGAAAAACAGATCCCGTGGTGCATTGTGTAAGAATATAGAGTAGGGAACATTTAAGCTAATTATGGGTCCTCATGTGATCTGAAGTGCTTACTGTCACACAAGCCAAGAGGGTGTAGAACTATGGATATACTTCAACTGGATCAAGTTTTACCTGAGCTAAAGTGGTACATAAACATTTGTAAGGGAAAAACCATTTGGTAAACCATCGAGAAAATGAAGCCTCTCTAGCAAAAGGAAACTGTCTACTACTTTCCAGTGGCAAAATAGTCTACCAGAGGACTACATATTTTGGTTTTGCCATTCCTAAACTTTGATTTCTGTATGAACTAGAAATGTCTTTCATCTCCAGCTGGCAATAAAGCTATACCTCATTTTCCAAGTTGGATTGCTATAATCCTACTTAATGAGTCTACCATAGCTCACTCTACAATGCTGCCAATTGAATCAGAAAAATAATCCTCAGCCAAAGAAGCAGCATAACACTATGGTTGCTTCATCTGGATGCAATGCCTTTTTATTAGTTGCTACTTGATTTCTATTCCAAATAATATGTGTTTTGAAAAATTAAATAAACTATGAGCCTGGAAAAAAACATGAACCTTATTTTCTTCTTTCCAGTTTATCAGAATAAAAACATTAACTCTGTTTACTGAGGGGAAAAATTACGAGAGATTCCACAATTTTGTCCTGGTATAATAAGCAAAGAGCACTCTTTTTGCAGGTGACATAGAATGTATTCACAAACTAAAGCAATATTTATTGGTACCATTATTAAAACTATTAATAAGGGAATTATTGAATGGGAAAACGGCAAGTAATTATCTGGGCTGCAAGTCTGAAAATATTTTAACATCTGCTGCTCTTTTAACAATAACATATGAGGGAAAAGTTTTTTCTATGCTTTCAGGAATGCTGTTAATCTTGCATTCCATACAAGAAACTCTGAAATTAACGGCATTCCAACATAGACTGAAAATGTCATATGAGTAAATATTTCATGAAAATCTAGTTAAAACAGACAAGAGTCTCATTTTAGGGAAAACATAAAACAATATTTGATTTATATGTGTTTAGCCTAATTGAATAAATGATTCCATGTAGTACAAAATGAGCACAAAGATATGAGGCCAGAAATAGACAAAAACTGGTCATTGATGCAAACATGGAATTACATGTTAGAACAGCACAATATGTGACTTCTGATTTTTCAAAGACTTTATTTTTCTGCCATTTTATGACCAAACTCACTGAATTTTAAAACAGTAAAGAAACAAATTGTGAAAGAAGTGTTTTTACATTGTTTTACATTAGACAAAAAGTAAATGATAAAAATGTTTCAAATTCACCTCAGCAATATTACAACATGGAAAATTTCAACTTTCTTTCTAGAAAAAAACAAACATAATACTCACTATCAGCCTGAATTTCACAAGATGGTCACAGGGCCGTAATAATAAACTAACTGAAATTTGATGTGATCCCTAAAGAGTCAATCGGCAAAGAACCTTTTAAAGAACAAAAAATTACAGTTTCAGCTAACAACCTTCATAGTTTTTACTAATACAGATAAAAGATATTAACTGTAACAAAACTGCAAGACGCACTTGGAGCATTTTAACTCAATATTTAAAACTATTTCCTATTTTTTGGTATGAGGAATGACAATTCCAATATACAAGATTAACATTAAGTCAAAGTTTCAAGGTTACATAACTACCAATGAGTGGAATATATGAGGTCTTGTTCTCATAAATACTAAATTATGGACAAAAGATTTTTAAAAAGGAAGGAAGACAGGGAGGGAGGGAAGGATGCAGAGAAGGGAGAAGGAATGAGAAGGGTAGAAAGGAATCAGGAATGTGTCAGAACATACTAAAGTCTTTTGGGGTAAGAGTTAAATTAACTCTTTAAAGATCCTGAGAGGTGTATTAATGATCTGTCAGACCATGACCATGTATGTAGTAATGAAGTAAGTCAGGGACTGAACTGAAATTCAGGAAGTATATAACATTTTTGAACATGCAGTATGCTTCAGCAACTGTTAATTTTGTGCCACTTTTATACTTGGTAATTCTGTGTCTTATAAATGAGGCAGGGAGTAGATTATTTACTCTTAGCAGATTTTAAAACTTTGTCTTTCCCAGCTACTGTTTAGCCATGTGACAATAACTCCATAAATCAGAGGCATCAAGTGTAGCCTTTACTTTGGATTATGAACCATCTGTCTGTCTGTCTGTCTGTCTGTCTGTCTGTCTGTCTACCTTTCTAGTGTCTGCAATAGCAATTTCTGAAAGACCAAGTTCCCCATGCAGAAGATTTTGTGATTTGTTTTTCAGTTGGAAGCTCACATTCCTTGGATCTTTGTGGGAATTCTTTGAGGCCTGGATAAAGGATGTGTTCCTCTGAGAGGTTACAACACAGACTGTTTCCACAGGCGCAACCTTGGTCATAATCATGTCAGAACTGCCAAGAAATCATTTTGACTAATCTGTTTAATAGTACCTTAAATAGACTTGTACTTAAAGACCCATTAGCATGTCTTTTGGGCATTTTTCCTGTTAGTCAGTGATCCTTATTAAAGGTCTAGGATTAGGTTTATTTAATAATATTTAGAGGTAGGAGTGAAAAATATTAGGCAAGAGGGAACTATAGTTGCATTATCCACTTTGATTTTTAATGATGCTGGTTGTGTACTTTGAAATGTTTTCTATATTTGTTACACTTACAGGACTTTTATTTTCCTTCAGCATGACTTTTCAAATTGAATCACATGCAAATTGTAACTGATGGTATTTCTATATTATGTATCCAGACCACAAATTCATGATTTGTGTTCTCTTGATAAGAATATTTTATACTTAATTTTGGTGATCATATGTAAGAATTTTCTTTTGGTATTTGCTTATGAATGCAATTTCTTAATCATATCATCATATTATTGCAAGTTTTCCAAATGGCTGTATCAGTTTACATTCTGAGCAGTATATGTATATCTAAGACATGACATACATTTTTAAAATTTAGATTGTTTATTCTTTTTAATTTTAGCTATTTTGGTGAATATGTAATAGTGTCACATTCTGAATTTAATTTATATTTCCTTGATGGCTTACTAGGTTGATGTTATGGCTTGTATCTAAATGTCCCCTCAAAGTCTCATGTACTCATATGTAGGGCTTTATGAAGGTGGTTGGATTTAGAGTATGTAAGAATCAAATTAGTTGACTGATTGGTTTTGCATGGTTCTGGGTGTGCATAATGGGAAGGTCTAACCTGGATGTAAGTGCACCAACCAACAGGCTTGTAGCCTAGATGGGATAAAAGAGAAAGAAAGGCACACTGTTTTCTTCCTGCCTTGCTATGGACTGTTTCTCCTCTTCCATGTTCCATGCCACTCTGCTTTGGAACCAGACAATCATGGACTTAAATCTATACAAACTGACTAAAATAAACCTCTCCTTGTGGGTGCTGGGTATTTTGTCCCAGCAATGATAAAATAATTAAGGCAATTGAACACTATTGCAGTTTATTAGCTCATTTTTAAAGTGTTTGTTTTATTCATTTTTCTATTTTTAATTGAGCTATCTGTATTTCTGAATGCAGCTTTTTATGTACTAGATACAATTTATTTATAGGCATTGGACAAGACATCTATATTGTGGCATGAGCTTAATTTACAAAAGTTTATAAGCATATTTGAATAAATCGACATTTCTTAAGGTTATAGTTTTAACTCTCTTATCTTAAAATATTTTGTCTATTCTTAAAATCTTGACAATTTTTTCACATTCTGCCAACAATTGATTTATATAGGATATATAAGACAATGAAAGTCTAATTTTATTCCATATAAAACTCCAGTAGACCCGACATCATTTTTTAAAAACAGAAAGAAAAATAGAAAAACCAACACATCTGTGTTATTCTTTGTCTACCTTCATTTTAAAACAAATATTGTTTTCTTGGAGTTCAACAGTATCTGTTTTGTGAGCTAAATTTAGGGAGTACTTGGTACTCAGGGCTTGCTTTTTATTTCCTCATATTCTAGAATGAGTTTGCTACTTTTAAAGAGAACATCTTACTGAAAATAATTTTCTAAAAATTGCAAATACTAATAGTTAAAATAGGAATAATTGTTGCCATAGACAAGTGTACTCATATTGCTTTTGTAATCATAAGGACAAATTGGATACAAAAGAGAATTTACTGAAAAATTTAAGTGAGAAGAAAAAGACAGACTTAGGCATAAGTATTGCTGCACATTTATGGCAGGATTGGGCTGCAAATTATGTCCAAGGCAAGAATGAACTGCATAGTGGAACTTTGCTTCAAAAAAAAAAGAGAAAAAGACAGAGAGAAGGGGGAGAGAGAGAGAGAGAGAGAGAGAGAGAGAGAGAGAGAAAGAGAGAGAGAGAGAGAGAGAGAGAGAGAGAGAGAGAGAGAGAAACAATTGTACTGCAGTATTTGCTTTAGGATCCTGACCAGTTTCTTAAATAGGAAGATGAAAGATAGAAAATAAATATCAGTCCTTACTATATGGAGAACATTCATAATTATGCATCTGTTTTGTTCATATCAAACTATAAGTAAATTTCATCCCACAAAGTTGGTGTAGTCTTTCACAAATAATTACTTCACTATCATCACAACTTAAAATTTTAATAAGCCAAATCACATATATGAGCCTAGGATAGAAAGGAGCTAAAGTAAGATTGAAAAATAATATTTTTACTGAATTTTGTAAGCTAAAGTCAATTATAAAACAGTATAATATGCACTTACATTTATATTACATATAATGTACTCAGTATATTTTGTACAAATGAAAAAAACCACATATATACTATATTTCCAGGAGAGAGGAGAAATATCTTTGAAACTTCAATTAAAAATTAAATGCTGCAGCTTTGTAACTTTGCAAGAGTCATTAAAGATACTGGAAGGAGTTGTCAATGGAATAGCGAGTTGAGGAAGAGTGCATGACAGATCGGGAAGCAGAATCAATGAAGTGGATCAAGAAGTGCAAGGTGTTTGAGATAAAGGAGAAATGTACTACTAAAACTAAGGGGGACATAGGTTTGAAGCAATTCATATATATAATTATGTGATATATGTTTATGTATCAATAAAATGTATCAATGTAAATGCATGCTGACAATAAATCCATAAAGTGGTTAAATGAGGGAAATAAACAAACTGATACAGGCAAATACTCACTGAGAAGATAGAATGGAAGGAGGCACAGCTTTAGAAGAAAGAGAGGCGGGTATAGAAGGATGGGTGTGGAGAATGTCTCTAAATAGATATAGAGAGGACCAAATAACTAATAAAAGCTCTGGTTTAAATGTTTCCTTCTCTCTACAAATACAACTGTTGCTAATGTGATAGTCCTCAGAGATGGGGCTTTCAAGAAATTACTAGATAGTGAGGATTCTTCCCTATTGAATGGGATTAAGCTTTATAAAGGAGCTTGGCAAACAAATTTCATCACTTTTACACCTCTGCCTTCTGCCATGTGAAATCTCAGGTTTTCTTCTCTTTAGAGAACGTAGCATTCAAGGTTCCATTTGGGACTCACTAAAGATTGGACCCTCAATATACAGTAATCCTGTCAGCAACTAGATCTTGAATCTCTAAGCTTCTGGAACTCTGATAAATAAATTTATGTTCTTTAGCTGTTCGGATACTTGGTTATAGAACTGAAAATGGACTAAAGCAGTAAAAAAAAGTTCTCTTCAAGTTGCTTTAATTTTATTATTTATTTTTATTGAAAAGCAACTATACTTCCACCTCATGGTAACAAACAAAACCTAAGCACATAGGTTACAAGAGTATTAAAATATAAAATACTGATAAACCTCACCACAAAATTTGTAAGACCTATATACTATAAAACATTACAGAGAAATTAAAATTTTTCTTGCTGAAGTAAAAGAAAATGTCATGTGATAAAGACAACAGCAATAAAATAAAAATGCAGATGGTGAAAAATGTTTGAAAACCTTCTGAGAGAAAGCAAGATTAAGTTGAGTGAGGGTGAAGACAAGAATTGCTCTGCAATATTAGAGATTCAAGTGAGGCTGAAGTCTAAAATTCTAAAAGAAACAGCATTTTTCAAGATCACATAATTCTCTCCTTCAGCCATAGTATAGTTAAGGCTATGAAGTATTTAAATGCAATGCATGTGGAAGAGAAAGGACTATAATATATGTGTAAACACTACTGAAATTTAAAATTTGTTTACTTGGAAGTTATTAAGTAATATCTCAGTATGAAAAAATACATATAAAAATACTGAATGAACCACTTCAAGCTTATTGCAGATGGGATGAATGCTATCAACTATTGTGACAAGATTCTTGTACTTTCAAGCTTTGTTAATCTCAGCACTTCTTAATTTTAGGGAACACAAGTACTCCTGAATGTTACATTAAAACCTAGGTTCAAATTAGTGGAACAGAAATAGAACACAAACTTCTGTATCTCTAAGAAACTGTCAGTAGCTGTTACTGGTCTATGGGCTACACAGCATACAGAACTTCATCATATATAATATCTGGATGAAAAATAATCTATTTTGTCAAATAATTGGTTTTTTCCTACTTACTCAATTCTTTCAGTCATGAGTGATGCATTTCAATTATAAATGACTCCATATGAAAAGCAGTATGGACACTCATAGATATGTAGTCCACATGCTATTGGTTAACACTCATGGATAGAGAATTTTGTTAGCTCTCCTAGCAAGTATTAAAGCTTCAGGATTTCTCCACATTTCCTTTTTCTCCAGGATACTAAGTGGGATTAGCTTTAAGCAATTATTCAAGGTTGAATCAATTTAGACAACACCATAGGTTTATTTTGCAGCATAAGAGATTAGTTTAATTTTTCACATGGCATAGTTTTTCATACTCATAAAATAGTCAGATAATTATTCATTATGGAAATTTTCCTAGTACAATAGCTCTGCATCCATGCAAGCCTGACCATTCTATATCTGAAGCTCAAAGACAGAGTGGTTTTTACTTTATGTTTTATCTCTTAGATTGATTAGAAAGGTGTGATTAAACTATTAGGGGATGGTCAAGTTATATGCTACATTCTGAAGGATTTCACATTGCAGTGACTTTTGTAGTGGTATTTGCAACTCATATTTTAAAATCTGTAACTTGCATTTTACTTACGTTGCTTATGAAATTACACCTCATGTTTATTATGGCTTTATAATACATCATATTCCACATGAAATGTTAATCAACAGAAATAGATAATGGGAAGTGGATTAAAATTTTCTGTTTCTATATGGAAAGAATTCAGATAATGTGTTAAAAAATAAACAGAAAGCTTATCAAATAACTGTGTGCCCAATAAACATTTAGAATCATAAAAAATATAATGTAAATTTCAAGTAAAAATTGCTTCATTTATTTATTGGCTTATTCTACTAATTTTAAAGTTTAAAAGGAACTGAACAGAAGCATCTAGGTTATGTAAAGTCAGTTGTGGAGACATCTACAGGGTATGCTCTTCACACTGTATAAACATGGTCATATCAAATAAGTATAGTGAACACTTGACTAATAATGTCTGTAATTGTGTGTTCAGAATATGCCAAACACCCTTTTATACTTTTTAGATTCTTTCAATAAAATTTAGTAGATACTTAGAATTTTATTTTGCAGTCAAAAATTAAGTCAGTGTGTAGCAATTCAAACACAGAATTCAAAACACATTTCTTTTAACCTAAAATTGAAAAATGGTTCACTTTACCATCTCCCCATGAAACAGAGATGATTGTAAACTTAGGCATTTAAGTGCTTATGTTTAAAGCAACCTTAAAAATGACAACTTAAAATATTTCCTTACTTTTGATATCATAAAACTAGTATTTACCCACTAATTCATTGTCATTACTCACTGCTAGGGCATCCTAAATTTTTCTTCTATAATACATTCAGTCCCTACCATAATATTTAAACTAGCATAGCTATGTTTTAAATTTTCAATCAGTGTGATCACTGTGATGTAGTTAACCAAAAACATGAGACCTAGTCATTGATGGCTCAATACTCTGATGACAGGGGAAACTCACCGCAAAACTGCAACTGGGGTAATAGAACACAGGATATGATGTGTGCACACATGAAATGCATCAACCAGACTTTTTAAAAATATCCATGAAAAATTGCCACAGAAGGAACATCCAGGAATTCACTTGTAAGTTCTTGTCATCAAATTATACAACAAAATTATATTGAATGCATAGTACAGAAAATCTCACAGATTTTCCACTCAGTTAGGTTTATAAGGAAAAAAATATTTATTTTTGAGAAAGCTTTCAACTATATTTTATATAAATTATAAAAATGTATTTCCCTTTTTAAAAGGGTATGACACTTAGAGTAAAATACCAAAGTATAGAAAATCCTATGGGTGTTTAATGCTTTTAGATATTTTAGTCCTGTTAAATAGGTAATTTACTCAAATAGAATCAATTTGAATAAGTCAGCCTAAAAGAAATACTCATTTTTATTATCAGTGTGGGAACTAGTTTTAACTACCCATCAATAAATTAGATCTGACATATTTCATTTTTTTCTCTAAACTATCTTAATGTATTTTTCCATCAGCATATAATTATAATATCATTCACTTTTAGGACTAAAATTATTAATATTTCCAGTTAGATAATATTATATATACACTTATTTTGAAAAATTTTACTTGTTAAACCATAATTTCTGCTTTTCTTTTAAATACAATATTTAATATGCATATGCTTAATTATGCATAAGTTTAATAATTTTCACTATTCTATAAATAGTGTACAACCCTGGGTTACTTAAGTGTTACATCATTGTTCCTTTACTAGTTTAGCTTTTAGTTTGTGGGATCTATTTTCAAAAGTTACCTAAATATCAGAATAGTTCAAAAATTATTTATATTTGCTGAACAAAGTCTAATTTTAACTATTGATAAGAGTAATAAGTGGTAAGCTATATGACTAAGTCAATTTTGGATAGCACTGTTAATTTTCTGTTGGGAAAACAGAAATTAAGATGAATTCACTTTATTAGAATTGAGATGACTTCTGAGACAAGCCAAATAGAAGGACCAAGCCCTGAAAAAAATAGGATACTATATTTGAAAAGCCCAGGTAGCATAGCCTGCAAAAGTACACATAAGATAAAAACAAAAATAAAACAAATTAACACAAAATCAATTAAACAACAAAAATCTAAATAAAGACACTGTTTCCAACTAATGTATCCAAAAAATCTACGAGAACAGGCATTGACTCTGTGATAAAAAAGGCAAGAGACTGTCTCTGGGATTGATATCTGATACAGTGTCCATCTCCATAGATCTATTTGACCGGCAAAAAACACTGAACAAGACCTTTATGTGAGAACCAGAGGCATCAATCTCCACCAAGAGACAAGTATACCTGTTGGAATCAATGACAGGACGTAGACATACACACATCTAGCTTTCTAGACTTCATATAAGCCTCTAAACAGTATTCCATTTGGGCTTCCCACAACAGGGATTATATATACCCTCCCCCATAGCACCTAGTACAGACTGATGTGAAATGCCTTTTATTACTCTGACTTCATTCTGTTACCATATCTCCTACCTTGGCTAACAACAATAATTATAGGTTTGGATGGCTTCCTCCTGGAAGCCAATAACCCTGGCATAACACAATTATGAAGAAAGATAATTTCTCTGCCCTAACAGCTGACAGATGGTGAAATAAAAATTAGTAAAAATATAATAGTCTAAAACAACTTTGAGCTTGAAATCATCTGGTATTTTGCTTTTGTTTTAGTAAAAGATCAGTCTACAGATAGTTGTTGTTTACATAATAGGCTGGAAAAAGGTTTTAAATGGTTAAAAAAAATCAGTGGTAAAACAGATACAAATCCCTGCAATAATTATGATAATCTTCTGTTGAACTTGCCTTACTTTAGATGGATATATATATATATATATATATATATATATATATATGGCTGAAGCTATTTTTTAAAGCTTTTTAGTTTCACATACCATATAAATCATTAACATAAATTGAGAATTTAATATTTTTTAGTATTATTTCTAGAGTTTAATATTTTTTAGTATTATTTTTGAGAAAGCTTTCAACTAATCATAATCTAATTTTTGAACATTTTCATCACCTTCCAAAGGAACTTCATAACTTTGCAGCAGTGAGATAATTTATGTCAACATAGGCTTGCATTTCATGACATTTCACATAAGTGGAATCATACATATTATATTTTATTCTTTAACTTGAGGTTTTCATGTATCACCCACATTACAGCATGAATCAGTACTGCATTCCTTTTTGAAATTATCTACCTCAAAATAGTTACTGATTTAAAATACCACTGGTCTTATTTCATCTCCTTTTTAGACTTTCTCATACAGCATAGATAATTTAAATTCTAATTGAGAATGAATTTTGAATGAGATAGTTTAATTTCAGAACCAGAGATATTTGGAGACCATTCAGTCAATGTAAAGATCAGAACTACAAAAAGCTGTGGCTTGATGAAGACCTTGTAGCAGATCAGATTAGAAACTACCTCTTCACACTCCTGCCTTGATTCTTTATCACAGGAGTTTACTTGGTGTGGACTGTGATAATCCTTTATTTATCCTTAGAGTTCTAGAACTACTTTAAATTGAAGACAATTATATTAATTCTTTTTAGTTTATGAACTATTTCATTTTACTATAAAAAAGATCTTCATTTCATTTCCATAATGTTAGGAAATAAATTACAGAAATGAATCCAATAATATTTTCCATGAGCAAAACATATTGATCCATTTTATATTAGTCTTATAAAAATATTGCAAAAATGATTCACACATAAAATTTTGTACCTCGTGATACCCCATAATTCTCTACCTCTCATTTTAATAGGTTACTCATTGAATAAATTACAAGGGGAACAGTAATTATAATGATATCTAGTACCTAAGTATTATCATCCAGGTCCATCTGTTTTACAGCCCTGCCTGAGATCATAAAAAATGTATCTTTTAGAAAGTCACAATGAACATTGTTTCATTTATGGAAATGTTAGAAAACAAAATTAAAATCTTCATTGTATTCAGAATTAACTATGAGGGTTTTAGCTTCCAGATGAAATAAACATAGCAGCACGTGCCATAATTTTTAGAGGTATTCAGCCTCCACTAAAGGCCACATTCCTAAACTAAGTATCGATTTGAACAACTACATATCAAATTACTCAAAAGTTTGTTTCTAATGTCTTGAAATTTTACTGATTTTTAAACCCACTCCCTTAAGTTTTCTCATAAGTCTTTATCCCATATATTACTTAATTTGTAACTCTGATGTCGTATCATTTTATTTAATTTCTCTGGCTAAAATCTTTCTTTTGTTTCCCCAAGAACAACAACCATTTGGATTCTTGGAGTATAATTTGAATTCTACACTATAATGCAGGCGCTATGGAAAAACTTTGTATTTCAAAATTAAATCTACATATACTCAGAATTATTTGTGCATTGCTCATTTAATTGATTTCTTATTTCATTACTGAAGATGGAACTTGAGATGTTATCTTAACTTCATGCAAACCCATACATATTTTTGCAGGAATATCTTACACATATAGAAATCAATTATAACTATTAAATTAACTGCTTTTCTATACTTAAAATGATCTTATACTGCAACTTATATCTTAAGATCTACTTCAATCTGTATATAAGTACTACAGATGTAAATTTCAAAAGAATTAGATTCTAATTGCAGTATAAATTTTCAAAGTCTGTTCTCAGGGAGAACCCTGTTCTCCACTTTTTCCCTAACTTATTTTAATATGGTCTCAAGGTCTTGCCCAACTTCTGCGACCTAAAGCATAATGGAGAATGACCAGCTTTCCTAAGACAGCTGAACTGTCTGCTGACGAGTGCTTGGAAGGACTTCGATTCATACAAAATGCTTATTTTATAACAGAAATCTTTCAATATTGAGTCCAGCAAAAAGCAGCATGTAACAGAATGTCTTTCAGTTGGCAACTGGGGATGAACTGAGGATCGTTTGTTTGGATTCCAAGAGTATCTTTCCTGTTTTCTGGAGAGTTACATCTCTACTGTAGTCAGGTGTGCAAAGTCAATATGTACACCTTATCTTCAGCCTTTAGTGTAGAAACACATTTTTAGTGTTCTTTTTTGAACAATTCCTAAAGCAGAGTCCTGTCTCAGCATCTTTCAATGATCCTACAATTCTGTAACCTCATGAGTAGAAGTTATAATTTTATAAATATAGGGATTTGATTTGCATGGTTCTTTTCTTTTAAACCACAACACAATAATTACATTTCATCCTTGTTTCCTTTTTTGTGTGAATACCTTAGTCATCTTTAATTTTACAGGAATGTATGGAGGAATATACTTATAAGCATATTAATAGAAATAGGGAGTCAGGAATAAAAGGAGTAACCCTGAAGCATCAGATGTGAAGGAGAATGGATGTTAAGAAGGGTAACTATACATCTTGGTTTAACCTTTCTCCTGGTGCACTTATTCATAGAATAACTTTCATATGCAAAAATGCTCTGAGCTAGTCAGTAAGTTAGGTGATAAACCATATGAATTTATTCTTTTCAACACTGTAATGTTTGTCTATGAAGAAATACTTGTTCATTGTTGTTCCTTTTGTAAGATTTAATTCATATGAATTATAAGTGCCATATGAGATCTTTGAGCATCAATGGGTAAAAACCTTCAATTAGAACCATTCTAGCAAACAGTGTAACCACTGCCTCTCTACAACCATTGCTAATATTTCCCTGGAAAATCTTTTCTTTATGAGTTTTATTGGATATTACTGACATATAAAAGTGATATATATTTGTGGTGTACAAATGTATGTTTTAACATACATGTACATTATGAAATGAACACCACAATCAAGCTAATTTACATATGTATTATCTCTATATTGCTTGTGACATATGAATCCTACTAAAGTAACATGAAATTGTAGGGGAAACTAAATGTGAGCTACACGGGAACTCTTTCTACTGTCATCAAACCTTTATGTAACATTTCACAACAATTAAATTTGGAGTTATAACCTTATGATTGTATGGTTCAAGGATTTCTAAATTCAAGAGAATATCTAAATCACAAAAAGAATATATTAAATGTCATTCTGATTATTATTTGAGGCAACTACTTTGAATTTTCCAATAGAATCTTAATATAACTGTATTCTAGACACATAACTAAAGACTTTAAAACTTTTTTGTTTTAACAATTTTCAAAGAATTTTGGAAATAAGTGAATTTTTTAATGCTTTTAGTGATGCTTTGCTATATTTTGCATTATCTCTGGTGAGGAACCAAAACAGTTATACCCCTATTATACAAAATATTATATTATTATAGCATTCTATAATTGTAGATGCTTTTAAACTAATTACTCAAGTGTTTCATAGGAAGTAGAATTTTTGGGATAAAAATCACAAAATTTTTAATTTGGAATTTATTTTCTGCTACCCATTAACTACCTGCTATGATTGGATGTGGTTTCTCTCCCAACGTTTTGTATGTGAGAAACTTGTTTCCCAATGTGATAGTAATAAGAGGCAGTGGTAGAAGCTTTGATGGGTGGAATTTACTGTCAGCTAATAAGGTTTCAGAGGCTCTGCCCTTAGAGATAGTTAAAGCTGCTCATGTGCAGTAAGTAGATTGCCGTGAAAGTGAGTTCCTGTAAAAGACAAACCTGCCCCCATCCTCTTGTTCCCTATGACATCACTTGATTCTCTCAAATGGTGTCTCACCATGACGTCATCTATCTTGAGGCTCTTTCTAGTGTTTGAATAACAGGGGCTGCCTGATTTAGACTTTTAGTTCCCAAAAGAGATCTTAATAAATCTATCTTCATGTGGCTCCAAGAGATATTTTGTTTATAGCAGTGAAAAAACTAACACACCACTCTAGCTTCATGTATTATATCTAGTTTACTCCTCATCACACTCTGTAAGTCTCATATTTTAATACATTTTAAAGGAAGAGAGAGACTCAGTGACTATAAGGAAGCCCCAATGCACTGATTGGAAATTGAGTAAAGATAGGTCTTCCTCGTGGTATTCACTGCTCTATTCCTAGAACCTATAAATAGGAAACCCGCATTAAATATGTATTGAATAAATGAATAAGTGGCATTGTCTAAACGGGTACAATTTTTTATGATAGAATTAGAAGAAAATAATGTTTTTGATTATGAATATCAGAGACCCCTGCAGTGGACTCCAATCTCCTGCCAAGTATTACAGTTCATGGCAGGAAGAAAGAGCAAGAGACAAAATAGGGGTACAGCAGGGACCTTGGAGAAGCAGTTGTTCATGGGAAACAAAAGGCCACAAGGCACCCAGCACTTCGGCATTTATTCATGACAAGTGGTGAGGTTGACAAGCCCTGTAACTGAGGGAACAAGGCATTCTTGTGGCAGGGTCAGATTTAGGTTACTATTCAGGTATAACCTGCTTTGTAGCAAATTATAGTTTTGTAATCAAGGGTTGTGCAGAGAACAATTAAAATCAGGACACAGAATTTATAATATTATTTTATGATGGTCACCCAGAGTTAAGACAAGAAAGTGCAGGAAATCTGTCCACAACACTAAAGACAGAATATTCAGCCATGGGCCTGAATCCCACAGCAAGCAATGTCCTATATGAGTCCAGATGAAAACCTAGAGCCCATGAAACGGCCTCCCTCAAGTCCAGCTGGAGGTCTAGAGCCCATTAAAAGGATTCACAGCAGTCTCTTTTATGGATCTGTACTGGGAAGGCCCAAAGGTCAGCAGTGGAAGCTAGGAAGTCTATGTCAGCAGGGTGAAGGAGCTGGGCTGGTAGCTTGAGAGTTCTATACTGGAGCTGAGATGTCATGCTCATAACCAAGACCAGAAAAGCACCTCAGCCTTCTTCAGTGACACAGAGGTCCTGCGCTTCTCCAATGATAAGAAGAGTTGAGTACATGACAAAAAGCCAGCATGACAAGTTTGTCCTGGAGATTAAACAGTACACATCTCAATGTAAGGACCAGAGCTCCCTTAAAGTGAACCACATCCACTCTCACCAACAAAGTCCCATGCTCCTCCAATGACAGTGATTGAAGTCACAGTGGGGAAGCTAGTCATGACTAGTTCCTCCAGCAGAACCAACAGCTCAAACAGCAACATGTAGAGAAACCCACAACACCTAGCTTCTCCTTCTCCATGTCTCTTTTATGCTGGCAACTTTCCTCAGGTGAACCATCTATGCTCAGCACCATGCTAATTTAATTCAGCTGGTGTTAAATTGACCACCAGTTTTTAATTCACAACATCTGGGAAAGAATTTTCCTCTGGAGTCATGCAGGCCTCAGCGGAAACGATATCTCATGTCTTAGCTCCATGGTACCACACAGTGCTTTTATCTGAAATCAACCATGCCCATTGATGATGAAAACAAGTCCATCAGCAGATGCTTGTTTTCATGCAGATAGGTACACAGCCTCAGCCAGACTCAGGAATTAAACTGAAAGCCAATTTAGGGAAGTCATTTCTGTACAACCTGAACTGCTTGCAAGTGAGTGCAATCACACTTGGACCTGGGGGAGGGCCACGTGGCAGTCCTCCACATATGAGGTTCTACCAGAAGCTTATTTCATGGCAGGTGGATTACTGGCCACCCTGAAGGAGCAGGCCTAAAGTAAAACCTTAGAGATAGATGATGGATGGATAGATAGGTAGATAGATAGATAGATAGATAGATAGATAGATAGATAGATAGATAGATAGATAGGTAGATAGATAGATAGATAGATAGATAGATAGATAGATAGATAGATAGATAGATATAGATAGATGATAGATAGATAGACAGTCCATGTCCCTGACCATTATAGTATGCTGAACATAGTTGGTAACAAATCATTGAATCATCTTCAATGAGCACATTAATGAGCCACATATAAAAGAGAAATCTAGGCAAATTATGAGAAAAGTTGACATTTTCTAAAATTTCATTTTAGGAGCAAATTATTCTGCTCAGAGGAATTACATAAATGAAAGCTATAATTTTATAATGTATCTAAATTTCTATTTTTCCAGTGTTAACTAGATCTATTCATTACATGTACTCCTATTTTTTCACATGCTATGGCTTTATATATACTGTAACCAAAAGGAAAGAAAATAATTAAGAATCATGTTTTGAAGTGACTTAATTTACAAACAGCCTAAAAGAAAACATAAAAATAGAACCCAAAGGGAGACATATTTTGAAGCAATACTATACAGTTAGCAATGAATATACTATTAAAAAAACAGTTTCTCCTCTATGCATCAGATAGAGAACTAAATGCCGTCTGGAAATTATATTTCACTATGCAATATATTTGAGGAGGGGGCAGAGTGTTCACATAGAATATGGTACATAAATGGAATTTTCATTATTGTGAACTTACTGGTTTAGCACTTGCACAATTTTTAAAAATTGTAGCAAAAAATTTTATAGAATTAAAGGTGGATTGTTTAAAAGTTTTAACATTTCTCTTTAAGGTTAAGGTCATTCTAATGTCATCTTCAATAAAATATAGGTATAAAATTAATTGCTTTAAAAATGCTAATATAATTTTATTGACAATTTCAGTGTTTTTAAAACTTTTTCTAGAATTAAATATTTATACATTCAGATGATACCGTATTCTACTAAACACATTAAGGTTGAGTATATGGAACAAATGTGAAATTGAAAAGGATTAAACTTAAGCAGAATAGATACCTTGATGCCTAAATATTTCATGATAGTTCTTGTACCTTTCCTTCTAATTGTTTATACCTGTCAAAAGGAGTTTTTCTTCATTGAGCTTTCTGGATTAAAATCCAATATGGTCAGTTTCCTAGTCTCCATATTTCGTGCTTTTTTTTTTTTTTATTAAACTTGACTAGATGCCTTGAACTAATTTAGATGAGTCCAGGAAGTACATAATTCATGAAGCAAACCCTTCCAGCTCATCATGTCAAGGGATATGAACTAGACCTTTGTTTCCCCACCTGTTTCCCCACTTGTTAATCAGCCTGCAAGTAAATTCTTGTGGCATTCAAAGAAAAACATTTTTATTCTTGGTTAGCTAAAAACAGACTAAAAAGAAACCACCGAGGAAGTAATGTACCTTGCAATCTTTAAAAAATCAGGGTGTACATGAGATGAATAAATATGCATGCAGGAATCTCAAAGAAATAGAGAATTTTACTGAATTCAAAGGAACATGTCATTGGGCTGAATGTTACAAATGGAGGCAGAGAGGCATATGCTTACTACCCATCTATTCATATCAAAGAGCTCTTCAATACAGTTACTCATAACTGTATTAGATGCTGCCAATTCCATGCATGTACAGAATTCATACTGTAATGGGAAAAATGCAGAAGGCTAACAGTAGTCAAAAGTACAAGATAACAACAGAAAGAAAATCAATGATAACACCAGAAATAGTGCCAACTGTAATTTTTATTATCTACCATATGTCAAGTGTTAAATCATATATTTAACCTTCTTGATATTCACATAAAACACTGGAGACACATATTTAGACATGACATGATGCAGTGAAGAAAGATTAGATTGTTTACCAAAGATGGGAAAAGTAATAAATGGTAAAATTGGAATGTGAATATTGGTATAATGCTACTGATCACTGGTCTATTTGTACGTTTTTCTTCATGTCAATTGCTTCTCTTTACTTTCAAATCTTCCTATCTTCAATATCTATGTTTTCAATCCTTATTCCCTTTTCTCAAAATCAAACTTTTAAAATTGTTTTAAATGTTAAAATTTTTACTTAATTTTTTTTCTTATAATTACCACATTCTACACCTCATGCTTTTCAGTAAGCATTTTATAATGTTATTTTTTCTCCTTTTCTTTTTTCAGGCAAATGCACATTTACTGATTAGGTGAATAAAGCTTATCTAACAACTTTCTGAAACTTCACATTACTTAGTAAGTATAAAAGTGATGAAGAGAAAGATTCTCTATGTTTTTAATAGTCTTTCATTGTCCTATTTTTGGATTCACCTTTTTTGTTAAGACGTTTATGCTGTATTATAAGGTGTTATGTATAATACATACTGTATTCGCCCTTCCTTTAGGAAACACTTGCTTTTATTGTAGGAATCTTTTCAACCTCCAAGTATCTTTCTCCTTGCCTTAGGATGCATTACAAATGAATGAACATTTTCTGAACTACAATCCAGTGCCAAGGTGGAGTGGGTTCTTCTGACCACTACATTGTTATAAACAAAGCTCACATCATAATTTTCCCTCAAATGACATCACAGGATATTCTATCCAAAACATGAATATCTTTGGATTAGGAAGGCAACCAGAAGTGAAAATAGATGTAAGAAAATTACATATTACACTTTTTAAGATTTGTATTCAGCATATTTTGAGCCAACATCTGTCCCTTAGATGTAGTCGCATAACTGTATGGTTGGGTATCCAAGCACAAAATACTTTGAAACAATTGAATTACAATTAAAACTCCTGGAAATTCTATAGAAATGAACAACTTTTACTTCATATATGATGTAGGCTATTATAATTTTATTTTCAAAATACAGTGAGAGCATATGCAATGTGCCATCTAGGTAATTCATATCACAAAAGAAATCGTCCTCCACAGTCAATATGAATTACATTCTTTATGACAAAAACCATTCATAAACATGAAACTCCACTATGTTTATCTGTGAAGTACTTGCAAATGACCAATATTTACTGAATATTCAGTGAAATAAAATTTTAAAGTAAATGCTCATTAGAAAAAAACATAATTGATACATTTTCTGAAACATGAAGATCACTGTGGAAAAAAAGTATGTTATTAGACTGTAGAAGGGAAATATATTTCTTTACTGAAAATGGCACATATCATGTTGAAATTTTCAGTATTTCCTTTGATAACCACATTCTGCCAATAATTAAAGACTTTTTATGAATTCTTGAAGCACTTATAAAGAAACACATGTTTTTAATTTTGTATGAGTTGCCTAAATTATTTTTATTGAGGAAATTATAGTAAAATTAATATTTCTGACAGTTGTTAAAAATTTTAGCAATTGCAAAAAAGCATAAAACTAGAAATTCCATCTGACTCAACTATTCCTCTTCTAGACATCTTCCTCAAAGAGTTAATGATATTAATTACAATGATACATGCATACCCATGTGTATACCAGCACAACTCACAATAGCTAACTCTTGTTAGCAGTTTATATGTCCATCAATGAGTGGATAAAGAAAAATGTGGTATTTACACACAATAGAGTACTACTCTGCCATACAGAAAGATAAATGATCCATTTTTAGAAAAACATGTATGTACCTTGAGACTATAATGTTAAATGAAACAAATAAGGCACACACAATCTTAAATACTGCAGGCTTTCTCTTATATGAGATGCCAATAAATAAAGAGCAAAATAACAGAGAGATAATAGGAAATAGGGAGAGAGATCTTTCTCAAAGGGAAGGGAATCAAAAGACAGAGGGAAGAAGACAGAGGGAGTGAAGGGAAAGCGATTTAAAAGAATCAAAATGTGTTATGTATGTACCAGGGAACATAAACATTATGTACTATATTACAAACATGTAGTAATAAAAATAAAAAGTAAAAATTTAGGGATTTTTTTTTTGTACCGGGGATCAAACTCATGACCGTGTGCTTGCAAGGCAGGAGCTCATACTGTTGAGCTAAATCCCTGGCTAAAAGTAACATTTTAATTTTCTATTTTATTTTATTTTTTTGGTACTACAAATTAAACTCAGGACATTGCACTTAGCAAACAGGTAAAGTACTATTTTAATAGACAAAACATGTGCCATTTTTGACAATTTCATACCTTATTATGAATGAAATAATTAGCTCACTGAATCTTTCTTTCCTTTTTCTGGGTATGGTGGTACATGCCTATAATCTCAGCTATTTGGTAGATACAAGAATTGAGAGTTTGAGGCAAGCTTGGGAAATTTAGTAAGATCTTGTTTCATAAAAACAAAGTTCTCTTTCAAATTCTAATAGCTAAATCTTGAAAGTGGCTTTTGTGTCCATCAACAGGTGAGTAAATAAAAAATATGTGATTTACATACAAAGGAGTACTATGTTGTCAGAAAGGATAAACTTTAGTCATTTGTAGAAAACATGGGTACACCATGAGACCATAATCTTAAGTTACATAAATCAGACACACAAGCTTAAATATCACATTTTCTCTTTTATGAGAATCAAAAATATAAATAAAGAGCAAAATTAAAGTTAAATAATAGGAAACTGGGAGACAAAGATTTACAAAAGGGAAAGAGACTGAGAAAGGGAGGGAGAGGTAAAGAAGGGAGAAGAAAGAGGTGAAAAAGTAATTTAAATGTACTATGTGCATGTATAAACTGCCACAAATAAAGTAATAATTGTATACCAATGTAAATATGTACTAATAATAATTTTAAAATTTTAAAAATTACATGCTCTTTGGGTATCACAAAAAATAAAAAGGAATGAATGGCTGTTTTTAGTAATTAATTGATTTCATGGGCATGGCATACCTTGCTGGAGAGCACTTTACAAAATTAGAGATCATTATATTAATAAAATATTTGTAGTTTACATAGGCACAAACTTTTGGAGGTTTTGGATCTTTTGGATTTTTTAGAAATTGTACATATCCTAGCCATAATGGCACACAGCTGTAATCCTGTCCCTCCATAGGCTGAGACTGTACGATGGGTGCGAGTTTAAGGACGGCATTGGCTGTATAGTAATTAGCAGTCCAACCTGAACTACAGAGTGAAACTTTGTTTCAAAACAAAAACAAATAAATTGGGCATTTCCTTTATTTTACAAAGGAGAAATCAAAGATCCAATAAAGCTACATGATATATCCAAGGCCAAATCTCTTAATGCTTAAAAATTTCCCCATTATAGTTTGATTTTTCAGTCTGTTCAACGCATGCCACTTTTCAAAACTCAAAAATATAATTATTAAATGTTACAATACAAGAAGTACCCGGCCAGAATTATTTCCTAATTGTTATTTCTGTAAATACAATCAAAATTAGTTTATTAAAACATGCGCTGACTGCAAAAAGAAAAAAAAATGTGATGGCAAATGGACAAGTGATGCATTCGCTAAAAGGAAATTATTAAAATTAGAGAGCTTAAACTGAAAAGTAAAATCAGAAATTCAACACATATGCTTGAAATACAGATATTTTGTTTTGAGTGCCACAGTGAAAGTCATGCTCACATTATGTCAATTTTGGATCTTCATATGCCCTTTGTGGCAGGAAATACAAACTTTTTCTAATGTTACAAAGTGTTTCTAAGGACATTAACCTTGTTTGGCATGGCTTGTTGAAATTGTCCCCCTTTTTAATGGCCTGCTAACACAGTCAAAGTCTGAGAAATCAGGTGTACTTCATTCAGCCAATTTATGCAATAGCTGGTCTTCCGACAAGGCTCTCCTTATGACTAAATATTCTGCAGTTCAAAAGTCACACCCTTATTCTAAAATTTAGAGTAGTTCTGGTGCAAGGCCATAAGCAACAGAAATTGTCAGAGAGCTGAAGCTGTGCATTTGGTCCAAATGAAAAAAAAAATCTAGAAATCAATTCAACTGCAAAACAGGGCCATTTTCAGTGCAGTTGCTCATTCTTTGAGGAAGGACTTCTTCCAGTATTAGGTCCTCTTTTGCTGAGATCCCACAACAAAAATAACTGTTTTGAGTTTTAACCATGACAGTTTTCAAAGAACAGATTTTTAGCATTTTCTTGATTCCTATTTTTTTCAAGTTTACTCATAATGTAGCACATATTGTACATTGTGCTTAAATTCACCCCTCCTAAAACAATGTTAAGCACCAGGTCACCAGTACAGAAACTGTATTCCATATTGGCCAGAATCTTCTGCACATGGGCATGCCTCCCTATCATATATGAGTGGGCACTGAGAATATTTTCATGAGTAATTATTAATCTCAAGGAGAAAAATGATGCATTCTTCTACTCCTTTTATAAGGGTAATTCTTTCTAGCTTTTAGATAAAATTTTGTCTGCAAATACCCTTGTTGGAGGAGTACTGCCTAAAAGCATAGAAATCAATGTATAAAATATCAGGTTTTTTTCATGCCCAAATATCCTGACATACTGTTTCCAAAAAAGCACAAGTAAAGTTATACATCATTTTATTGTTCTCCTCTGTTATCCTTCACAGATAATGTAGGTTTTAAAAATTGAAAGTTTATGAAACCCTGAACCCAATAAGCCTATCAGCATCATTTTTCTCTAACTGTGATAGTTAACTGATTATGTCAACTTGAGAAAGAAACACCCAACTAAATTAGTCTGGCATAGTTCTAGAAACGGCTGAAGGATGTACTGAAAACAGAAGACCTACCCTGGGTAGGCTTATCTGTTGAACTGAATAAAAGGGAAATGAAGAAGAAAGTCTTCCATTTCCTCAGAGGCACTCCAGTCTTCATCTTTTCCTGGATGTGAGCCCCTGCCTTCCGGGGGAAATGCTTCAGCCTTCCATTCCAGACCCTTTGGCCTCCTGCTATGGACAGACTTCCATGTGACATTGTAGGGACTGACTGAATCCTCTGGCTCTCCAGGGCACAGCTTTGCACTTTGCCACATCTGACTCTGTGGGGGGCCATTGAAAGCCAATCTTGTAAACTCTTATATACTTGCATATCCTACATTAAATCTGTTTCTCTAGTAAGCACTGACCTGATACAATGGCACTTGCTTACTTTGTGCCTTGTGTCACATTTTGGCAATTCTTATAATATTTCAAAAATTTTAATGATTATTATATCTATTAAAGTGATCTGTCAATAGTAATTTCGGATTTCATTATTTCAAAAGTTTTAGTAGGTTATGAACTTTAAGATGAAAAACTTGATCAATAAAAGTTGTATGTGTGTTGACTGCTCTACCAAGGAATAATTTCTCCATCTCTCTACCTCTTTGTGTCTTTCAATTCCTGATGACACAACAATATTGTAATTAGGCCAATTAATAATCAAACAGTAAGCCAGGGATTTAGCTCAGAGGTGTAAGCGCTAGACAGGCAAGCATTAGGTCATGAGTTTGATCCTGGTACAAAAAAAAGAAAATCCTCAGATGGTTTTAAAAAAAATAATCAAACAGTGGCCTGCAAATATTCAAATATTCACAAACCCATCACTGCATATCAAGCCAGATATCTAAAACTTAGTGAGGAAGGCATGTCAAAAGTCAAGACAGGTCAAAAGCTGGACTTCTTACATAAAAAGAGCCAAATTGTGAATATGAAGAAAAATTTGAGGAAATTAGTAGTGCTACTTTAGTGAACACATGGATAGTAAGAAAAATGAAACAGATTTTTTGGTATATGGACAAAATTTTTATAATTTGGATAGATCAAACCAGTCATCCTATCCCCTTAAACCAAAGCTTAATCCACACAGAGTAAAACTGCAACTCTTAAATTCTGTGAAGGCTGGGAGACAGAAGGAAGTGCAAAATTAAAGTATAAAGCCAGCACAGGCTAATTTAAGAACTTTAGGTAAAGAAGCCAACTCTCTGACATAAAGTGCAAGGGGAAGCAGCAAGTGCTGAGGTAGACACTATAACAAGTTATCTAGGAGACATAGCTAAGATAATCAATGAAACTGAGAACATTAGACAGTAGATTTTCAACATAGATGAAAAAGCTTTATATTGAAAGAGTATGCTATCTAGGACTGTCATAGCTGGACAGAAGAACTCAACACCTGGTTATAAAGCTTCAAAACACAGGGTAACGCTCTAATTAGAGCCTAATGTATTTGGTAACTTTAAGGTAAAGCCAGCGCTCACTTTCTATGCAAAATTTTCAAGAATTATACTAAATCTACCCTGCCAGTGCTCTGTAAATGGAAAAGCAAAGCTTGAATGATAACATAGCTGCTTACAATATGGTTTACTGAATACATTAAGCCCAAAATTGGAACCTACTGCTCAGGAAAAAAAAGTTTCTTTACAAATATTAATGCTCACTGGCAATATACCTGGTCACCCATGAGATCAGATAGAGATGTGTGATGAGATTAATATTCTTGCATGGTCTGCTAATGTAGTATTCATTTGAAGCCCACACATTAAGGAATAATTCTGATTTTCACATTATTATTTAATAAGTACTTTTCATAAGACTTTAGCTACCATAAATGGTGATTACTTTGTATCTGTACAAAGTATATTGAAAATCTAGTAGAAAGAATTCACCATTCTAGATATCACTAAAAATATTTATAATTTATGCAGAGAAGTCAAAATATTAACATGAATAGTGATTGATAAAAGTTGATCCTAATTCTCACAAAAGGGCATTAGGTTTCAGCCTAGGAAATAAGTACAAATAGTAAACATTAGAAGTTAAGCCTAAAGATGACTAAATTGCTTTAATCATATGCTAAAAATTTCAGAGATGAGGACTTGCTTCTTACAGATGAGCAAACAAAGTGGTTTGTTGAGGTAAAATCTACTTATGGTGAAGGTGCTACAAACATTGTTGAAATGAAAACAAAGGATTTAGAATATTACATAAGCTTAATGAAAAAGTAGTAGAAAATTTGAAGAGAATCACTGCAACTTTGAAGGGAGTTCAGAATTTTACAGCAGGTAAAATTTTATCAAATAGTTTCATATACTACAAGAAATCCTTTGAGAAAAGAAGAATCAGCCAGTAGAGCAAGGTTTTTTGTTGTCTTATTTTATGAAAGCACAACAGCCATTCCATCCTTTGGCAGCTACCATCCTGATCAGTCAGGCCATCAACATAAAGGCCTATCTATCCACTGTCAAAAAGATTATGACTTGCTAAGGTCCAGCCCATCATTAGCACTTTTTAGAAATAAATGATTTTTAATTAATATATGCATATTGATTTTTAGATTTAACACTTAATAGACTTTTAAGTACACTGAACATTCAAAGAAATTGTATAACTTTTATATCTTTTTAAAATGTAATAATTATTTTGTTGTAGTGTCTAGAAGCAAAACTACACATCTGTGTGCTATGCTTCTATATAATTTCTGTATATCTAACCATGTAACTAAAAAGATAGGACATCTGTTTCAATTGTGAAAATATATACACTTAAAGAGTACATTTTATTAACTTTTAAAATGTTTATCAAGTATCTACAATAAGCAAAACATTTTCATGTTTTTTTGATTCTTTATACCTATTTTTAAAACATTTATACTTGTCTCTTTAAATTTTTCTAAACATTTAAATTCTTACTATGGTCTTTATGCAATTTAATAAAGTTGGTTTCATTAACCTTGCATAATAAACCAGAGAATGAAATATTTTACCCTTACAATTTTAAAAATCTGTTTAAAATTCAATATATTTTCAGGTTGTAGCCAGTTATTTATATTATGAAAAAATTAATTTGACATCTCTCAATAAAACATTTCACCAGACTTTAAAACTTAAAAAAAAAAAAACTATGTTGTTATTCGTTATCTGATTCATTCAGTCAGTATTTATCAAGAAAGTTTTACCGTGACTGCACTGACCTAACTGTTGGAGAATGACATGGACTATGATACATACAGGTTTTGAAATTCAAGTTCAGAAACTCAAGGCCTACTGTACTCCTCACAGAGTTAGCACAACAATTAAGTAGGAAAGTAATGAGGCATAGCTTAGAAGATATTTTGAAATGGATTTGGTGCCCTAAAATATAAGTCTAATAGGTTCAAATGTTACCTTTAGAAACTGACTCCTGTAGTCAGAATAACCAAGTAAATTTACTATTTTTCTAAGAGGGGGTTCCTACGAAAGCCAGGGAAAACTTTTAGAAATATACAATATATGTGATGTATGATTCTTAGGTCCCTACCTGGGTGATAATGGAGGAGATAATTGGAAAGTAATGAGTATGAAAGATCTCCTTGCCTCCATCTTCATTCTTTTAGTTCCTTTGCTCAACTCTGTAAGGCAGGGGACTGACCTTTAAGGTTCCAGATCCCCTTTCAAGGTTAAATCAGTGGGAGGCTCTGCTCTTAACTCTTTTCTGATTGTCACCTGTGACTCCAGCCTACATTGATCAAGGCTTCTGGTTTCTCTCCAAAAACCTGGTCCTGAGCTGCTGCATTTGTCTTTTCCCTTTGTTCAGGAAGGAGTGACAGCCACTATGTTCTCATCCAAATCCCTGGTTTCCTTCACTCGTTCTGTGTTAGCTTTTAGGCTTCTTCCATTGTCTATACAAGGGATGATTAAAAAGTACAGAGAATGTTTATATTTTTAAATTTTATTATAGTAAAAGATACATAGCCATTAAGCTTCCGTAAGCTATTCCTTGGTTTTTAACACACTCATCCCATAATTCTTGCTATTTTCTGAAGCAACTCTGTTAAGTCTTCTTTGCTAGATAAAAGAATACAGTGAATGCTGCCACTGAATACAACCAATATAAAGACAGTTTTCTAAACACATTATGTGCTCTCATCCACCTTAGTCACCAGATCTGGCACTTGGGAACTTCTGGCTTGTCTCAAAAGTCAAAATCAGCATATTGAGGCACAAATTCAGCATATTGAGGCATAAATTCAGCATATTGAGGCACACACAACTGTACAAAGACTTTCACAGAAGTCTGCTTCAGAAAGTGGCAAGAACAATGGGAGAAGGGCCTTCAAATTGAGGGGGAGTATTTTGAAGGAGGTTAATGGCAACATGCCTCTTACTATAATAAATATTTTTAAACTTAATTTTCCATATATTTTATCATAAGTTGACTTTCTGCATTGAGTTCTCTGCAAGTTTTAGACTGAATATTTTTGTTTTCTGAATGGATCCTTATTGTTCTTTCAATTTTTCTGGACTAATATGTTCATGTAGTAATATATCCAGGCTGTTTCCATTTTATCAAAATCAGTAACAAGTGGGATTTTTCTATGATTTGTGTATGAAATTGTCTTGATGGAAGTTTGACTAAGCAATAGAAAATCCTTCTTAGATTCATCCAAAAAATTTGTGGGTGAAACATGGGGATATTTTAATAGAAAAATATAAAAGTTGGAAAATAAAATTTGCAACAAATTGTAATGTCATGTATTAGCTGAATAACTTGTGATAATTTACTGTTTCAAATTACTTGATGTGAGAGTCCTGAAATCAAAATACTTGCAGAGCTATGCTTTCTCTGGAGGTTTTGAAGAAGAATTTGTTTCTATGACTTTCTCATTACTGCTAATAGTTTCTATCAATCCTTGGAGTTCCTTGAATTATAGGTGCATTACTCCAGTCTCTGGTTCGATGGTCACATGTGTTTTTCAGTGTCCATAGTTCCCTCATTGGGTTAGGGAAGTTTTTCATCCTGTTGGCTTATCTGGACCACACTGAGTTAAAAAATTGTCTTGGGTCACAAATAAATTACATGGATTCATATACTGGTGCATTTTATCCACGAAGTCACACAAGTACATAAAACCACTGATATAGACAGGTCTTGCTTGGATTGTGTGGTGGGCACTGGAGGCAGTGTTGGCATGGGTTTTTTTTTTTTCCCCCTTAGTCCTATTTTTTATTTTAAATTTTTTTATTTAAAGAGAAAAAAACAGGAAAAAGGTGGAAATATTACAGAATTTCAAGAAAAGAAGATAAACAGTAAGAAATCACTAAATTATATATTGTTCTTTTAGAAATAGTTATACAAGTTACAAAATTGAAGCACACAAAGTGGACACTCAAACAGTGAGTTAGTACTTGGATGGGAGGCATGGGTTTCTTCCTCCCATACACTGTTTAAGTATTGCATAAATAGGCTGCACTCTATCACTGTACCAAGTGATGAAAAATATCACTGAAAAAAATCACATAATAATGTTTACAGTTGGGGATCATGTGAAGTGACCCTAATAGCTGTCCAGATCGCATATGGCCAATGAATCATGAGTTGAAAAAGCCTGAATCTACCATAGGACCTATCTTAATCCATCCTAATTGGATGACCGTGGAAAATATTCAAATAAGGTCATATCTGCGTTGGACATAAGTTTTGGGGGGAAGAGTCTCCAACCCAGTACAAATAAAAAGCGAAGGTTACATGAGCAATGCAGTAAATCACTGACAGTAACTTGGGAAAGTCTTTTCCATGTATTACATGACAAAAAATGTTGTAGAGTATTATACTTACTCAGTTGGAAGTCATTTACTGAACATATTTTATATATCAAACTTAATCATATATAAAAATATAAGGCAACAAACTTTCAGGTAAGTATTCTAGAGATTAAGATTTTAGAAGCATACTTGTAAAAATTGGAGTTAGAATATTAAATGAAATTTAATTTTTTTATTAGTTAAGTATCAAATTTCTTATACCAAATAGTCTATAAGTACATTGAGTACATTTCTTTTTTCTAAAGAATTTATTCCCACTCAAAAATGCTAATGCTTCATTTTCCAATTTGCTTTTAGTTATCAAAAATAGTTAAAATAATTCTAAATGCTATTGGTTCACCCTTTTAAATCTTGAACAGTATTCCACTTCTGTTAATATTGATTTTAAAAATGAAAAAATATTTTAAAATATTTACATAATCCAGAGTTAAATTTCGTGTTATATTTATAAGTACTTTAATCTATAAGTGTGCAATTTCTGTTTTTATTAATTTTTTTTATTTTAAAAAGAAAAAAGGAAGTCAGAAAAGAAAAACAAAAGAGACAACAACAACAAATGCAAAACAATAACAATATATGCTTTCAAAACGGAAAGAAATTTAACAATGGTAGTTATAGTACATATTGTTATCTTTTTTTAAAGAAAGAAAGAAAATTTAAAAAACAAAATAGAAAAGCAGGAAAAAAGGTAGAACAATACAGAATTCAAAAAAATTAACATCAAAAATTGCTAGTTGATACATTACACATTGTCATCTTGAAAATAGTTGCCAAAGTCACAAAATCAAAGCACAAAAAGTGGCTAGACACTCAAACACTGACAGTGCAAATCCTTTTGTTCAATGATCCAACAGAAATTCAGTAATATGACCATTTAACTTACACACTATATATACCTTTATACCCTTTAGAGCACTTTCCTTTCCTTTCATTTTTACATTATTTATTATACTTTTTAGATCCCATTACTCTGTCAGTTTTCATTATTTTTACACTAGAGAGACAGTGTGATATTTACTAATGTGAGTCTTGCTTATTTCACTTATGAGGATAGTTTCAAGTTGCCTACATTTACATATAAAGGCCTCAAGATCAACCTTTTTTATAGCTGAGTAGTATTGCATTGTATAAAAATACCACATTTTTCTCATCCACTCTGCAGTTGATGGGCATTTTGGTTGTTTCCAAAATTTAGCTATCACAAATTGTGCTGCTAAAAACATGGGTACACATATATCACTGTGACATGAACTTTTCAATTTTTCTGGGAAAATACCCAGGAGGGGAATAGCTGAATTGAATGGAATTTTCAATCCTAGTTTTTGAGGAATCTTCACGCAGATTTCCATAGTGGCTGCACCAGTCTGCACTCCCACCAACAGTGGACAAGTTTTCCTCCCCACTCCACATCTTCACCAACATTTGTTATTGGTTGTTTTCTTGATAGTGGCCATTCTTTCCCAGGTGAGATGAAATCTCAATGCTGTTTTAATTAGCATTTCTCAAATGACCAGTGATGGTGAACATTTCTTCATCTATTTATTTGCAATTTGTATATATTCATCTGAGAAATGTGTGTTCATTTCCAATGCCCATTTTTGGAAAGGGTCTTTGAATTTGGAGGGTTTAATGCTTTTCAATTCTTTATATGTTCTGGATATAAGTCCTTTGTCTGAGGGATTGCTAGCTAAAATTCTTTCCCATTCTGTGGGTTTTCTTTTTACTTTGTTGGTTATTTCTTTTGAAGTACAGAAACATTTTAATAATATGAGATACCAGTTAATGATTCTTTGAAGTATTTTCCGTGCAGTTTGCATTTTATTCGTGAATTCTCTGTGTACCCCTATGTCTCCAAGATTTCTATCTACCTTGTCCCCCAGTAGATTTAGTGTTTCTGTTTAATATTTCAATCATTGATCCATTTTGACATTAGTTTAGAGTATGATGATAGGCATAGGTCTATTTTCAATCTTCAGCTTGTGGAAAGCCAATTTTTCCAACACCATTTATTAAAGAGCCTATCTTTTTTCCAGTGAACATGTTTAGCCCCTTTTTCAAATACGAGGTGGCTGAGTGTCTTTTTAGTAGTCTTTGTATTTTCTAAACTGTTCTACTTATCCTCAGGTCTATTTATTTGTCAGTAACATGCTGATTTTATTACTGTGGTTTGTAGTATAGTTTCAAGTCAGGAATTGAGATGCCTCCTGCTTTGCCTTTGTTGCCCAGAATCGCCTTTGCTATTCTAGGTTTCTTCTGTTTCCAAATGAATTTTAAGAATATTTTCTCTAGATCTGTAAGATTTGTTAATGATATTTTGATTGGGATTGCATTGATTTGTATAACAGTTTTTGGAATAAGACCATTTTCATAATGTTGGTTCTTCCTAACCAAGAGCAAAGAATATCCTTCCATTTTCTAATATCCACTTCAGTCTTCTTTTTAAAAGTAGTATAATTTTCAGTGTATGGATCTTTTACATTCTTGGTTAGGTTAATTCCTAAGTATCTCATTTTTTTAGATGCTATTGTGAAAGGTGATATTTCCATAATTTCTCTCTCAGTGAGTTTTTTGGGTACAGGAATGCTATTGATTTTTGAATATTGACTTTGTATCCAGCTAAGCTGCTGAATTTGTTTATTATTTGTTATAATTTGTTATTATTTGTTTATTACTAGTCTTTTAATGAGTTTTTGCAGCTTTCTATGTAGAGTATCATGTCATCTGCAAATAATGATAATTTGTCTTCTTTTCTTATTTTTATTCCTTTTATTTCTCCCTCTTGTCTGATTGCTCTGGCTAATATTTCTAAAACTATATAGAATAGGAGTGGTGATAGCGGACATCCTTGTCTTATTCCTGATTTTATAGTAAAGGCTTTCAGTTTTTGTCCTTTTAGTGTAATGTTAGCTGTTGGTTTGTTATAGATGGCTTTTATCATATTGAGGTAAAGACCATCTATTCCAATTTTCTGTAAGGTAATTATCATGAATAAGTGTTGGACTTTATCAAAAGCTTTTTCTGTGTCTATTGAGATTATCATGTGAATTTTATTTTTGGCTCTGTTGATGTGGTGTATTACACTTACTGATTTGCGTATGTTGAACCATCCCTTCATTCCTAGAATAAATACCACTTGGTCATGGTGTATAATCTTCTTTATGATTTGATGCATTCTATTTACCAATATTTTATTGAGAATCTTTGCATCAATGTTCATTGGTGAGATTGGTCTATAGTTCTCCTTTTTGGTTGAGTCTTTCTCTGGTTTTGGTGTCAGTGTGATACTCGCCTCCAAGAATGAGTTAGGGAGGAATGCTTCTCTTTCAATTTCATTGAAGTGTTTAAAGAGTATTGACATTAAATCTTCTCTAAATTTTTTGTAGAATTCAGCCATAAATCCATCAGGATCTGTGCTTTTCTTTGTTGGTAAGTTTTTAATCACTTTTTCAATTTCAGTACCTGATATTGGGTTATTCAAAATTGTTATATCTTCTTGACTGAGCTTTGGTAGTTCATGTTTCTAGAAATCTTTCCATTTCATCTGTGTTTTCCACCCTATGTGAATAGAGATTTTCAAAGTAGGTGTTCATGATCTTTTGAATTTCCTTGGAATCTGTAGTAATTCCTTTCTTTTCAGTCCTTATTGAGTTTTTTCTTTCTTTTTCTTGATAAGGTTGGCTAGAAGTTTATCAATTTTGTTTATTCTCTCAAAAAAACCAACTCTTTGATTCATTAATTCTTTGTATTTTTTGTTTCAATTGCATTAATTTCTGCTCTAATCTTTACAATATCCCCTCTTCTATGAATTTTGAGTTGGCTTGCTCTTCCTTTTATAGAAGCTTGAGATGCAGCATTAGTTTATTTATTTGTGCTCATTCCATTTTCTTGATGTGACTATAAGTGTGCAATTTTTAACTTATGTTTTGTTCAAAATATACGTATGCTAATTTACAATTGTATTCACAACATTGACTATTCTTTGCATGATGAAGTTTCAGAAAGTATAATAGCAAATTCATATACCCTGTCATAGTCTCTATTTTATTTACCACTTTTTATAAGTATTCTACTAGTCTGTAAAAACACTGACTGTCCTGCACATTTACATACAAAGTTATATAACCAATCATAACACTGATTTTTTCCCCTGAGAACATTTGTTTTGGAAAAACTAGTGCTACTATTAAGAAGTGGATGATTTGGACACAGAGAAGAAGACAATCAGGGGAGATGGTCAAGTAAAAACAGAGGCAGAGATTGGAGTCATGCATCTACAGCCAAGGAATGTTCCTAAATGCCAGAATCACAGAAAAGGTAAGGAATAAATATTTCTTAGAACCTTTGGAGATTACATGACTGTGACAAAATCTTGAGTTCAGACTTCTACCCTCTAGAATAGTGGAAAAATAGATTTCTATTTAAGTCATCCAGTTTACTGCAGTCCAAGCAAACTAATCCAGAGTTCTAGCCATTTTCATAGAAATAAAAGCACATATTCACACAGAAATGTGTATATGACTCTGCACAGCAGCTTTATTTGTAATAGCTGAAAACTGAAAACATGTAGATGTATACCAACAGTGAATGGGTAAATTTTGTGAAAAAAAATTAGAAGTGTGTATTGAATAGTTCCATTTATATAAAATTCAAGACAAGTTAAAACAGTGTATTATGATATGATATAGTTTACATCACTAGTAATGAGGGATCCACAAGGAGGGTGGAATGAGACAGTAGGAGATACAAAGGGACATGAAGGAACTTTGTTAGTGATGGAAAAGTTTATTATCTTGATTTTTGTGATGGTTTCATGGACATATACATATGTCAAAGTTCATTAAGTCATACTCTATATAGTATGTTGTTTATTGTATGTCAATTATAATTCAATAATGATAAAGAAGCTGAATTTGCTGGGATGAATACGATGAGAAAAAGAAAAAAATCTAGGATATTTGGAAATGTGTTAGAAAGGCAGTCAACCCAGGCTAATGATTACAGGCATAAAATGTGACCTAGAGAAAACATCAACCTTGAAGAGGGATGAAATTACTGAGAAAAGTAGAACTTATTGTAAGTGTGAAGAAACAAAATATGCACTAACCCAGAAGCAGAGAAATTGGGAGAACTTTCACAGTCTAAGTACTTTATGGACACTGAAGAAAATCAGGTAAGAGAGATAGAATGAAGGTAAAGTGAAAGTAAGAATATATATATATATATATATATATATATATATATATACTGGAACTTAATGTACTATCTTTGCAACTTTTCTGTAAAATTCAAGTCATTTACAAAGTTAAAAAAATTTAAAGAGGAAAGAAGGAAGGATTGACAAGACTCACATTTTCTTATAATGAGTTGAATATTCTCTTGCAAATTGTTGAGACCTTTTGAATGTTTATAAATGCAAGATGCTTTATACTACTTCTTTAAAATAATTTTGGGAAACTAAGAATAATAAATGGTACATGATTCATAGGTAATATAGGCATTTAAGATGGAAAATATTCAAAAAATTCCATCATCAGTTATAATTGTTTTGTTTGTGCTCACCACAGTCCTTTGAATCATTTGCCTTTGTTTACACTGCATTCCACAGCAGTCTTGGAGTCATTCTTTCAGCAATATAAACATTAGCTTGTAAACATACTATCATGAGGAATTTTTTAAAGTTTAGAATTGCTTTCAATTTATCAGCCAACCTTACCTAAAAGAAAATGAAAAGTGGTTCTATTATACTACCTTTCACGGCAAACTCATGCACACTGCACATTATGAAATACTTTCAAGGTAAGAGGCTGGAATGGTTTTATATCTAATATGGTATATTGTTGCCATGTTGGTGGTTAAAATCTCTGCTTCACTGTAACTTTTAAAATATATGTTTCCATTTTATTCCTAGGATATATTTGATGATGCTTTTCCATGGCATGCTGGATGTCGATTTTAACTTCCCCAAATTTGTGGTTGATCACTATAATTTTGTTTGAGCATATCCTTAGAATCATATTGCTTTGTGTAGCACTTTTACAGATTAGAGTCTGTTCTGTATAACATTTAGCCATGCCTAAGGTCAGGGTTATGATAACATTATTCAGGTACAGCCACACATGCCAACTAACTGTCTGGAGGTTTTTCATCAGGCATGTAGTCAAGACAATGTTAGTTAAAATGAGTAAGAAAGCGTACATGCCTAATGTTATATGGATAGAGCAATGCTTGATTAACATATATCAGAGATTAGATTTCCTTATATAAGTATTTCCTAAAGACATGGATATTGACACATGTGTGCATGTACATGAACACACACATGCATGCACAGTGAAACACCTCTGAATAAGCTTTAAATTTACTCATCGCCTTCAGTTGTTTTGATTTTATGATAAATGAACTGTAAAGAGTGGATGGTGAGTATTGAAGAAAAATAGTTTGTGCATTATTGAATGGAATTAATAGAAACCTTAAAGAGAATAAGGCACTTATTAGCAATGACATATCCTCAGAGAAAAGCCAGATATATTGTCTGGATAAAGAATTCTAGATTGAACTTGAGAAATTTAGTATTCTGCCTATTTCATAAAAAAGAAGAATATTAGACTAGTGACAAAGAAGGTTTGCTGAAAATTTTAGAAGTTTAGAAAATAATTATCCATAGCAATTTGTTAATTATATGATCTTTAAAGTGTACAATGCCGATTTCTGAGAAAAGTTCTTTGTGCTTAATCAATGCAATCAGTGCAAACAATAAGAATTTCATGCTAATGTAGAACTAAAGTTTACAAAGCTCTTCCATGTTATCTTCATGAAAACACACAGAAAATCAAGGCATAGCAAACAGAGACTATAAAGCAATATTTTGGCCCTAAGATAATACATGATAAATATTTGATAAATTGATGGTAAGTTAAGGAGCTAGGAGAAGGAAGAAAGATTCAATAATATCATACAAATGCTAAAACCAGAAATGACCTTTGTGTTTCCTTGTTTGTTTCTATTTTTGTTCTGAGATAAAGTCTTATGAATTAATCCAAGCTGGCCTCCAACTCATAGTGATCTTCTTGTTTCAGCTTCCCAAGTACAAACCTTGTATTTTCAAATGTACACTTTTAATTCTATCACTTCTTCATGAGTAATAATAATAATCTATAATTAAAATTCATAATGTAATTTAAAGTACAATGTTACAGTTTAAGCATATCACATAATTAGTATTAGAAAAAGATGTTTTACATAAATTCCTTTTTGAATATATTTATATTTATCTAGATGAAACTTCCTGAGTAGTAAAGAACCATGTGAAATAAAATGACAGACACAGGTTCTAGTTACACTTTAAAATTTTTAATATTTACTTTTATTAGTATGTGTTTGCAGTACAGAAGCACTACATTCACTGTGAGTAGTTGACACATGTGCATAAAACTTCTTGCATTCCCTTCCTGTCCCCTTTGTCCATCTCTTGGTGCCTTTTTCATTTTCAAACCATAATCTCAGTTTGTTTTATGTAAGTATTCAATTTTGGCAGTAGATGAGCAGAATTAAATTTATTTCGTTACTGGAGGTCTTAAGATTACAAAAATCATATAGGTTCAAAAGCTAACTAATGTCAAAGGAAAGAAGTACTAAAATCTCATTCATATAATTTAACACTTCTATACATTAAGAATATATTTGAAGGAATACCTCTTTTTATCTAGGTAAATATAAATATATATTTGAGACAATTTAGCTCTTTTTACTTTTCATTCTCATTATTAAAAAAAAAAAAGAAAATGATATTACTGTTCCATAGTTAAAAATACAAAGAACTAGAGAAGACAAGATGGCCCATCAGTGAGCAACAAAATACAAAGCCTCCCAGGAGAAACAACTCATTTGCCAGAATAAAACACCTTGGAGAGACCCAGATAGAGGGAGATGGATCCTCTTGACACAGGAAGAAATTAAAATGTAAAAAAGCTCATCAAATACTTTGGGACTACAACTGAAACAGCTAAAAATTATGGGACACAGTTTGCAAAGGCTTGAATCTGTGCCAGCTGGCAGAGCCAATCAAACTTGTTCCCAGCACCACTCACAGGAAGCACAGCAGGGGTTGGTGAGCCCATTGGAGAGTGGAAGTCAGGGGTTGGTGAGCCCATTGGAGAGTGGAGCCAGTGAAGGGACCTTCATTAATCCACAGTCAGTGCTGGGAATGAGACCCACACCCCACAGGAAGGACACGACCAAATGGGCAACATGTTGAAATCAGGCAGGAGAAGCCTGAACTGGGAGCGACAGTGACTTCAGTTGGTTCCTCCCTCCCAAGAACAGATGCATGGGATTTGCTTGGACTGGGCTGTGCCCCTGGCCGTGCCCCTGGCTGGGACCCAAGCCTTCCCAAATTGATTCCCTGCACCTAGCAAGCACTAACCAGGTAAAGGTATCTGAAGTTTGGCTCGCTGGGTGGGGAGGGGCAGGCAAATACGGCCACTGGTTATACCTCAGTGATAAGAGCAGGCAGGAAAGGGCAGAGTTCCCTTGCCAGAGTGCTTTTGAGGAAACGTGCCAACAGGGAAGGGGGGTGGGACCTGGACTGTAATCCAAGTGGAGGAAGCCAGGGCCATGACAGGAGAGAGAGGCAGGAGGAGGACCCCAGCCCAGAACCCTTAGAGCTCTGATCCAGGAGAGGAAAAAACAAGGGAGACTGAGGGCAGCAAATACACAACATCAGACATGGCTTCAATGGACATTAAGAGATATCTTTGGGACCTTGTAGATGAGCTCACAACTGAAATATTAAATCAGGCAAAGCAGGATATGAGCAGAGTAATAAAAGAAATGCTTTCAGGAAGCATCTCTCAGGATGATATAGATGAAGAAGGGAGGAAAACAAAAAAAAGGAGAGAAACATTCGATAAAGAATATAAAGAAAATATAGAATACATGAAGCAGATTCAAAGAGACTACCAGGAAATTAAAAACTCCATTGAAAGCTGGCAAAACACCTTAAAAGAAACTAAGGATAGACTATCAAAACTTAAAGACAAGTTTGCAATGTGTGATCATGAAAGGAAAGATCTCCTAAAAATAACAAGGAAACAGGCAGTAAAAATACAAAGGCTAGAAGATGACAAGAGAATCTACAATTAAGAATAAGAAACGTGAACGAAGAAGCAGGAATACATACAGGCGAATTACAAAGGCTATTCATGGAAATAATTAAGGAAAACTTCCTAAGCATGGGAAAAGAAAATGACATTTGTTTATGTGAGGCATACAGAACTCCAGCCACCTACAACCAAAACAGATCTACACCTAGACATATAAGAATCAAGATACCAGAAATTCAATATAAAAACAGGATATTAAAAGCTGTCAGAGAAAAG
Source organism: Hydrochoerus hydrochaeris (assembly GCA_004027455.1). Lineage (NCBI taxonomy): Eukaryota > Metazoa > Chordata > Mammalia > Rodentia > Hydrochaeridae > Hydrochoerus > Hydrochoerus hydrochaeris. The sequence goes on from PVLA01000932.1 coordinate 110,171, forward strand.
AAACAGATTATCTATAAAGGTAAGCCCATCAGAATCAGGGCTGACTTCTCGACACAGACCATCAGATCAAGAAGAGTTTGGAGCGAAGTCTTCAAAGCCCTTAAAGAAAATAGCTCCAGCCCAGATTGATGTACCCTGCAAAACTGTCACTAGAAATTAATGGAGAAATAAGATGCTTCCATGACAAAGAGGAACTTGGGGAGTTTGTGACCACCGATCCAACCCTGCAGAGAATACTGAAGGACATTCTAGAGAGAGAGAGAGAAAAAAACAGGATTTTAGAAACAGTGGCAGAAAGGCCTCAATGAGTGGGGCTGGCCATAGAATGAAAGAGAAAACTAGACAAACAAAGGCAGAAAAATAGCATAGCAGAAATGAGGCAGAGAAGGATAACTGGAATCTCTAACATAGATGGCCTTGATACACTATATTGTTAACAGTGCACCAGGATTTAAAACCCACATTACTCACACTACTCTGCTTAGATGTATTACATTCTGTTCCAGTCATTCTACCTGCACTAGATTTGAGGGCACAGACAGCAATCCCAAAAATAACAGGATATAGTATGGTAATCATCCTTAATTTCCTATTAACTTAATCCAAAGCTCTGTAAAACATACACTGTTTTACCATGACTGGTCATAACTGAATCTGGTTTGTTGGATCACTGTTTTATATTGATAGATTTTATTCAAAGCTGTTATGATTGATAGTATCAAGTCTGAGAGTATAGGCAACTGCACTTAAGATGACAAGACTATCCACTATGGTTTGATTATTACCTGCCTTTGAAGTTTTATACTGTCTACAATGTTTTATTTTTATTACTATTATTATTTACTGCTTTACTCAATTATACTGCTATATTCAATTATGCCTGATGATATAGACATTCTATTGAAGATAATAACAAACAACACAGTAACATTGTAGATCACCTTGTACTGTGGTTTTATATGACTTTTTGGTTTCATGTTTTTATAGGAATTTGTTTTGTTTTGTCTTGCTAAGTTTTGTTTTTCCCTCTAATACAGAAAGGATAGAAATACATGCAGAGATTCATGCATGCATAGCTGTTTATACTCTCACTGTTGGACTATTTTGTATGCTTTAATTTTGTAACTTGAACAACTATTTCTAAGAGGACAATATGTAATTTATTAATTAGTGATTTCTTATTGTTTATCTTTTATTTTTTGGAATTCTGTATTATCTCTTAACCTTTACGTGCTTTTGTTTCTCTTTAAATAAAAAAAAGTAAAAAATACAAAGAATTCAAATGAATACAATAGGAATCCCAAGCTAAAAGTCTTTACTCAGTATTTTGAAATGAGGCCCCTAAATTACTCAATATCCAGAATTCCTAAACCAAAATCCCTGTAAGAACTTGATAAAATGAACATCCATGGGCTCTACCATACACCTATTAATTTAGAGACTCTCAGCCTGTTGAGAAAATCTCTGTATTTTTAACAAAAAATCTGTGAGAATTTTTGCACCCCATAAATTTGAAACTGTAATTTTTGATGCATATACTTTATCTGCCTCAAATGAGGATTATTACACATTTGCTTTTCTAAGGCCAACCATTCAAAGGACAAAATCACAGATAGTAAAGAAAACTGTGCACTATAACTTACACATGCATGCTCTTGCACTACCACAGAAACCACTACTAATACTGCTGGCCAGTCTGCTTTAACCACACAACAATGCATCCCCTCACATTGTCAACTAAGAATGCTTTAGCATTTAATAATCACACTATAATAAACCCAATTTGAGAAGACCTTTCTTTTTCTTTTTCTTTTTCTTCTTCCTCTTAAGATATATTTTTGGTTTCACTGAATGATTTATTTCTTGTAAGACTATATCATAAAAGTAAACATTATCATTACTGACTTAAAACCAGGAAAGAAAAATCACATTTATTTGTATTCTAAAATAATCTTGCTATAATACAGTCAATAAAAATTAATTTAGAAAACTGTCATTTTCTGAGTTGTGTAAAATATCTTAGCTGATTAATTTTCAAAAACTGCTATTATTGTTTCATAATATAATTGGAAATGAATGTAATCATAAATATTATATCTGGATTTACCAAATTTCTTCACATCCAGAACCTTTGAAATAAAATGATAAATGCCATATTTTAAAATTCATTTGTATGCATCAGTAATAAAAGTCAATTACTTCACAAACTTTGTACTGTGTGTCTACTCAATCTATAAGAGGGATGGCTGTATAAAAGTAGGAAGGAGCTAGATATAAGTCTGATAATCAGTGTCTGAATAATGAACATTTGGGATCATGCTAATATATTTCAATTCTTTTCTAAGTATAGTAGAAATCCATAAACACATTTCAGTTTTCAAAAATCATATAATCATATTGTTTATTTTAAAGAGAAATACAACTGTGATGTAAGTTAGTTGAAGGTAACCGAATAGAGATTAGTAAGAATAGTTAAGACACTGTTGTAGTATCTAGGTGAAAGGCAATGGTTGTTGAAACTAACATAGTAGCAATAAAAATGAAAAATGAGCATGGTAAACCTTACTAATATTTGGATTTTAGAATAAAGAAAAATAAATAGTAAAAATTATACATTTATTTATAGTTTTGGGAACTGAATAGAGACTAATGTTATTTGCAGAGGTGAATAATATAGTAGAAAGTCATTTCATGGGTGGAGAAGTAAGGGGAAGGTAAAAGTTCAGTTTGAAACATATTAGTCTAGAAGTGACTGTAAGATATTTATATGAAAATGTCCAGAGGGTATTTGGATATATGTGTCTGGGAGGGAATACTGATGTGGGAGGTACTACCTTATATAGTGATTGAAATCACATAAATTGATTCTGTCTTCCACAAAAGGAGGTAGAGTGAGATGGAGAGAGCCCAATATGTATCTCTGAGATACCTAATATGCACTCAGAAAAGTCTGTGAGAGAAACTGAGATAGAACCACCAGAAAAAGGAAACAAATAAGACAAGAAATTTTAGTTAGTTGGTAAGAATAGAGACTGATTGCATTTAAAGAATGAATGGAAAGTAAGGTTGTGGAGACTGGATACTGCACTTTCAAAACAGGACGGCTGTGAAAAAAATAGGAATCAAATATTTGTGTGTGTGTGAATGTTACATATATATGTGTATGTGGTATTTTTTTTTAAATAGGAGGTCTTTTAGCTGCTTTAACACCTATGGAAAAAATCAAAGCAGAGAAGAAAATGAAAATATGGATATGAAAAATAGTTTAATTAAAATGATTTGTCTATATTGAAATATAATTCAAAAGATTAAAATTGTTCTTTGGAAAAATAATTTTGTTACAGAATATATAACATGAGGCTAAATACAAAATGGTAATTTTCCTATATTCAAAAAAGAAAATAACTTTGCTGTCAGAATTAATACATATGAACAACTACTTGTGTGTCACAACTTTGAAAAGATGGGAGTGGGAAGCCAGTGATTGATTTCAAGGACCACAATCATAAAATAAATCCCTCCACATTGTATAGAACTCACCCAACCTCGTACAGGTTATATACTTTATTTCCATACCAGTGATTTGGGAAATAGCAAAGGCAGTGTAATTCAGCTCTCTCTCTCTCTTACAGGTCATTAAAAGCCACATGAAATATAAGATAAAATATGTAACCTTAACCTCAGTTCATTCCTCTTTACCTGAAAACCATTTATTGCCTAACAGCCCACAGAATTTTTCATGCTTTTGTTTATACTGTGGTTTCATTAATACATAGTACATTCAACCTACAACACAATAGTCAATTTTTTAAAATGTGGATTCCTTCTTAAATGTAAAGAAATGTAAATGATACTTTCACTATGAGGTTATTCTCAGGTTAGTTATTTCTACAACTATGATTTTAAATATGGAAAAGAAATATCAATAAGCTATAATCCATGGCATTTTTATTTGGACTATTTTGAATGCATGAAAAAACTGATTTATAGTCAAAGGTACATTTATTTGATTGAAGAAGATGAAACTATAGACATTTTATCATTGTACTAGTGACCTAAAGAAAATAATTGCAATATGACAAATTAATCTTCTCTTATTTTCCTATAGCAATCTTACTCTTTACAGCTAGACTTGAAGACAGAAGAAAAGTGAGTAAATATCGCCTTAAATCAACTTCTCCTGCCTGAACCGTAAAATAGAAACAATCTCTTTGGCACTCACAGCCACGATTTAAGGAATTAAACACTTTTGTAAGCAACAGACATACTAAAATTACCAAAGTATTGTCTATGAGTCAAATTCCTTCTATGTATTTTAAATTACAACTTTATGTTGTCTTTTCCAGTTATTTATCATGAAACTTTTCAATAAAACATATACCTAATTCTTAGCTAAAGACAAGTGTCAGAAAGAAAATAGATCACTTTGTTGATTTATTTTTGTTTAATAATGCTCTTCTAGAGAGTAAAATATGAAAGCTATAATTTTCTCTTTGTATAAAATTTGTACCTTAGCTCTTTTTTTTTTTTTAAATCGATACCAGGGAATCGAACTCATGACAGCCTGCTTGCAAGGCAGGTGCTTATGCCGCTGAGCTAAATCCCCAGCCCCTGTACCTTTGCTCTTTATTCATGTTAAATAAATTACTGTTGCATATAAATATTTTGTCAAACTATATGCCAGAAACTAAGTTTAATGTGAACAAGTACTGCTGTTACTTGTTCGGGCTACTGTTTCATACCAAGATCATAAAGGAAATATTGGCAAGTAAAAGACAATAAAAATATATTCAAATAAATAAATTTGCTTTATTAATTAATCTCCATTAAAGTACTCTGACTGACTTTAGTTTTGAATTAAGGCTCTGAAATTCTAGTGATGTAATAAATGAAAAGATATATTGACTTTTAAGTAAAAGCTTTAGTATTATGAATTATTAAAGAGTAATATAAATAAACATGAAAAGGCCCAAAGTAAGTGAAGAGTTACTACTACTCAAACTAAAAATACCTTGCAACTTTTGACCTTATAAAATGGGCATTTTTGCATCATCTAAATATCTTAGCATGATCTACATACATTATCTTATTACCATCATTATGGTTTAAATATGATATGTCCCCTTCAAACTCATATTAAAATGTTTTGCCAATATGCAGTGATTCAACCACTGTGTGGGATTAATATCTTTCCCACAGAATTGGTTAGATATTGCAAGAACAGATTATTATAAAGTGAGGCTACCCTTCATGTTTTATTTCCTTTGCACAAATTCACTTGCCCTCCCAATTTTCTACCATGAGTTAAAGAAACAAAGGTTCTCACCAGAAGCTACTATCACTTTTGTATACTTTAAGTTCTCCACAACTCTAAGCCAAAATAATTTACCCCTTTAAATTACAAAGTATCAGATGTATTATTACAGTAATAGGAAACGAAGACAACTCTGATGATATTGTCTAATTCTTGTTTTTTTTAAATGAGAAAATTGGTGCCTAGAGTTTTATGTGTTTTAACTCAAAAAGTAGTCAGATTTGGAATCAAATTCAAGTCTATTAAAATCCAAAATTCAGAACAAATATTTAATACTGAACTAATAAAGTATTTAAATAAATATTTAACGATTTAGTCATTGTTGTAGTCATGAGTTATACAGAGAACAATTAGAATAAGGACATGGAGTTTATAATATTATTTTTATAATGGTCACCCCAGGTTACACAAGAAAATACAGGAAATGTAGATAGCTACGATGCTAAAGACAGAATATTTAGTCAAGGGCCTGAATCCCACAGCAATGTCCCACATGAGTCCAGATGAAGACCCAGTGCTCACGACAGTGCCTCCCACGAGTCCAACTGGAAGTCTAGAGCCCATAAAAAGGACTCACACCAGTCTCTTTTATGGATCCATGCTGGGAAAACCCAAAGATCAGCGGTGGAAGCCCAAAAGTCTATGCCAGCGGGGTGAAGGAGCTGTGCCGGTAGGTTAAGGGTTCTACGCTAGAGCCAAGAAGTCACACTCACAATAAAGACCAGGGCTGCCCTGAAAAGCACCACAGCCATCCTCGGCAACATAGAAGCCCCGAACTCCTCCTCCTCCTCCAAGCACAGTCCAACACATGCCAGGAAGCCAGCATGATGAGTTCATCCGGGAGACCAAGCTGCACACGTCTTCCTTTCTGGAGCCAGGAGGCAATGCTTGATGTGAGGACCAAAGCTCCTCCAGGAGGACCAACAGCTCAGACAGCAACATGTAGGAGAATCCACAATGCTTCATTGCACTAATGCATTAAAGCACTAACGTGAATAATTTCTCCTTCTCCACACCTCTATTTATGCTGGCAACTTTCCTCAGGTGAAACATCTATGCTTAGCACCATGCTGATGTAATCCAGCTGGCGTTAAGTTGACCACCAGTTTTCAATCCATAAAAGTCATTGTGTTCCTAAATTAGAATACCTTGTTATAAGAAGCAACCATCCTATTTACCTTGTCTTCCTAATTTGATCAACAATTCTATATTGTCTGATGTTTAATTCTAATTCACTTGGTCTATCTGACTGGCTATTAGTTTTAATTTGGAGGCTCTTAATTTCTAGCAATGTAATAAAGAGAAAGATATATTGACCTCTTAAAAATAACTTTTAATCAGGAAGTCTTTGTCTGTGCTTATGGCTTCCAGCATCCTCTCTGTGTTATCTTCTAGCATTTCAGTTTCTGTTTTTATATTTAGGTCTTGATCCACTCTGATTGGATATTAGAAAGAGTGACAGATCCAGAAGGAGCTTCAATCTGCATATAGATGACCAATCTTTCCAGTATGATTTGCTGAAGACTATTTAAGACTATAGAAGTAACTATTAGTGTTATTTCTCTGGTGTATGTTTTGGCTCCTTTATCAAAAATCAAATGACTGATGGTGCATGGGGTTCATTCTATTCCAAAAATCTATATATCTATTTTCACTCTGATATCATTTTTGCTGTTGTTTTTAGTATTGCTTTCTACTATAACTTGAAATCCTAAATTGTGTGGTACCATCTACTTTGCCGTTATTACGTTGGCTATTCTGGTCTTTTTCTAATTCTATTAAAATTTTAGAATTGTTTTTTCTAGTTCTGAGATGAAAGTTGTCAATTTTTCAATGGAGACAACTTTAAATTTATAACTTTTGGTAATATAGCCATTTTAAAACTGTTTTTGCCCATTGAAGAACAGGGGATGTCTTTCTACTTTCTAACATCCTCTTTGGTATTTTTCTTCAGAATTCTATGGTTTCAGTTATATAGGTCTTCCACCTCTTTGGTTGATTACCGGGTATCTACTTTTTGAAAATATTGTACACACCAAATAATATTGAGTCAACAAATAGGATTATATAAAGTTAAAATCTTCTGCATAACAGAGGAAATAATTAACAGAGTGAATAGACAACTTACACAATGGGAAAATATTTAGCCAACTATTTCTTTGATACAGAAATAATATCAAAATATATAAAGAACTAAATAAAAATCCCCAAAAGACAAATTAATGATTCAATCAAATATGGACTAATGAACTTTAGTAGACACTTATTAAAAGTAATTCAATTGGCCAGTAAGTACATTAAAAAAAATTTATAATCTTTGGTCATTAGGGAAAGGAAACCCCAAACAACTGAGATTCTATGTTTCCTCAATCACAATGGTTTCCATGAAAACCCCCCAAAATGGGAAATGCTGATGAGGCTATAGAGAAAAAGGAACTCTTCAGCATTTTCAGTGGGAGTATAAATCAGTATAACCAATATAGAAACAAGTATGATAATTCCTCAGAAAACTAATAATAAAAATTCTATTTGACCTAGCAATACATCTGAGAATTAAAAAGAGTTAAAGATATCATACCATAGTGACACAGTGTCACCATAGTGACATATATATGTATCTGTTTATATATATATCTATATCTATCTATATATCTATCTATATCTATCTATATATATATATATATATATATGTTTATACCACCACAACTCAAGATGGCTAAGCTCTGGAAACAACCAAAATGCCCAGCAGCACATGATTGGATAGAGAAATGTAATATACATGAATATCATTCAATGATAAAAAGAATAAATTATGTCATTTGCAGGAAATAAATATAACTTGAAACAATAAATTTAAGTGAAGTGACTCAGACACAGAAATATTTTTAGTTTCTCTGATATATGAAATTTAATAAATTAAAAACTAAAGGAAAAATGATAAGGGACAAAAAGACAGATTTTGTAGAGACTGGTTAGCTCCTCAGTAGTATCAGAAGAAAGGAGGGAGGGGATGTAAAGCAACCAAAAAAAATTAAGATATGATGTATACATATACCAGTTCCCCAAAATGAATGTAAATGCTACATCACAAATGTACATGAATAATGTAAATTGAAATATAAAAATTTTTTTTAAAAAGTTAGCTTCTCATCCCTTGTAGTATTTCTTATCTCTATGATTTTCAATTATGAAAATAGTATTGAACTAAAATAGTGCTTATTTCATAAGAATTCTGTAACTATCTTGCCAGATGTTAGCTTCTGATCTTTTCAAATGTGATGTTTTTTCAGCTTTGTTTTTTGTTTTCTCAGGAGGAAAATATATATATATATATATATATATATATATATATATATATATATATGAATGAAAAGAGGCTTTTAAAAGAAAGCCTATTAGAAAACGTATTGACCAGCACCACCTACACCAGAGCAGAAGCCAAAAAATTAAGTGAATGTCACATTACTCATCTCTCACCCACAAGGATCAGATAATTCATAGTTTAATTCTAGAAGATGGTTGGTGCTAGGGTGGACTTGAAACCTGGCTTGTACACTCTAGTTCCTCTCTCCAAAGGCAGACCCTGGAGGGTGAGTATTCCACTATGAGGGCAATCACTGGAACTTGGAGATTGCTTGCTGGCATCTTTCCTACTTCACTCGCACTTATACCTAACTTCCTCAATGCTTTAGTTAGAGAAACTTTATCAAACAGAGAGTTATAAAGAAAAGCAACATGAACACTTCAGCCCAATAAACTTAGTTGAACAGCTCATTTTATGGGGTTAATTTGAGCATTAAGGAAGAAAAAATATATTCCAGTCTGGGTTAGATCAGACAAAATGTATTTTTCCTTCTTTTTCTAGAATAGTTTGTAAATTTGGTCATATTGTGGCTGCAGAAAAGCTTCTGGGGCTTTATGTATAAAGAACGGTGGTGGGAGCTTATGTCTGGGAAATCTGTGTGTTGTGGTTTTAGATTATTAGGCAGAGGTGGAATTCTGAGGCTGGTAAATTTTGGGGTAATGCTTAGTTTCATTTTTTTTTGACTGATGTCGTCTTCTATAGAGAGGATACAATTTCATTTTTGTGATTCACTTGAATTTATCTTGCAGTCCATGTCATGTTAACCTAACACAGGGATAATCTGGACAGCTAATGCACAAAATAAAGAAACTTCAGTAACACTATTAGTTTAGCATTTCAGATTTGCATCTGGCGTATCCATAGTAAAAAATGTTAAAAAGTAAATTCTTAAAAACCTCTTGGTTTAAATATTATTTTAAGACTAAGACTGCAGATTAGATTAGACAAAAACATTTCCTCTTTCTCCCTCAAGTGCTTTAAAATGCTAATAGGTTCATATTGAAAAGACAAATCCTGAGTATTATTCCTCTTAGTTTATGGTTTCTCACAGCACAGCTGCATGGGAACCCCTGCTGGTGAAAGCTCAGACAGGTATTCACATAACTACCTAGGACTGTTAAGAGTGTGAGATCATATATTTAGAGTAATTAACTAAAAGCTAGTTTATAAAACAGGTGAGACAACTTATTTCCCAGTTTCATGTGCATCAGTCACCTAGTTGCAGCATTTGCTCTTGGTATAATCTTAAGAATTGGATTCTAAATGAAAAGGGTTATTTTCCTGCTGTTAGTGTGGGAGGGGTTAGATTTAAGGGATAGATTTAAGAATAGTTTTGAGGAAATTCTCAACAACCACAAAGAAAGCAGGAAAAAAATGTATAAGAAAGTTCTAAAGAATACTTTTTAATTTTCATAATAATAAGTCCCTGAGTCGTAAGGTCCCTCCCTAACCAGGGCCTGAAAGAGAAGCTTACCTGTGCTTATCACCCATGTATACTGTGCCATCTTATTTGATGTGTGTGTATGTTGGAAAAGATACATGTACTTGTTATTTACTCTTTTTTTTTTGTTTAATCGGTACCAGGAATCGAACTCACGACTGCGTGCTTGTAAGGCAGGCGCTTGTGCCATTGAGGTAAATCTCCAGCCCCTACTTGTTACTTACTCAATAAATAAATATTAACTAAATGCATTGTGCTGGTGTTCTAAATAAGTGGATCATGGCAGTGAATAATCAAAAGTTTCTGGTCTTGTGGACTTTACATTTCATACCTTACTAGAGAAATTACATTGAACAAATACCTAATTGATAAAACTCACATTACATATTGCCAGGTGAGTAGCAAAACTTGATCAGAAGAAAGAGCTTATTGAAGAAATGGTGCTGTGGTGGTTCTTTTTTTTCCTGATCCCCTCCCCTTCCATCAATCTCTCTTCTCCTCTTTATTTATTTATAAAAGTTTGTTTCCATTTTATTCTTTTATTACTTTTTCCTTCCTCCCTTCCTTTCCCTTTTCCTAGTTCCTCTTTCTTTTTGAACAATTTCTTCCTATTTTGCAATATGTATTGTACATTTTGACCCTTATTTAGTTTTTTTGTTTTGTTTTGTTTTTAGTTTTTCACACCAGGGACATAATGTGATGATTACACATGCCTGTCCTATTTATTTCACTTAATAGTATGGTCTCAGGGTGCATCCATTTACCCCTGAAATGTCTGAAAATTATCCTTGCATATGGCTGAGGAGTACTCCATTGTACTAAAAAAAAAAAAAAAAATCTTTTTTTTCATCTGTTCCTCGGTTGACAGGCATTTGGGTTGTTCCCAAGATTTAAGTATTACTATCTTTACTGTTATAAACATGAGAATGTATATATTGCTGTGGCACAATGTTTTTAATTCTTCCAAAAAATATCCATAAGAGAAAATCTGTGTCAAATGAATCTTCTAATCCTATTTTTTTGAATAATCTCCACACTTATGTCCATAGTGGTTGCACCAGTCTACACTCCTACCAACACAGAGATGTTTTCCTTTCTCTCCACATGCCCTCCAGCATGTCCTACACTCGGCATTATAAACAACACAAGTTTATCTCTCAAAAGTTGAAAACTGGAAAATCAAATATCAAGATGATTACTGATTTGGTCCATGGTGAGGGGTCTCTAAATGTTGTCTTTGCATTGTAACCTCACACTACCTTTCAGTAAATTTTATCAGCTCAGATGGATCTCAACACCAGATGTGAATAGGACAATCACTAACAAGTAAGACAGTGAGAACTAAGAGAACAACTCCCTGTTCTGAGATTTCCCCTCTACCACCATTCCAAAAATTAATGCTTCTCCTTATGTACAGATACCATCGTAAGAAAAAAAGAAAGGATTATTTCATGTAATCTTCAAATATTCTCTAAGGAATAATTCCAATTGTCTTTCCCAAATGGAGATAAGAAAATAAGAGATTTAGAGAGATTAGCTCTGCCATCTTCATACAGCATATATGTGTCACAAAATTCATCCTTGTTCCAAACTTGCTTTGCATTTTAATTAATTTCCATCTTTGTTCTACCTTCCAAATGAGACTATTACTATATATTCCTTGCATAGGAAATTATTCACTTAACATTGAACTAGAAATTTAACTTAGGAAGTAGTCAAGAAAGCATTTTTAGATACAGTATGTTCAAGGTAAGAATAAATATTGTAGGTTTACTCTAGAAATAAAAACTATTCTCAGAAGGAAATGTTATATTTTTTAAGAGTTTTCTACTAGACAACAATGACTTAGTTTAATGAATTTTTTTTCTTAAAATAATGACATTTACCAGTATTACAGATAAGATAAAAACCTATAAGATGTAATTTTGTCATGGTAAACATTTTACAAATGTTGGTATCCTTTTACATTTTTAAAGAAGGATAATGTAAAGAAAAATTTCAGTTTATTTTACTTAATATTTGCATTCTAAATAATATTTTAAGTTAATTTTATCTTCTGGCAATGCTACCAACATATTTTGACAAAATTCCTTAGAATTAACTCCTCTTATATGAAAAGCACCACAAAATCTACAGTCTCATAACAGCTCTACTGAATCACCATGGCATTTTAAAACTTATACCACGTATCTTTTTAGTTCCTAAAGAAAAATAAATTGAGTGCGTTTTTCATAAATGTTACTCAGGGACTACTCAGTTAGTACTTAACCCAGATGATAAACAAATCTAAATTCTTTCATTTTCTTTTAATGGTATAATTTAATCATTACCTGGGACTACGGGATTTTACATATTTTAGGTCAGCATTTTACATATCTCAATGTTCTTGTGCAAACATAACTGTGTTTTCTTCATTTGCTCTTTTTAAACTTAAGACTTGAAGAGTTTAAGGTCAAATTAGGAAGATGAGTTTTCAGAAAATTTTTAATGGAGCATTAGACAAAATTTACAAAAAAACCTAAATATAAGTTTTATCACTTCCAAATATATAGACTTTTGGATAAACTGGAAAATATTTGTTTGAAATCAAGACAAAGAACTTCAGCTCTGTGAAAAAGAACTGTTTTCACTTTTCCCTAGAGTTGTTAGTGTGATTAAATATCTATTCAAAAAAGTGTAGGAGATATGGGCCTGTTAATGATGGTAAATAGAAATGTATAATAAGGTTTGGATGCAAAATACGAAATTTATATAGAAAAATGACAAAGCCAAAAGTAATGCTTATGAAGACTAAAATGAGAAATAATTCTTTACAAATAAATTTCAAAGAAAAAATAATTTCCTATTTCAAATAGATTATAAAGGAATAGCAGAAATTAATGAAGAACATGACCTCTGCTAGTTCAGATGAGTGAGTAATTTGCATTGATCTCTGATGCAAAGATATACTAATGAAAATTAGAGTTGAAATGTGTCTTTTTAATATGTGAGCAAATTAAAGTCTAGAACTAACATATGTTCAAAACATCAGGCTTTTGATTTGCAGACTGTTGGAATGCTTTCATGCAGCAACTCTCCCTTGAAATTTGGCCTTATAAAACCTATATTCAACAGAGGGTAACTGACAATTGTAATGAAAAGCATAAAGATTTTGATAGATTCCTTTTAGCACAAGTAAAGGAGAATTATTTGTAGTAGAAGACAAGAAAGGCTGTTATCATGAGTCATTTGGCTAAATTTTAAAAGCTAAAACCACCTTTTTTCATCCTTGAAGGATTGGAGAGTACAGAGTTCATAAAAGTACAAAGATGTCAATAAATATTGAGCAAATTGTTGAAGTGTAAAGTGCATGTCAGCACCTCTTTTATAGCATTGTTGAGATTTGTTCACTCATTAAGTAATATCTTTAGTTTGGCTCATTTAACAATAAAAATATATTTAAATACTAGCACAAAGATCAAGTAACTAATATATAAAATGTGTTATTGTCCATATAAACTTTTGGAGATAAACTTTTGCCACTCATCAAGCAACTAGAATCAAAACTGAATCTCCAGTACATTAGTCATGGCTTTTAAACTGGATGACAGAATTTGAGTAGTAACTCTGAGCCTGTTCTCATTCAGCTATATGTTCTAGTCATATACTTCCATGTTAATATATCACCTAATTCTTTCTTTATTCATAAATCTTTATGAGGATTTGTGGACTCCTTAACAGTCACATGTGTCAGAAATAAAAAGGACTGCCTCTGTTGCAGTGTCAGTAACCTTCCTGCTAGAACACTTGGAACCATCTTACATTTAGATGACCTGACATTATAAGGCACTTTGAATCATTTTATGAATGGAATCTTATATAAGCTTCAAGTGATAGAGAAGAATAATCTATTTAAAAGACATCTTTGCTTGCTTTCTGTTCCTTCCCTTATGTAAAATCAAATAAACTTGCATTAGTGTTATATTTAGGCAGCTATAGTTTATTCACTTTACAGAATACTGAGAAATATGTCAGGAGCCCAGAAATTGAATGTCTGGAATGGTTTATTTGAACAGATATTGAGTCTTTCCACAGAGTCAGCACACATTTATTGAATACGATTTTGCCTGTAATGATTCAAGTATCTTTACAATCCTTCTTGCTCTCATGGAAATTATAGTTTACCAAGAGATGATAAAATGAAGAAAGTTTCCCAAAGCAAATATTTGTATGGAATCATCAGTGACATCCAAAGCTATAGAATAAATGCCTAGTAGTGCAACCATACTTCTTCGGCAAAGCTCTCTCCTTGAAGTATGTCCCGAACCCTTCCCACTGTGGCAAATTTTCAGGAATCCGTGTGCTTCCTTTTTATATATAATAACCCAGCTTATTTCATATCATAGAAAAACAGAGCTTGACACCAGGTAAAAGTGTCTTATGATAAGTAAACTGTAAGATGAAAACCATTTATCTTGCACAGAATTCCCTACAAAAGTGGCTATATAGTAAAAGAATCTATTTTTCAGTTTGATTATCTTATGGGACCACCATTATACAGGTGGTTTTTCACTGACTGAAACATCATAAAGTACATAACACTTTATGTGTGTTTATGTATATATGTATAAACATATGTGTATATATGTATGTGTATACACACTTATACATACTTCTTTTTAAATATATACCACCTTTTATATATAAGCTTCATTATAATTTTTGCTGAAATAACCATGCTACACATAAGTATTAAAACTTATAGAACTTTTAAATCCTAGTTATAAAGACTGGAAAATGTTATCATATCATCTTTTATTTATTCTTACATTACTTTATCCTTCATTTTGCAATTTTATCTAAAACTATCTTTAAAAATAATATAAAGAAATAATTTAAAATGTTTTTAATGCCAATATGTATCACTTAAATCTTTATTCAGCACTTTTTTTCAATACTTGATATCAGTGACTGATAATTAAAAATTTATTTAACTTTCTAGGGACTTAGGTTATAGAAATAGGAATATAGGTGAAATCAGAAAAAATAAAAGAGGGAAAATGTATTTGTGATATATAAGTACCAGTGTTTCACTTAAAGTCAGTATTTGGCTAATTAATTTGCATAGTGTTCTCAGAAACAAAAGTACATAAAAGAATTTTAAGTTTAAAAATTTTAAGTTTTATAAAAATGCAGTCTGTGTGATAATAGTTTCTTGCATTCAAAATGTTTAAAATGTTTTCACTTTCTCTTGATTTTCCTCATTGCTCTTGTAGATTTGATATTATGCCAACAGGAACATCTTCCAGCTGTACAAATAGAATTTTCCTTACTTCACTGGAGCATTGAAATTACCCTGAAAAGAATCTGAAAATAATTTACAGCTTTGGTCAAACACTAAATAAAATTATTTAACACTCATCCATTTCTCTGTACCTGGTTAATCACTTTTTAAACATTCTAAGTCTTAATTAACTGTTTCTCATTGCTTTTAGAATACATAAATCAAAGGAAGATTAATTGAATTATTTATATATATTTAAACTAATAGTATGGTCATCACCTCATTGGTCTTACAATACATAAATCAAAGGAAGCTTAATTCAATTATATATATCTATATATATCTATATATATCTATATATATATATATATATATATATATATATATATGGGTCATCATTATTCTTGCCATGCATTGCATTCTGAAATGGAAAATCATTTAAATATGTGATCACTAATATTCTGTTTTGATCTTTAGCCCAAAAACTGATTCTTCATTATAATATATAATTATCATCCTATTAAAAAAAACATATGTAACTAAATAAAAAGTGAGTTTGCCAAAAATAAATCTGGAAAAGATTTTGAAAATAATTTTATATATGTTGCATCTTATAGGAGAGGTATACTGCCAAATACAAAAGTGTATCTTCAATCTATTGCTGCTTCATTTAAGAATCAATTCTAAGTTTTCAATATTCATCTACAATTTACTATCATTTGTCACTTGACAGGGGATGAGTACTGTCAGTGTATACTCAAATTCATTATAGTGATGAAGATTGTATTGCATCTCTTTGTAATATCCATTTAGGAACCAAATGCAGAATGTCAGTTTATGTAAATCATATATGTAACAGATTGAGGTTTCTTGACATGTTTCTAATGTAGTCAGTTGAAATGCTTCAACTTCTCTCTTGAGAAACTTTGTTGGCCTTTGAGGCTGCAAGTGAAAACCTCTTCACTTGTATCTTTAAAAACAATTATATTTTCTTAAATGCAAAATTTGTTCTTTTCTGATAGCTTTTATCCTTAGTTTAGCATTCAGACTAAGATCTGTCACCTCAGCTGGTATCAATTTGACTCCTGGATTCTCAGAGCATCATGTGCTTCAATAAACCAGATGGCCAGAAGAAATCTTATTTTTGACAATTTACTGACACAGTCACCTATTGCTTGTTCCATTTCAAATGCACAGCCTCTCCCTTACCTGGGCATATACATATTGGGAATGTCTTTTTTAAAAAACCTGATTGAGAAAATCACTGGTAATTTCATTCAGTGAAGAAACAAAATTCAAAATTCTGCTCTGGTTTCTGAACAAAATAACAATAAATAAACAATTATGAAAAGGCCTGTTGAACCTTATATTCATCCACTGTGCCATCGTGCCCTTTCCAAACATGGCCTTTCCCTGTCCAATCAACTCTTGTTAACAACTTTAAACTTTCAATTTTAATCTGTAATGTTAGCATTTTTTACTGAATAAAGGCAATTGAATTAATATTCCTAAATTTTACCTAATTAAAAAGAAAACTTTTCTTTGATGCTACCTCTTAACCTAAATATAGGTTGAACATCTTTTTTTTTAATAACAAAAGGTTATAAAATCTGAAACTTCATGAGAGTCAACATGATGCCACGGTGGAAAATTCCACACCTGACCTTATGATGAGCTGCACTCAAAACACAGGTGCAAAGTTCAGTTTATTCATTGTTCCCAAGGGAAAAAAAAATCCTTTGAAGCCCCCTTCAACTGTGATAGATCTGTAGTCACATGCCTAGATTTCCCCTTGCAAGCACACCCACAAAGTATAATAAAATGGCACATGTGTAAGCCAGATGCACCAATGGCATTATGCCCCAGTGTAACTAACACCCATATGCATTACTTAATGTTTTGTTTTGTTTTGGTTGCTTCTTCTCTGCCCTATGGTGCAAATATATTCCTGAAAGTATCAAAAAAAGGCCTATAGATATCCCTGTGGAGAACACTGATACAAAGAAGAAACATTTTCATTCATTCTCATTAATCTATAGCACAGAAAGTCAAACTTTTGGAGAAACTGGACAACATTAGAGTAAAATGCCATACAAAAGACTGTTGTTGGACTGACCACTATACACAGTACAAACTGAAGAAACACAAGGATAAACTTGAAATTCCACATCAACTGAGATGATCTGAAATCAGAGAAAAACAAAAAACATTGCATGAAGATATCTGCCTGTATCAAAAGAAGAGAATAGGTGCCACACTTCCTGCGTGTCCAGACCCAGGACACCTGCTGGCCTCTGGGGGACACTCCCTATCTCCTGGACCTAAAACTGCTGTTAATTTTCAGCTCCCACCCTTTCTCTCAGAACCTTGGAATACAGCAGATTAACCATGCTAGCTTGACGGGAAATTCATTAAATGCCTCACCCAAATGGAGGATCTCAGTAGGCTCCTAGTCAGTGTGGTGAGTATGCCCCTAAAATAGAGGTGTACAGTGGGTAAATAGTGCCAGTAGTAAAAGACTATTAGAAGTAATAAAAAAAATTCAGCAGTTTAGCTGGATACAAAGTAAATGCTAAAAAATCAATAGCATTCCTGTACACAAACAGTATGCCAAGAGAGAAATTATGGAAATATCGCCTTTCCCAATAACATCTAAAAAATTGAAATATTTAGGAATCAACCTAAGAATGTGAAAGACCTATATGCCAAAAATTATACTACACTGAAAAAGAAGATTGAAGAGGATATTAGAAAATGGAAGGATATTCCTTGTTCTTGGCTAGGAAGAAACAATATTGTGAAAATGGCCATACTCTCAAAACTCTTATACAGATTTAATGCAATCCCAATCAAAATACCATTGACATACCTCACAGATCTACAGAAAACACTCCTAAAATTCTTTTGGAAACAGAAGAAACCTAGAATAAAGGCAGTTCTGGGCAACAAAGGCAAGGCATGAGGCATCTCAATTCCTGACTTGAAACTATACTACAAAGCCACAGTGATAAAATCAGCATGGTACTGGCAAAGAAATAGACATGAGGATCAATGGAACAGATTAGAAGATGCAAACACAACTACAAAGCCACCTGATATTTGACAAAAAGGTTAAACATGTTCACTGGAAGGATAGCCTCTTTAATAAATGGTGCTGGAAAAATTGGCTCTCCACATGCCAAAGTCTGAAACTAGAACCATGCCTATCACCATGTACAAAATTAAAGTCTAAATGGATCAAAGATCTAAATATTAAAATAAATGGAAAACAAAGTAGGTAGAAGTCTTGGAGACATAAGGTTAGGCAGAGAATTCATCAACCTAATGCAAACTGCATGGGAAACACTTCAAAGAATCAACAACTGGGATCTCATATTATTGAAAAGTTTTTGCACCTCAAAAGAAATCACCAATAGAGTGAAAAGAATATCCACAGAATGGGAAAGAATTTTAGCCAGCAACACCTCAGACTAAGAACTTATATCCAAAACATATAAAGAATTGAAAATCATCAAGCCCCCAAATTCAAAGACCCTCTCCAAAAATGGGCATCAGAGATGAACACACAGTCCTCAGATGAAGATATACAAATGGCAAATAAATACATGAAGAAATGTTCACCATCACTGGTCATTCAAGAACTGCAAATAAAAACAACACTGAGGTTTCATCTCACCCCGGAAAGAATAACTGTCATCAAGAAAACAACTGATAACAAATGTTGGCAAGGCTGCAGGGAAAAAGGAACACTGCTCCACTGTTGGTGGGAGTGTAGACTGGTGCAGCCAATATGGAAATCAGTATGGAGATATCTCATAGGACTAGGATTGGAAGTTTCATTCAATCCAACTATTCCTCTCCTGGGTATTTTCCTGGAAAAACTGAAAAGGTCATATCACAGTGATATATATGCACCCATGTTCATAGCAGCAAAATTTGTAATAGCTAAATCTTGGAAACAACCAAAATGCCCATCAACCACAGAGTGAATGAAAAAGATGTTATATTTTTATACAATGTAATATTATTCAGCTATAAAAAGGATGGTCCTGAGGCCTTCATAGGTAAATGGAGACAACTTGAGACTATCTTCATTAGTGAAATAAATAAGAATCACATTTATAAATATCACACTGTGTCTCTAGTGTAAAAAGTAATAAGAGCTGTAGGAGTAATAAAACCTAAAATGTGTAATTGCTATTGTAAAAAAAAAGAGGAAAAGGAAGTGCTCTAAAGGATATAACTCCATGTTTGTTTAAGTGTGTAGGATTGATAACCATATTAATAAGTTTTTGTTGAATCATTGAACAGAACTGTTTTCAGTCTCACTGTTTTAATGTCCCCTTTGTATGTTTTAATTTTGTAACTTGAACAACTATTTCTAAGATGACAATATGTAATTTATCAAATAGTGATTTCTTACTGTTTTTTTTGGAATTCTGTATTATTTCTACCCTTTTCTCTGTTTTGATTTTTTTTCTCTATAAATAAAATTTTTAAAAAATAAGGAGAGAACATTTAGCCACCCAGGAAACACATGCCAGACCATGAAACAAGTGAAGATATATTACAATGAGCTAAAAATTGAAGAAATAATATTCAACAGAAACTTATGAAATGTCGTAACATTAAATTATTTAAAAAATTTGTGATGGTAAAACATCTTCTAATAACAAAGTAACAGAGAAATTTATTGATGAATTTGCTAAGGTCTTTATTGATAAAAAATAATGCCAGAATAATCCTATAATACAATGAAACACTGAACTTCCTCAGAAAGACATTTACTATAGCAAATGAGACATCCCTATTAAAAATTAAGGATGTCAAGGACAATAAATGAGCTTGGACATGTCAGTGCAACAAACATACCTAAGTCTAAACTTGCTGTGATAGGCAAAAGCTTTCAGGTTGTTTTAAAGGAATGAATTTCTTACCAGTCAATTATTTCACTAACAAAAAGGCATGGTTAGCCAGGATCATTTTTCTGATTAGTTTCACATTTTGTGCCAGTACCGCACTCACCACAGGAAAGACGAACAGCATAAGAGCTAAAATATTTTTGTTCCAATTTTTTGAAAACTATTCTGCTTATTTTACAACTAAAATCTAATAAAATAACCTATATATAGTGCTGCCTTGGTTAGTGGACTTAATTTGTTCCACGATTCTTGAAAAGATGGCCACATTCGTGTTTTTGTGTTTCTAGAAAGACATCTGTGGTCATGTTGGTCACCCAGTGCAGAGTTTGCAAATAAAAAGATTTTGCCAAATGCTTTTGTTCTCAAACCAAATCATTCACAAACAAAAATGTTCCTGTAGCATTGTATTATGTACTCTCTAATTTGAGTTAATTCAGTCAAGTGATAAGGACATTTTTTATCAATGAAGAATAATTATAAAAATACTTTCTTGAATAACATCTGAAGCACTTGGACACAGAGGAAAGGGTGTAGAAGGCTTTCAGAAGCAATACAGTATGAGTCATGCTGTATATTCTACCATTAGAGCTTGTGATAGAGTTATTAAAGGCACAGTTAGGCATACCTGGCAAAATGTCTAGCCTGAAAACATGTTCAGTGATCATGATGTACAAACTGGTACATTTGAAGAACTTCATGTGGCAAGAAAAAAGTTAAAAGATGCCATATTTTCTTATATTAAAAAATATAACAGAATCTGCTAGTTAGCTGGACGAAGTGGATATTAAAGAACTTTTTAACATTGAGCTTCAGTTGCTCATTCATTTGCTGATGGTGAAACAGTGAAAATGGTTCTGAATCATGGTGATAATAATAATGATCATGATGAATATGACATTGATTGCATTGCAAAAAAAAAAGAAGACTCTGTGGACACTGTGGTAAGAATATGCGATGGGTTTAATGGATGACTAGAGAATTATTCATTCACAGCAAAACAAAAAGTCAGATATTAGTTAATGAAATTTAAACAAGGCTTCTAAGACACAAAACATTGTCAATGAGGCAGAGAACTCCAAAAGAACACTTAAAAAGTTATCCAGTACAATGCCTCCTTATCTCTAGAGGACCAACTTCTTGTCCATCAATTTATGTTTTTTTTCATCCCCCAAAATAAAATTCAAGCCTGGAATTTAGCTCAATGGCACAAGTGCTTGCCTGGTAAGTGAAAAGTCATGAGTTCAATCCCTGGTATAAATACATAAATAAATTCTGTAAACAAGTGGAGACAAAGGCTTCTGATGTCCTTTGATGTTGCTTTTTAACAACTGATATTCTGGTGATGCCACTGTATTGCTTCATTACACTAAACATGTAATATTTTCACAGTATTAATAGTCTTGTCATATTTTTACCATTAAGTACTTGTGTGTGAATAAATGCAAGAAAATGATTGTTTATTTGGAACATATAAACTCAGTCACTAATGATGGTGATGCCAAACAATCACAAAATGTCCAGATGAGTGGCTGAAAAAAGTGACAGCTTATCTGTGTGATGGAACAATATACATAAAATTAGTTTCATGAACAAAATTATAAGAAACACTGTATAAAATTACTTTTAGGCTTTTTATGTAAGGTTTGTACAAGACTCAGTTTAATTTTATACTAGCCCAAGATAGTTTATTATGTGTATGCAAATATTTGCAAATCTGAAAATGTTTAAACTCCAAACATTTCTGATTCAAAGCATTTCTAATAAGGGATCCTTATAGCTATGCTCTTTCTCATAATACCTCTTTGTAAAGATTGTCTAAACTATCTCTGCTGTCATTTTCAGGTCATTTCTCAACTCCCAAGTTGGAACTCTTTCAGCAGAAAAAAATGACAAAAACAAAAATGTCAAACAATGAACATTTTTGTACATTACCTAATATAAATCTACAAATGAATAGTTCTGTTAATGGCAAATCTTGTAGTGTGGTTAATACAGGACTCTTATCCTACTTCTATCCATTTCTCCTTACTTTTGCCATGGGGATATAGAAAGCTCTCTGCAGCTCCAAGCTTCGTGTTCCTATAAATCAGTGTGCAAATAGGAAAGAAAGAGAAATATTTATCCATAATAAATTTCGGTTGTCAGGAAGGGACTATTGCGTTGGTGATTAGGGTTGATAGTCAATCTAATTGTCTTTGGAATCGGCACAGGATGTTGGTGGAGCACACTTCTGGGAATCTGTAGGTTGTGCTCAGAAGCATGCCTTTGAAATTTGGGTCTAGTCCCTCATCCTTTCCTTTTTGCTTCTGTTTTACCTCTCTGTTTCATAACCATAATGAACTAAGCATTCTTACTCTCCCCAGTCCTTTTATCATGAAGTTCCTCCCCTGAAGCTAGCCAAACAAGAACTCAGTTCCCAAAACTGTGAGCCAAAATAAGCCTCTCCTCCTTTAAGTTTGAGTGTCAATGACAGGAGAACTAAAACAAAATTTTGGTACAGTAAATCCTTGATTTATGAACACTTAAGTTGCAAATTTTCACAGATGCACTGTATAAAACTCATTTTATCAGACTTGCAAATGAATCCAAATTATGAACATTCTTCTATAATGGAACTCATTTGTAAGTCAGGGGCTTACTGTATGAAGCAGTTGAATCATTGCCATGGCTGTATTTGATTTTGTGGTTTGGAAACCTTTGGAACTGGTTTGTTGGCAGAGTTTGGAAAATTCTGGAGATGCAAGATAGAGAAGCTCTAGAGTGCTCCAAACAGAGCTTGATGGGTGATCCTAATTGGAGCTCAGGAGGCCAGAATGCTGATAGAAATGTGGAAAATAAAGGCCAGGTTCATGAAGATTCAATTGGAAACAAGGACTTCATTGGCAATTGGACAAGAAATCAGGTCTGTTACACTGTAGCAGAAAATTTGTGTGCATTTTGCCCATGTCCTCAGCCTATATGGAAGACAGATTAAGGACAATGGACAAATTGTCTGGTGGACAAATTTCAAAGGCAGCCCGACATTCAGGTTGAGGCATGGGTACTGCTAGCCAATGAAAGCCAGATTTATAGTGAGAACTAGGGGCAAAAGTCAGAACAGAAAATTTTCAAAATTTAAACTTTTGACCCAGAAGGAACTGTGTATAAAATTGGGGACAAAGGATGTGTGGCTGCAGAAGAATTTAACAGCATTGAAAAGAAACAAAGTAATTCATATAGAGTTAAAAAGAAAGACAGCTTGATGTCATCTCAGAAACCAACATGACCCCACCATTACAGGCTTTGTGGTATAAAAGTACAAACTTTCATTTAGGAAGAGAGTTCATGAGAACCTTATTCAGGAAAAGCTTCCTAAGAAGTTGAGTTCCGAGAATTTATTTCATTATTTTCAGCCATTCAGGTGCTAGGAAGATGCTGTAGAAATTGTCCAAGAGGCTGTTCCCACTGATAGCACACCTTGGCATTATTCCAATGATTCTAGTTTTATCAGCATGCATACTGTAAGAGTTGGGTCATGCATAACTTGCACCCAGATTTCAAAAAAGGTCTGTAAGCAAGAAGCCCCTGAGAGGGGAGTGATTGGAGTTGTGGGACTGAAGTGAAAGGTACAGCAGAGATTCCAGGAAGTCAGATATTCCAAGAATGTGAAATAACTGCCAAAGAAAGCTGCAGGCCCATAATGGAGTCCATATGGACAGCAAGTTGCAAGGCCATAGATGTGGGGATGCCCAAGCTCCCTGGAACTCACAGCTCACTACAATATGCCTCAGAACCTGAACATGAGCCATAGATGTTTTCCCTCCCGGGTTTCCTCTGGCTTTGCTCTTATTCTTTTCTATACCTGTGTTTCCTTTTGGGATAGTAATGTTTATCCTGTGCCATTGTACCTTCAGATTAGGTAACTTTGCTATTTTTACAGAGGTTAACAGCTAAGAGTTTGCCTTGCAACTTAGCAAAGACTGGGACTTTTGAAAAAATGATGAAATTATTGAGTCTTTTGGAAAAGAACTGTTTTATTTCTGAGTGCATTTAGGATTGTTGTGTTGTTAAGCAGAATTATGAACTTGTTACTGTCTCTATTTGGAGATTAAGCGTGGTTTAGGCAGATGTGTTAGTATGAGGCTGGCAAGAGGTGGAATGTGGCAGTTAAAGTGGAAAGTCAAATGGATCCATTTTGTGTCCAGCCAGGAGATTGGTGAAATACTCTTCTGGAACCTCAGCTTTGGGCTTAGGGACATGACCCTGGATTCTGTGTCTATGCCCTGTCCCCTTCCTCCTTGTTCCCCTGCACTGCTTCCTAGCTACCATCTTTTCTCCACCATACCCTTCTTTCATGCAGGCTTCAACTGGGCTAACCGTGGATTGAATCTTCAAACCATGACCCAAAATAAAGCTTTCCTCATTTAAATTGAAAATGTCAAATATTTGGTCCCAGCAATGAGAAAATTATTAATACAATTTCACAGAAGACCCCAAAACATTTTCTATTGCCCAAATGCCCCAGAAGTCCTTCATATATAAAATCTTTTTCAATTTCAAAATTAATTTTCTCTTAAAATTATGTTTATCTTTACTTCCCTTTTTTTTCTTTTATCATTACTTCCACTCTTTGCTTCTATGACTCAGTCCTATTCTTATTTAATAAACATCTTTATCAAAAATTTGCAATTCTGATCAGTATATTTATTTAGGACTAGATCCAAGGTTAGAGACACCTATAAACCTTTTAATGGAAAAATGTCACAAAAAAAGTTACCATTAAAAAACTAAAAGACAAATAAGTAACACTGTTTATCATGATAAAATTCTATGATCATAAATACAGGATTAAAGACATCTTTTATACAGAAATTTATTGACTGTTCTGTGGATATTCATACTGAGCAAAGAATTACTTTAATGAAATAGATTCATCTTCCAAATTTGATTATGTTTTGAAGATTGCAAAAGAAGAGTATTTTCATTAGTTATTTAATTTGTACATAGGTTTAATCAAAAAAACACAAATTAGAAGACTACTAAGATCCAAGAATTATGTTAAACACTGATGGTGTAATAATATTTAGCTAATAAATAAATAAATATAATACACTTAAAATTCAAGATAATAGTGATATAACCTCCAGAATCACATGTTGATAACAAAATACATATTTAAAAGTCTAAACTTCATTAGTAATCATTGTGGATCTATTATTTTTAAAAATCAATCCATAAAGTCTCTTTAAAGAATGCATGTCATATTGGTTTACTGCTCACTATTTTAACTATCACACTTTTCATAATCTTAAACTTTCTTTTCTCAAACTTTGAACTGCATATAATAATAGGATTAAAATTCACCTATTTTATTAGATCCTTCATTTTATAGTCTAATTTAATCTGTGAGATCATTCTAGAAGAAAGCTATTGTGATTCCTATATCATTTACAAGAAACCAAAGATGTGGGAGACTAAATTTTAAGTTAAAGGACACTTCAAATCTCAAGTATCAGAAGCCCAAGATTAAAATGAATGAAACTGAATCTTTTTTTAGTTCATCTACTGTCTTTCTTCACTGAGCAACATAATGCTCTATCAGTTCTGGAATTTATATCTTCTGTTTTCAAACTCAGTGGGTAATTTGAAAGGCTGGGTAGACAAAACTCCATATAATCTTCTCTTTTCTGGCAACAACTCTACAGAAACAATTGTCTCCTTGTGATGAAGAAAGTACATAACACTAGGTCCTTGATTATTACTTCCTACTTTGCCTCTGATTGTTAGTTTGAGTAGCATTTCCACCACCCAACACCTCAGAATTCCAGTCCCTGAAGCATCATAAATAGCAGGTCCTAACCAAAACTGGCTCTTTAATGAAAAGTTGTATTTTGTTTTCTCTCTTCTTCCACATAGGTTAGTTTCACCAAGCTTTTCTAAATCTTGCAAGTCCTTACTATGAAAAGCACAACATTTTAAATTTTTCCTACCAAAGCTCTTATTTTGTAGTCTCACTAAGTTCACTGCATAAATAACACAAAAAAGGCAACATTCTAATTAGCTATGCCACTCCCATGAATAAGACTTGCCTGTCTCCTAAGCCAGAGATACAGGGCATTTACCTCTAAGATATATTTATTTGTACTCATCCAAATTCAAAATTTTATCATTCTTATAATCTGATATTAAAATTTGATTTGATGAGAATTATTTAGTGTAAATACTGAGTTAAAAAGGCAACATTGTGATTTATGCAAAACAGAGAGATATCTGGTTTAATAACTGATTAATTCTAAAAATGAGAGTTTATTTTTGGTGTAGGTAAACACCAGGCAAAAAAAAATGCCTTTAAGACTCTCACCTTCCCTCAGCCACCTTCTTACACTAGATTTCAGTTTCAGCCTTCCTGTGGCAATGAGGAAGCTACGCTGCCAGGCATTCCTCAGGAAAACCTGGAGATGGAGCAGCACTTCTGCTCTAGTATTTTCAAGAGAAGGCTCATCTCATTCCCTCTAACTCACTTCTTATGCCCATGCCTGAGTCAAGCACTGAGATCTAGAGCACTGTGAAGCCCCACTAAACTTAAGTTACTTTCTCAAACTCTGAACTGGGGATAGCTCCCAACCTAAGCAAGTGGAAAAATACTGGGGGGGCGGGGGACAGAGAGAGAGGGAGAGAGGCAGAGAGATAAAACTGAGATAAAGTAGGAGGCTGTTTAGTCCACTTGGGCTACTTTAACAAAATAACATGAACTGGGTAGCTAATAAACAACATGAATGCACTTCTCACAGTTGCAGAAGCTAAGACCAAGATCAAGATGTTAGTATATTGATGTCTGCTAAAGGTCCAAATTCCCATAAATATGCTTTCATGCTGTCTTTATATGGTCAAAGCATTAAACCACCTTCTTTGGACATTGTAAATGCCCATTCACGAGGGCTCTGCTCTGATGATCTACTCATTTCTCAAAGTGTCATTAATTAAATGACATTGGAAATTAGGTTTCAGCATGTGAATTTTAGGAGGATGTAAATTTTCAGATCATAGTTGAGGATTTGACAGGAAAATTAAGGAAATAAAATAGAACACTGATAGATAACCACTACACTAGTAGTGAATAGCTAGTGTTTCTCTAGAATGGAATTTGAACCTACATATTTCTTTTTATTTTGATCCTGTAACACACCATTACCTTGCATTTACTATTAAAAGTTTTCCGTTACTAAATAAATCATTTTTTTCTGTATCATGTATATTTTGTATTCCATCCTTATTCAAGGGACTATTCTTTAAAAATCTCTTTCAAATGCTTACATTGTTTTGTATGTGAATTTTATCATTAGTATTTTGAGTGGTTATTAAAAATAAAATGAATGTTTTTTGAATTTTATTTTGTGCCTACCAATTTTAAGAAATAGAGCCTTCATATTTAATATGCCTAAAACTAAAGGTGACAAAAAAGACAAGTGACTCTGTCCTGTCCACATAAATTCAAAGGAATAAATTTATTGAAATAGAAAAAAACATCTTGATTATAGAGTAGGATTTCTCTAATCAGAAAGCATAAGTGGTCTGAATTAGTTACTATAGTTTCAAATGAGAGCTGAAACAAGATGACTGTTAAGACTACAAACTGACTGTCAAGAAAATTGTCAAAGCGGTACCCATGTACATCCTGGAGTGCTTAGCCCTAAGGCCACCACAGGAATACAGTGAGACAATAAAGAATTTTTTAAAAGTATATATAGAAACAAGAAAAAACAGTGAGAAACCTTGATGAGCACTTTAGTTCAATTATTCCAGTGATTTTGAAGTTATGATTATTGGAACAAAAGTTTAAAAGCTACTCAGTGTTATAACTTGAAAAGTGTAAGCAATATCTCTATTTTTATCAATATACCTAGAATTCCCTTTGAGTGGGAAAGCAGCTTTGATTGACTTCGTTTTTTTATTAGAATAAGAAAATGTCTTAAAATTAAACTGAATTTGAAATGATGTTATAAGCATCCATTGCCAATATGGACACTTTCAGAAAAGTTTGAAGGTCTACTAAAAGTATTCTAAATTTGTTTAAGCTCTATACAAAGTTCCTTGATTCATGAGCACAAAATTAAATAATTCCCAACCACAAGAAGGAAAATTGTTTGTACATCTAAATGAACTCCTATTTATATAACACGCTAGTTTTCAGTGCATTCCAAAGATATTCCAGGTGACAAATGATGCATTTTGTTGTGTTGAAATTTTGTGATTTATGATATGGCTTCTAGTTAATTGAAGAATTTCACATTTATATTCAAAATATATGAAAATATATAAAAGTACATTTCCAGTCCTGTATTTCCAATTCATTTCTTGCATCTGTGGAACTTCATATATTTCTTTGTAATGTCATCAAGTAACATAAAAAGTGTCTTTAGTAAATATTTTATTAGCAACATTTATAAAAGATAATGATGTTACTAAAGCAGGTTGGAGTCTTCTCTATTTTATATTCCTCATTGTACTGCCCTTCCAATTTCAAGCACAGAGGTCACACATAAGTTACAAATTAATTTTTTTGGATATAACTTAATAACTCAATACAAGTAAGAAATTGTACACTATATGCTGCATATTTTTGTTTGCCTTTATTGTTTAAAGCCAGTTTTCTAAGCAATGATATTTTCTACAGATTACAAACATAATTATGTTTTATGACTACATATAAAGCATCAGGAAATCCACAAAATTATCCAATAAGTTTGATCCAGTGAACAAATACTTATCAAGATTCTGTCATATGGCAGACAATATACTTACAGGAATATATTTAAAAGCGATTAATGTACTAGCCATTCAGAATATGATAGGACTAGAAACAATAAATAATTTAATTCAGTGTGTTAGAGGTCAGAATTAAACTCTATATAATTTTTGTTAAATTTTGTTTTTTAATAAGAAGTAAAACTATATAGATTTCAGTCTACCCTCTGTGGCTCAATTTAGAATAGATCTTCATTGATCCAACTTAATTATCTTAAGGATAAAATGTTCCTTTATTTTAAATGGTGTTTCTACATATTTATTACCATCATGGTTGTTTTATTGTTTTAGTGAAGGCATAGGTTACATGATGCTAAGAATAATTCATTTAATTAATGAATATTGCTATTGTTGTACATCTTTAATAATGCTATTGTTTCTTGAGGTGATCCATATAATTCTGAGACCTGGGATAAAATTCTGTCATTTACATATTATAATTTGTTATTAATTTGGTTTAGAAATTGTCATATAACAAAATATTACTACATATTTTGCTGCAGCTAATCCAAGAAATATACAAAAGGATTATTTATGCAAAAAGAAGAGCTACAAGTCAGAAGACCTGAGTTTAACATCAGTTAGACTTTTATCTTTCACCTTGCATTGTCACCTCAAATCTCTGAATCTCATTTTCTAGCTTTAAGTGAGAGAATATATCAACTCTATTTGTATGAGATTTTTCAAGCACCAATTAGAAAACCTTCTTAAATGTATATACTTTATGAATGGTTATTGAAATCTATGCAAGTGCTAAAAGGTGAAATAGAATGGCCTTTCATAATTTATAACACTGAAATTCACCTTTGATTTTACAAACCTACAATGTCTAGTCTTGAGTTATTATATTTCCACTACATGAATCTTTGTGGAGTAAATATAAATAACATTTTCCAAAATGAAACACAAATGAGAGCATTGGCAGCACAATTATCAAGAAGTCTATAAATAGAAACAAAAAATAGAATAAGGCCCCAGAGATTTTCTATGTGTCTGAAAAGAATCTTAAAAAGTTTCTGGGTCACAATTTCCATAAAGAGCAAGAGAGGTAAAGTGAAGAAAGGAGGAAAGGAAGGGCAGAGAAAGGGAGGAATATTGAAAGGTAGGAAACACAAAGAGAGGAAGGGGGACCAGAAGCAAAGTAGCCATGTTTTCTCTGAGATTTATTGCTTAATTCCAGTAAAGATCTGCTTGAGAAGACAAGCTCAATATTAAGAAGCTCATGTTTTAGAATCTTCTGTCCTTTTTTGTGTCCTAGCAGTGTTATGAGTAATGAGGGAAAGATCAACTATTTGAAACTTTCTGCCTATGGTCTATTTATTCATTCCACAAATATTTGTTGAGCATCTTCTATCTTCCACATTCTAGATAGGGGATACAAAGATAAATAAATCATAGTTTCTGTCATTAAGTGTCTCACAGTCTTAAAGAAAAAAAAATGTCTCTAAAGCTATTGGTTTTGAAGTGTTATTCTAACTAATGTCTAGAATATCCCTTTGAGAAGAGTACGTTTCTAAAGGCTACCAGGATAAAGGCGAAAAATCTTTTAGAACTAGAGGCATAAAAGTGCTATGGAAAGAATAGAAAGAAGTCACACACACACGCATGCACGCATGCACATGCACACGCACACCAATCCTAAATTTAGATACTTGGTAGGAAAATATATTCAAACAGTGGGAAATGCACTGAGGATACAGAAGCTCATGTTCATGAAACTTTTTAAATCATCAGCATGGCTGAGGTCTGTAAAATACGTGATATTTGGAAAATACAGTAAAATATATAAGTTCTGTAAAATTAAATTATGGTTGAAAATTTTCTTTCTAAAAAGTTTTGTAAAATTTATTAGAAAGGCTTTGGATGCAGGTTCAAAAATATTTTGGAGAAAGGCTAGATCACTAAAATGCCTAGATGATTTATTCAAAAGTTACTTTCCTTAACTCCATTACATTGGTTTAGATCTCAAAATTCTGATAATTTTTACAGAAGTGAACTGTTCATAATTTTACTTTCCATTAAGTTGAATAAGGTTCCAAAGGACAGCTTTGGTAGGTGTTAGCTGGTGTTAGCAGAAAAAGTTTTTCTCTGTGTGTTTATTTTGGGAAGAAGAGGTTGAACACTTCTCAGAGAACCAATAAATCAGCTGCTTGGTAATCTTAATCGTGAATTTTGGAAATGATCCTAACCTTTTTATAATGTTCTTAGAAAAGTTTTCTTCTTAAGAGCCTGGCTAACAATATTCTTTTGGTCAGGTATGCTGGACATTGCTGTGAATACTGGGAAACAAACCAAGAAGAATAAATTATAACCTAAAATGAAAGCCAAAATACACACCAGTTTAAAATTCTGCTCTGTAATGGTTGGCTCGTGTAAAGAAGGTATACCATTTCAATTCACTGGAAATATAGCTGAATAACATTTCTAGGTTATTTTCTGATTAATTCTTATTTCCAGGTGACAAAAATTCAATTATAGTGATCTTAGTACCAGCTTTCTCATTTCCCTGTCTTGTGCAATTCCATTCTATCATCCCTTCTGTCTTTGATCCCACATATCTAGATTAACTCGAGGTCTCTCATTCATAATCCTTGAACTCCTCTGTGATAAGATAGTTTGTTGATTTAGGTTTGGTTTCCTAGACAAAGATCTAACTGTACTCCATATAAGTATATATCTCCATCTCGGAGAACAAGAAGAGAAGTAAATAAAAAAAAAACACTACCATACATGATCTATGAAGGCGTATGTTTTTATTCTGTAGAGCATATCTTATAGATCAATCACACCTCAGATCTGTCTTTACCAGAAGGTAGAGTATTAATATCTGTCACTGTCAGCTGTTTTAAGGACTGCTCCCATAACATAGCAATTCCCAGGCAATTTATGGTTATCAGGTACATAGAAAGAAGTAGTTCTAACAACTGGGTTCCTACCAAAATGGACACCCATGATGGCTGATGGAATGGAGAATTTAATGCAAGTCTATGTACATAAAAATAACTAAGGGATACAATAATGCATGGGTAAATTATTTATAATTTATTTTTAAATTAATTAAGCTTACTGGTACATTTTAGATGTAGATAATGATCCCATTAGTCATAGAGGAATTTGTACCTGTATATGATATATTTTGATTCTTCTTTTTTTCATTTCTTCCCCTCTCTTCAATCCCTCTTTCCCTTGTTACTTAAAAAGACTTTGTTTCCATTTTCCCTTGTTTTCTCATTTTTCTTGTCCTTTCCTTCCTTTCCTCCTCCTCCCTTTCCTACTTCCCTTTTCCTTTTGAACATTTCCTTCCGATTTCACAATATCTAGTATACATTTTGGTTCTTATTTATACTTTCACTTACACCAGAAAATCAAAGCAATATTTCATGTGTGTCTGATTTACTTAAGAGAAAGTTCTCAGGATGAATTCATTTACCTAGAAATGTCTCAAGTTTATCATTCTTTATAGTTGAATAGTATTCCATTGTATAAAGAAATCACGCATTTATTCATTCATAAGTTGATGGGCATTTGACCTGTTTCCAAGATTTAGCTATTATAAACTGTGCCACTGTAAACATTGGTGTACCTATATAGCTGTGGTATGATGCTTTTAATTCTTTCTGGAGGATAACAAGCTGGATAAAATGGAATCTATTTACATACCAGTTCATTACATCTACCTCAGCATTAATCTTTTACTAAATGATGCTAGATATTAGATTTATATTATCAGTTTTATTTGTGCTGGTATTATTCACATAAATGAATGCAGATGTCTTGTGCTCGGGGTGAATGATTTGGGGATGACAATGCATAGTGTATGAACCATTGTAGTCCCAGATTGACATGTTATGAAATTTTGTTTTTTTTATTCTTTCTTTTTTTTTCTCCATGAAATAAAATAAATTTGGGAAAAAGTAAATAAATTTAATTAAAATTATTGGTACAGTTTAGATATATACAATGATTACATTCATTATAGGGAATTTATACCTAAACATAATTATACACTTATTTGTCTTTTTCTTCCTTTCATTCCCCTCTTCAATCTCTCTTCCCTTCCTTATTTACAAAGCTTTGTTTCCATTTTATCCTTTTTTCTTGTTTTTTCTTTTCCCTTCTTTCCTTTCCCTCTCCCCCACTCCTAGTTTACTTCTGAGGAATTTCTTACCATTTCACCATATCTCTTGCAAAATTTGAGTCTTATTTATACTTTCAATTTCTCACACCGTGAGACAATGTGATATGAACACACAAGTGTCTGATTTATTTTACTTAAAAATAAGTTCTCAAGGTCCATTCATTTAGCAATAAATGTCTCAAGTTTATCCTTCTTTACGGCAAAGCAGTACTTCATTATATAAAAGACTCATATTTTTTTGATCCATTCATCAGTTCACTGGCATTTGGGTTGTTTCTAAGATTTTACTATTACAAACTGTGCAGTTATAAACATGGGTTTATATCGGTGTGGTGTGATGCTTTTATTCTTTTGAGAAAATACCAACAAGTATTTTGGGTCAAATGGGATCTCTAATCCTAGATTTTTTTAGGAATCTTCACACTGATTTCCACAGTAGTTGTATTAGTCTACACTTCCATCAACACTGGAAAACTATTCCGTTTTGCTCACAGCCCTGCCAGCATTTGTGTTATCGGTTGATTTTTTGATAATAGCCATTTCAAGAACTTTTCTGATGAATGTCCAAATGAAAGAAAGATACAAGCACATTTAGATAAATAAAGGGGAACTTGCTGACTGATACAGTTAAACCA
The DNA here is from genome assembly GCA_004027455.1 of Hydrochoerus hydrochaeris. Lineage (NCBI taxonomy): Eukaryota > Metazoa > Chordata > Mammalia > Rodentia > Hydrochaeridae > Hydrochoerus > Hydrochoerus hydrochaeris. Next base: position 144,032 of record PVLA01000932.1, read on the forward strand.
CTATAATGGCTAAAAATAGTGTTTTGCTTATTTATCAGAAGAAGGAGGTGTCTGGTACTTGGAAGTGTTACTTTGCTTTTAACATGTCTATAGTTTTCCACTGCTTTATTCACCTCTTTCTATATAATAAATGATAATGTTTTGACCCTGTCAACTCATTTCATTTCTCACACTTTCTTTCTTTTGCTCATGATTTTGATTTTAATTTCCAAGAAAGAAAGAACTTGAGTTGGTCATGTTAGATATAAGAATTTACTTTTCTGAAAATTACAGTTGCCAGGTAGTGAATGATTAAATTTGTTTACCATGGCAGATGCAACAATCTTGGAGGGATTCCTGTGGCCAGTAAAGTAAAGATCATGTAAAATTATGGCACCTCTGACTTGCATGGTTAGACAAAGCAAAGCACAATTTCCCACGAGTACAAAAGGCCAGATGCTACAAAAATTGAGTGTAACCTAAGCAGTTAACAATACATTTTCATGTCATCTGAGGTTTCATTGCTTAATTACAGTTAAAATAAGTCATATTTACCTCACAAAAATATTTCAAGTACTAAAAATAATAAGTAAATTGATTTATAAGTTATGAAGTTTTGTTAGTGATCAGTACTGTCACACATGTATGAAGGTAAACCTTATCACCTATCTGTATGTTTAAAATGCTGTATGTTTCTTAGTGCTGGTAAGTACATGAAAGTAAAGTAGAAATTTTAATAATTCCCTCTTTTTTGGTAAATAAAACCTGGTTTAGTTTTCCTGATGAATTTAGAAACATTAAAATTTGCAGCATTTGGCTTTCTTTGTGGGGGGCTTTCTTTTTAAGGTAAGTATTTAGTATTTGAAGAGGGAGGAATAGTTCATCTTCTCACCATTATTGTTACAAATGCTGTTAAGCATATTATTTTAACAACTAGAAAAATCACAAGGAAATCAACTCATCAGGTATGATAGGACTTCTCTTGAAAAAAAACAGTCACAAGCCTTTCTTCTGAAATGAACCAAAAAAAATAAATAAATAAACAAAAAGGAAAGGAGAAGAAGGAAGAGGAGAAAAGGAGGAAAAGTAAAAAAAAAAAAACAAAAAGAAAATATCAAACAAGTAAAAGATATTTGTTAATAGAAAGAAAAGAAAATCTATTTTTGCCTGTTAATTTCCATACTTTCTCACAAACTCAAAGCAGAGTTCTCTCCTAATAGTATCAATCATAAAATTTGGTTCAACATTATTCGCAGCCTTTACTGAACATTTGCTATGACCTGGCTTCTGGTGGTTGTTTAGTGTAGAGAGAAATATAAAGATTTGCAATGGCCTCATAGATAAGTGGAATAGCAAAGTAAAGTATAAAGTTTACCTTTTTAATCTATCATTCTTTTAATCACATCCTCTTTATACAGTAATTTCTTAATTGTTCTTTATGTGTTCAATGTTTCCTTCAATTTAACAGACTAATATTTCTGCAACCATTTTTGTACCTTACCATTTTTCTTAATAAAGACTTCAATATCTCTAACATTCAATTAGATAGTTTATTTACTGACAGATTTTTAGAGATGTAGAGCTTAACAAGTTTGCCACTCCACTCAATTTTGAATAACTTTTCCTTACAAGTAAGGTAAACATTTAATAAGCTGAAGAAAAGTTTTTAAAATTTGCCTGGATACTAGACAGAAATTATAGGATCAGTGGTCTTTACATTGTAGCACTGAGGCACAAAATGTTTGAGCAATTTTAAAAACATAAATGAGAAAAATAAAATTTAGTGAATATGATTAAAAATAAGAAAACAGAAGGCTAGATCAGTTAAAAGGCAAAAGCCCTATCTAGGCAAAAATTAATAATAGTTCACTTTGAGTTGTGGCAGTGGAAATGGAAAGAAAAGTGCAGATGCAAAAGACATTATAAAGATAAATTGACTGAATGTGATAACTAAGCCAAGAGAGAAGAACAAGTAAAAACTATTTTGAGATTTTTGGCTGTGAGAAATTGATGGTACATACTATGAGAAGAATAAGAAAATCAGAAAGAGAAGTAAATTTGTTGATGTTCCTTGGGAAATATTTTGTTTTTAACACATTAAAAATTTCTGAACTTATCTTCTGTTGTTTTACCATTATTCACCATGTGCCTGGAAACCATGTGTATATTTTTCTGTTCTTTCATCCCTGGCTGAAACCTTCTCTGGTTCCAGAGATTAATCCAGTCTTCCAATGGAACCAATACATTTCCCTGCATCCACTGATTAACTCAGGAACACATATGGCCCAGGAAAATATTGCAAAACTGAGATTTTGCTTAATTAATTTAATAAAAATACCTTAATTGACTTCCAAGAAATTCAAATGGTGGTTGCTGGAGACAAAGAAGGTAAGCCAACAAAGGAAAAATGGAGTGATCCTGGTTTCTGGTGACATCTTTTGAACTTAGCTCTGCTTCTGCACTTTCAGTACATGAGAAAACTAGTTGGGTGGAGATCTTTGTCAGAAAACTTAAAAGTCTCCTCCTTAAGGCTTTATAAAAGCTGTAGCATAGTCCCCATATGTCCTAGGGACACAGTAGATACCTGAAACTGGACAGTGCTGACCCCATACATACCGTGTTTCTTTCCTGTGTATACATTACTATGATAAAGTTTAAATAATAAATTAGGCATGGCAAGTGATTGAAAACAATAGTTAACATGAATATAGAATAATTACAATACATTATAATAGAAATCATTTAAAACATGAATTATTTCTGAAATTTTCTATACCCTATTTTCAGACTATAGTAGACAATAACCAAAACTGTAGATGAGGGTGGTTGCTGTGTACAAAGATAGTACTCTTTACCTTAGTATCAAATTATGAAGAAAAGAAAAAACATAAGAGCATTTTGGAAAGCTAAAACCTTATCATTTGTGGAATTGAAAAATCATATTAGACCATTTTTAAAAAGGTGAGCAGCTGTTGAGTTTTGTTTTTTTTTTTCTCTTTTCCAAGTACATGTCTCTGCTCTGTGGGCACCAATAAGTGCTATACTATATTATTATGTATATTTTATATTATAATCTCTTTCTGAATCCATAGAAAGTTCTCTTTTGACTTGTGTTCTTTCTTGAGCCCACAAATTACCACTGGAAAAGTAATAACATATTCTGTCTTTAGAGTTTCGCATGCCCAAAGTGTGCCGTGGTCTTCATTTGTGCTCAGGCTTTTGCATTAGAATTATAAGGAATAAAACCCCAGAATCAAACAAGGAAAGGGCGAATGCTTGAGTAGTTGGTCTACTTCATTTAACACTTTTTTAAAAAGTAAAACCAAAGTCTACATGTATGGTTGGAGTGGCCAGTTCTTATTTTTTCTAGGAGTTTATCTGTTCTTTCATTTTATGAACCACTGGTTTTCTTTTAATTAATTCCTTTATTTTTCTTGCCTAAGTAAATTATTTGTTTGAAGTTAAGTGTATGTATATATGTATTTGTATATATGTGTGTATATATATATATATACATACATATATGTAACTATCACAGAATTAATGAAGAAAACTATGTATAAAGAAAAGCTTCTGCTTTTATAGTATCAAAACTTTGTATATAAAACATTGTTTATATGTATGATATACATTTCATAATAAACCTGATTTACCTGTTTATAGAATTATATTTTACCATAAAATGAATGGCAACTATCCAGGAAGGTGGATTTTCAGATGAATAGTTATAAGGTTTATTTTATAAAATCATAATTGAGCCAAAGACTTGGTGATGGTCAAAGAGATGGATATCTTCTAAGAGAAAGAAGAAATGAATAAAGTTTCCAAAGTGGATTATGATCTATTATCCTCCATACAATTACATAATTCTCTATATAATTGTCTTTCCTTTTTAAAATAGAATTCATATTTAATTATTTAATATTTGGAGGGACAAATATTTGGGAACAGTAAAGAAAATAAGTATTTGATAAATTTAAATTATTCTTTCAGGGTTACATAGAATTCAAAATAAACATAATATAAAGCTTCTTTACCACAGACTTCAAATCCATAATCAGAAATACATAGCAGAATTGAGGAATAAATGTTAAGATGAAGGAAAGACTCTGGATTGCTAGCTTGGCAAACAGATGCCTAAAGCAGCCAAGACCAAGACAAAAATCAAGAACTTTTTAAACTTTCTTTCTGGCATCTTATCTCAGAACATAGAAAACAGAATGATCTTTCCTGATCTTTCCTGCAATACCTGCACCCCAACAAAATCCACCCTTATCGTCTTTCCCGTCTTGATTTCTGATTAAATCACTAATCCCTTTGCTCATCCCACAGTTCTTAGTGTCATCTTCAGCTCCATTCTCTCTCCTACACCCACATCTAATCTGAAAGTAAATCCTGTTAGGCACCTTCATATAATCGCCAGGCTCTGACCCTTCTCACTCTCTTCAGGACCTGCTCCTACACTGATGTAAGTTACCACATCCCTGCCACATTGCATATACCTTACATGGGCTCCTGTTGTAACAGTCTAGCTGGTTTTTACATTTCTATCCATGTTACTTTAGAGTCCTTTCTTAATACAGTAACTAAAGAGACTCTTTTCAATCACATCAGATGATTTCACTTCTCTGTTTATTATATGTCACAGCCTTCATGAAGTCTTATAATGTTCCATTCTTTTCTGATCTATTTCTTCTATGGTTTCTTCTGCTCTGTACTTTCCTGTTTATCACAGTGGCTTCATTGCTGTTGCTCATATAGTGAGCAATAATCCAAATTAGGAACTGTATACTAGTGCTTTTTCTTCATAGAAGCTTCACACATCTGTGTGAACAACAGCAAGTGGGCCAATTATGATTTTTTAGAAAATAAACTGTAGTTTGACCACACATTTAAACTTTTATTACACTCTCTTTTGCTTAGTACTTGCCATCTTACTAAAAATAGTATACAACTTGTTCATTTTAAATACTGGCTCTTTCTCTGCTCTGATAAAAACTTCCTAAGTACAATAGTGCTTGCTTGTTTTTTTTTTTCATAGATTCATTCCAATATCCTAGAACAAATGCCCAGTAAATATTGTTGAATGAATTAAATGGATACAATGTCTGCAGAGGATACATCATAAGTTTGGAGGAAAACTATCTCTCTTCTTATTTAAATGTATTTTATGATTTTATAATGTTTTGTTTAGTCATTACAATAATACCATATAGTGAATAGTATGCTTTTCACGTGAAATAATTATGACTCAAGTAACAAAAACAAAATTCCCAAGCTCAGACAATTGGTAAGTGATAAACTCAGAATCTGAGTTAGTGATGTCTAAAGCCAGAGCCAAGAAATTTTAATATGTTGTCATGATGCCCCTACTGAGTATGTTTGGGAAAGTCAGTTTTGCTCTATATGCTTCTCCTCCATTAGTTAAACAGGGACATTAATGCCTCTCAAACATTTTTGTGGTGGAAATGAGAAATTTTATACTTAGTATATGTGCTGACGAAGCGAGCACGAGATATTTTATACTTAGTAAATAAGACGTAGTCATTAAACGAAAATAACATTACTGAATAGTCATTCTCACATGTTAGTTACAATATGAGAGATCTAGGCAAGTCCAATCATTACTGGATGTTTTTCTGCTTGTAAAATACATGTGAGAATCAAATCAGCATTCCATAATGGGGCAAGAAACATCTCATTAACCTTGAATTTAGAACCAAGACTAGCAAATCAAACTTATTTCCTAAAGGTTAGACTGAATTTCTGGCTAATAATACAGAATATAGAATTACATTTTCTGTTGTTGTTTCTATGCTTATTTTGTTACTGTGGCAATGTGGGCCACAGATCTAGGGATAGATTTAACTGATTTATGCAAGCCTCTCACAAACCTTGTTAGCCAGCGAAAAAAAAGTTCCAAGTCTCTATTTCATTTTGCAAGCTACCTACCAAGTACCTGTGAGTGTGAAAACTGTCTGTGATTACACACTTCAAATGACACACATGCAGCTAATGCTTTCATATTAATGGCTATGCCAAGTACCTCTTTGCGTGTTAGTTCTTCCAGTGTTACAAACAATAGTCAAATCAAGGCAAAAAAGCACATTGTTGAGGGTACTGTTCACAAGAATGACAACAAGGACAATCTGGGTCTTAAGTCCCAGAGGACAGGAAATTTAGATAAGCAGAAAAGCAAGACAAAAACCAGAACAATGACAGCATGACTCCACAAGTTAGTAAACATGCGCTGAGTACAGGGTGCCAGGCACCTGCTAACAGCATTCCAGACACACAAACGATGCAAGATTCTTGATGGAAAGGAGTTTACAGATTTTACAGCCTATACAGACATGCATACAAGAAGACACCTAATTATTATGTGAGTCAACTGTGACAAGTATAAAAGAAACTCAATGAAATGCTTTCAAAACATAAAGATAAATTTTTATAGGGCCATGATAGGATACAAGAAGTAAACATTTGCTAATTATTAGGGAAACATTTAAAAATATGCTAAGCAGAGCAACAATAGAGTGTAGGCATGGTCCTATGCAAAAGCAAATGTCTCAGAATCAGAAATGTACATATAATGTAAGGGATGAAAATGACATTCTAAGTCCAATGAATTTGCTCTGAAATTTCAGTTTAAGTAGAAAAATAAACGATGTAAAAAAAAACTCTCCTTGAAGTTCAAGCAACAATTTTATTTTATAAATATCTTTTTTGTCTGTTTATTATTGTTGTTGTTGGTTTATATTGTACAGTTTTTGTACACATAGAAGCATCACTGAAAGAAACCCAAGAGCTTGCTGACATTTTCTCTCTGTTCTCTCTCTCTCTCTCTCTGAATTGCAACATCATACTTCATTTTCAAAGAAGCACAGTTAGAGCCATTGATACCCTAGTAAAGTAAATTTATTCTTAAAGGACTAAAGTAAATACCACAGCTTTAATCAGCTCTAAGAAAACATATGCAACGTGCCTCCCTGGCCCCCAAGTGCATTTGAGGCAGGGCAAGTCTAAGTTTGAGTAGATGGATTTCAGTGTAAGTAATTACAAGCTGCAACATAATTTTCTTCAAACTACACACATACTAGACAAATACTTATTTGTGGTTAAAGACTGGGCAAAGTTACTATAAAAATAGTAGCACACCTTATAATAGTGCCATATGCCCGTAATTTACCTTTGCTATATCTGAAGTATCATATCTTGTTCCAGACTTAATATTTAGTAACCAACAATTTAATGCACACATTCCCAACCTAAACAGCAGAATACTTAGAAGCAAAAAGTTCCTATTTTCACATTGGAGAAAATATATTAAACCAGGCAAAATGCTTGAGAATTATATAAAAGAGAAAAATGATATTTAGTCATGAAAATGCATGGCAAATTTCAAATAACTTATAAAGCAAGGAGTAGAATCAGTGAAGATATTCAGAAGTGCAATAATGATGGATCTAAGTGGAAACAGTTTCTCTTATAAAAGTAAATTATGTGAATATTTGATATGAAATGCTGTTTGGAAATACGATTAAATTTATTGCCAAAATGCAGTAAAATTCAGCCCATATTCCATCCAACACAAGTGACTATGATGATAGAATATGGTCAGTCATTTCTGACCTTGTTCTAGTAAAGAATCATCAATGGGCAACTGACCTTGTATCTTTTTACTATCCCAAGTAAATCCCTCATTAAATAACACCATTAATAAAACCAACATATAAACAAAACATCCTCCTGTATTCTAGAATCTTTAGACCTATTGGGATTCATTAAATGACTTTTTTATTAGTCTACTTTCTGTTACTAAAACAAAAATACCAAAGGCTAGACAATGGATAAAGAAAAAAGATTTATTTAACTCACAGTCCTTGAGGTTCAAGGACATGGTGCTCACTTTCTCTGGGCTTTGGTAAAGACCTGACAAGGACATGGTACTCACTTTCTCTGGGCTTTGGTAAAGACCTGATTTCAGATGGTATCATGGCAGGAGTGTATGCAAGTGGGATGATATCCCAGGCAGGGAAGGATGCCAGAGAAAGATTCAGGGGTTAGGCCTCCTCTTTTTAACAACTCACTTTATAAAAACAACTAACTCATTCCATAAGATCAGTATCAGTCCCTTCTGAAGGCAGTGTTTCTCATGACTTAATTACCTTGCACCAAATTTCAACCTTTAAAAGTTCCTTCATCTCTCAAGAAGGTTACACTGAGGATCAAGCTTCAAACATATGCACTTCAAGGGAAACTCTAAAACTCTACTTAACCCATAAAAAACCCCAACAGTAATTAGAATACTTCAAGTTCAACTGTATTTTTTTTAATTTTGTGGGAATAATTAAATCCATTTAAATATTTTCTTTGACCATTCTGGACATTAGCCTATCACCTAACAAATATTAGATTTCCAGAATTCAATTCACAATATCAGAGTTTTTAAGACCTACCTAGGATAAAAGCTATTCCTGGAATTTTGTATAAAATTGGTCAATGAGAGCATTATGTGAACTTTTCCAAACTATAAGAATATAAATATGTGTTGAAGATTCACATATGAAATTCATATCCTAAATAATATAAATCACTGTGTATATAATTTATTTCCAATATTCTCTTATTTTTCCCTGTCTCCCCATATACAATACTACTTAAAAACCAGAAAGAAGAACTGCAAATCCCTGCCTCCTATCACAATACAAGCCTGGCATCAAAGATATGGGTGAAAAAAAAAGAAAAAAAAATAAGGAATCTTTTAAAAAGGATAATGAGCTATCTTAAGCAAAACATTTTCAGGGAGACAGTAGAGCTAAAAGTTTGATTGCCATGTACTAAGTAATACTTGAGGAACAAGAGAGGAAGAAAATATATACAAAATTTTAATAAGCATTACTCTGTAGAAAATATAATATAGCAGGCAGATTTAAAGAAGTCGACATGGAAATTGGCATTCTTCAAATTTAGATGTAAAAGAGAAAATATGGTAGTAATATAAATTCACTTTAAGGCATGAAGTTCATTATTTAATGTTTAAACTTAGCACTATTTCTTTTCTCTGTGAACTAGAAGATCATCTATTCTAAGAGGCTTTTAGTTGAGCACAGTGAATGAAATACAGAAGTCTAATTTCTCTTCCCTATCAAAATCTATTTATATTTCCATAAAAAATAATAAGCAGTTTTTAATGAAAAAGCAAATAAAATGGAAAACCAGGAAATGACAGAGAGATCAAGGAAATAGAACTTTATTGTAGGAAATGAGCACACAGGATTCTCCAAATGATAAAGGGAAATCTCAGGACAATAACTATATATAGCTTTAGAGAACAATCAATCCAGGTGTAATAGAGGGCTGAAGTATCTGGGAGTGATGATATTATAGATTAAAGAAAGAGAGAGAGAGAGAGAGAGAGAGATTGAGACTGAAAGAAGGAGAGAAAAGGAGAGTGGCGTTCTGAAGAAATTTTTTGATGTATTTGACCCTTTAGTGATGAATTCTGTGCTTCTTTCACAGGTGGAGAAAAGCCATCTGTATGAATAAATTTAATTATAGGAAAAATAAGAGTGATTCAAGGGAAAAAAATGACACTACATTTTTCCACATGATTAAAATTAAATATTTATGTATTCATAGTTGTGTAAGCATTGCATTAAACAAAATTTTCAGAAATTGTATTAGAAATATGGAAAAGGAGAAGTGTTTGTGTTTCAGAGAGAGAGACAGAGATAATTCATAAAGATTATCAAAATGTATTACAGAACTGAGTACTTGTATTCACAGTAGGAAATATCTTTGGATAAAGTCAGAAATGTAAAACTTAATAATGCACTAAAGAGTTAAATGCACATGAATAATTGGAAATCTGTGGAAATAGTGAATAATTTTAAAATGAAGAAATATTAGCAATAAATATTAAAAATCAGGAAGTCAAGACTACTAACTAGCTAAAAGTTAGAAGTACTTTACATAGAGTAAGACATGGTTTTACAGCTGATAGAGCAAGGTCCTTGTATTTTCATGATAAGCCATTTAGGCACCATTTGACATTTAACTATATATTACTTTTTGATAATAATATTGACTTCCATATGTGCTGACAAACTCAATTTTGAATCTTGTGTGTGTGTGTGTGTGTGTGTGTGTGGTGCTGAGGATTGAACCCAGGGCCTTGTGCATGCAAGGCAAGAACTCTACTATTTTTATTAACATCAGTTTTGTTAGCATACAATGCAATTTTAAGAGAGTGAAGGAGCAATGTCAAAGTTTTTGAGTAAAATAGTCAGAGTTTTAAAGAGTTTTAAACAATGAGAAATAAAGAGGAAATACTGTACCTATAAAATTGAAAACAAGTGCTAGACCTTAAGAGCTGTCTTGATATATTTACAGCCATACCTGCCTAATATCCAAAAACATAAGTCATTTGTTTCACCCAAAGATGCCCTCACTCACTGTCATAAAATCATGCCTTCTTCATCTCCATCTGTTGACAGTCTTGCATTCTCTCAAATGCTGACTCAACGGTGCTTTATTTTTCTCACTTATCTTCATCCAAATGGAACATTTTTTGATTTCCCTTGAGCATCTTTCCTCCTTAGCTGTACTTACTCTACCTAATTTTGTGTTCTTTGTCCATTCATCTCATTCCAAATCTTTAATCTGTTTTACTCACTTAGTATCCTTGACATTAACTAATGGAGTATTTAGATACATATTAGTCACTTTACAGATATATTGTTATACTGAAATTTTACACACAATCTTCCTGTATTTTAGAGAAAACATTATTACATTACACTTCTTTGGTGGAGGAGGGAATCTGGGGAAAAACCCAAGGTCTTATATATGTTTAAAACAAACTCAAGCACTGAGCTACACCCCCAGACCCTGCTCTCACTTTTAGTATTACTGGTTTGTATTACATTGATACTACTCTAATACTACAAATTATTTTAGTGTTATGTAACTTGGTTAAATAATATAAAATAAAATTGCTTAAGAAAGAACAAGATAACATGATTACAAGAAGGATGAAGATAACATGGTTAAAAAAGAGGAAATAAAATTGAAAATTTTTGTGTTTTTATTTGTATATTTTATCTTAAAGAGTTTCTCATCAGAGCTATGGAGCAATATATTTTTAAATTTTGTTTTAAAACTTCACATATAAACAAATAATAGCATGGAGATGGCATATAATAGTCATGAATTTGATTACATATCACTAATTATAGGTTCTTTTTTGGTTAGGACTTCTCCGGAAAAACAACAAAAACCAGACATTCATTACTGTTTATAAGAATATTGTTTATTGAAATTTACAACAAAATAATTGTATTATTTATTTTAAGCAGTAATAATAACATTTCTCTTTAATAAATTTTTAGATATTTCTACCTTTCAAATGACTTACTGAGTGCTTACAATATTAAAGTTAGCATCTAAAGTGTTTATATACATTATTTTCAAAATCTTTCAAAATCATTACCAACATATATCTAGATCTAGATCTAGATATGGCACTTCCTATATATTTAAGTCCTCTTCTAATAGATTTTATACACACTAAAGCATTAAGCTTCACAATACCTCTACAAAGGCACTACTTATATTCCTTTATTTTTATAGCTGAGAAACCTGGAGCACACATGGGTTTCTTATAGTCAAAAGGCTAAATGTTTTAATATCAATATTGGCATCCAGTAAAGAGCACTCATCATTTAGTGTCTAAATTAGATGAGTGTCCTTATTACTAATGTTATCCTCACTCCTTACATGAGCAATTAAAACTCACAGATGATATGAAGGTAGAACAAGAATTTGAAATTATCTGTTCTGTTAATAAGCCTTAGTCATAGTCCCAACACTGGAAAAACAAACAAATAAGTACACCATTAGTTAAAATACTGAATTAAGAATGATCATAAAACAATAAAACATATTCTGTTTCTTAAATCTGTGATGATAATCTGAAATAATTTGTACCTGATTCACTTCATGTTCACACATTCATGCATTTACCATTAGAAGCCTCAGGGAATTTTAATTCATAAGTACTTCTTTCAGGACACTAATGTAACTTACAGCGCATATTCCAAACAAGGACTTGCTTATAATTCAACTAGTATTCTTGTATTTGTATAAAGTATCCTTTAGAAAAATGCTTGCAATTCCCTTTTAAAGTATTCTGTGATTTTAAAAACTGAGTATTATTTACTATTCTGCTCTATGCTACATGCTTTGCTATGCAAGTAAGCAATTCTCATGTGTATTTTCAATGGATCCCTTCTGATGCCCCAAAATAAATCAAATTATACAGAAAACAGGGATATCACTAAAGCCCATGTAAATAAAGATATAAAAAATTAAATATAACCTGTCATTTGCCTTGTGACTATTGAAAGTAAAACCATTCATGTTGCTCCAAATAAAACTCCTGAGGGTCGCAGTTTTTTCCAAGAGGGTAGTAACGAAGAATGAACACTTTTTAACAGGGAGAGAAAAGGCCTTTTGAAGACCTGGTCAGGGTATTTCCCATGATTCCTCTTTGCTTTACCATGTCCCAGACTTACTCAGAATGATTACAGGACTTTCTTTCATCAACCCATACACCACGAAGAGTGACTTCAAAGTGAATTGTCAAAACAGTGTACAGTAGTCTCTAAATATATAAAGCATAATATGGAAGCTGCTCAGTGTGTCACTTTAAAAAGTTTTCAAACAGAGAAAGTCAAAGGCATAGCATCTCAAAGCCTTTTTGTTCTGCACCTTTTAGGAATAATACAATGATTTCTCATGGAACTAGTTTGGGTAAGTTTGGAGTTTTTCTTTGGGAATTTTACCCTCATCTTTCTAACTTCTAATCTGCCACCAAAGTGCTTGGAAAATCATTTCTTCATCTCACTTTAGAATTGTTACAATAATATCTTTATGAGTGTATTTGCAACAGGTTAGTTTTCTTTTTATTTTTTGATGCATTCATTTTAGAGATTTGAAAAAAGAAGAACTATATTTCAGTTGATACGCACATCCACTACATTTAGGAAGTGATGAAGAAATATTTGCTAACTGAAAAGAAAAATAAAGAGAAAAAAAGAAAATGAAAGGAAAAAGAATGAGGTAAGAAAGAAAGGAGAGAAGAAGAAAGCAACAGAGAAGTGAAATATGGAAGGATATTGACTGAAGGTACAGTAGCTATAACATAAATTTCAAATCATAGTGATTTACTTAATAAAAGGAAGTTAATTTTTCCCATGTAATACCAAATCAATGTTCTTAATAAGTGAGAAGCTCTGGCCCTAGAAATGATTTAAAAACTTAGGTATTTTCCATCATGCCTATGCTGTCTTTAGCAAGAGTATTCTGTGAAGAGCTTGATGGAATTTTTATGACAAAATCTGAAAGTGTTGCACATACTTTTGACCACTGTACAGCTATCCAGGATTTGTCATGGTAAGAATGAAGATGCAAGTGAAAGGAAGGAAAGGGAGAGAAAATGAGTTAGTTTACCCAGAAAAACTTGGCTAATAGGAAGCAGGTAAGATTTGAAGCTGTACAGGTATTCATATTCACATCATAATAAAATATCAGGTCCAGGACAGCATGCTTCTCTTGAAAGCATCAGAACATATATGGAAGGTAACTATTAAAAACTAACTGCTTACTGATAAATTATTAAGAAATCAAATTTATTCTCATCTTTTTATTGAGTTGGGAACAATTAATTATATAATTTATCCAAAATTCAATGTTGGAACTAATAACTTTTTATTAAAACTTCTAAGCATATGTCTAGATAAAAAAAAACCCTAAAGCATCTAACAGTGTTGCCCTGTTCTCATTCCTAGGTACCAAACAACATTCAAGTGGTCATCATACTTTTGACTATGGATGTGTCATTGGAGTATTTAGATTATAAACTGTACAACTCAATCTGCATTGGCTGAAGTTTAATTTTAAAAATAAAATCATAGTGACTGAGAAAATAGCAATTCCTTAATGAAAATCAAAGAATGCACAATGTGGAATCAGTTTCGAGCTTTACATATTTTATATTAGTTGACATTCACTGCCTTTTGTAATTGAGCTGAATCAGACAGAAAGATCCATTAATCCTCAAGCAAAAAAATAATTTGAATTAACTGAAATGAATGACTAAAAGCTAGTTTAACAAATAACTTTATTCAATGAAAATAAATGCACCTCTAGCAATAGATCGCAATGCAGTTGTCAAGCTTTTTGTTTTCTTTTTAAGATAATATTGAGGATATCAACATTTGAATTTTTATCTATGTGAAGAAGTATTAGATAAATATAATTTTTTATGTAACACTGAAATAATATCTTATTAAATTCAATCGTGTTTGGAAAAATAAAGCATTACATTTGTATTTATTTTTAAAAAATAGACAACAAGAAGATCACTTTGTGAAATTTTGTAATTATTTATAAATTCTGCATATAAAACCTCATGATTATATTGTTTCAAATGTTATTCTCTAGAAATCATTGCTTTATACCATGATGATAATTGTTAAAATTTCTCACTGGATATTTATATCACATTCATATGAATACATATTCAAGTCAGAAAAAAATAACTACAAAAACTAAACAGATAAATTAGGCTTATACTTTACTCCTTCCTTCCTCTCCCTCCCTTTATTCCTCTCTCTCTCTCTTCTTTTTTGTATCTCTTTCTCCCTTCTTTCCTTCTTTCTTACTTCTATTCTTGTTTATTGTGCTCACATTCTTTCTCTATCTCCTTTTTCTATCTTCTCTACCAGCCAAATGTTGGATGTACACACATAAACACACAATAGTGTGAGCCATGACTATACAGCTAATCACTTCTTATGATTCTGAAATAATAATTTAAAAATCAAGATCAATTCCATAATTAAAGAAAAAGAACTAAGATAGAAATTAATTTTTGTATGATAAAATGATGGACATGATGATAATTTTAGTAATTATGAAAGAATGAAAGGAAACGAAGACATTATAGTCATTAAAAATAGTAATTGTAGAATAAGATAAAGAAAATATTAATATGCCATTTGATGAATCATAATAAATTTTGTCATATCATAAATTATTTTTGTTATAGATCAAGTTCAAAAGATCACAAAGCTTGATTTACTTTTATCTACTTGAAATATTCAAATTATTGCCCAAATTTTAATGTTGTGTAAATTGTCTTTAGCATAACAACTGTACACTACCTTTCATTTACATATATATTTTCATTTTTATTTAAGATGATCATGTCTTCTAATTAATAACCCTTCCCTCAAAAGTTATATATTTACCAGTTATGCAAGAGATACAAACACAAAAGTAGGGAGATATACAGATAGATATATGGAAGAAGACAGAAAAAAGCAACTGACTAGAAAGAGAAAAGAGAAAGACTGAAATAGAGGAAGGATGAAAGAGAGGGGATAAAACATAGGATCAAAATAGATTTTAAGCATTACTATTATTTATCAGTCCAAACAAATAACTAATAAAATGTGACTATCTGTGTAATAGACCATTGACTAAAATCAGTTACAAAATTTGTGTCCAACTTTATAATAAAACTATGGAATCCTTTTTATAAAAACTACCTCATATTAATAATTTCAAAGTGTGATGATAACAAAATTTTAAACTGATACTAAGACCTTAGGGCATGCAACCTGTGCAACTCAATAGGTCATTTGCAACTGTGGTCAGCCTTGTGCATGGGAAAGATGTGTATTCAAAATTTTGTATATTTTCATATCATATTGTAGAAATTGTTTATCCAGATCTCATTCTCTTTCTGGATGCACAGGGAGAGAGTGCATATCCTAGTAGGTCATTCTCTGAGTGTTTATGGTCAGGAAACAAGCTGTAATTAAGCATCATGTGCCAAACAATGTTTTTTTTTAAAGGAAGATCAAATATAGTCCACAGTATGCAGATAATCTCTTTGGTCTACACTTGTGGCTGGGATGTGAGGAAAATTGTCATTGTTGTAAAAATGACTTTCTAAAAATTCCGAAACAATAAATTAAAGTATAGTATTTCTCCAAAACTTTCCATGCATCCTTAAGCTTATTCTTTTAAATTGTTTTTATACTATGAATAAAAGCAACATACTTTCTTTAGGTACAGTAAATTATGAGGATCATTTTGTTGAAGAGAAAGACAATTTTAAATTAAACATATATATACCCCATAATTTAACAACTTTAATGTTTGATGTTTAAATACTTCATTATTCTTTCTTGAAATACAAGTGTCCAATGTTACATCAGAAAGGCTGAGTAAAGAAAATATTCAATGTATAATTTTCCTATGTACACAATTTTAAATGGACATAAATTCCTATTTCCATGATTATTAGTCACCAAATTTGTTTCTTCTTTTTCCTTCATTTTCTCTTTTTTCTTCATTTCTTAAATAATAATTTAATCCACTATAGAGCTAATAAAGATTATGGATACAGAGAGACAGAGAGAGTGAGAGAGAGAGAAGTGAGAGAGAGGGAGATGAGAAAGAGTTAAGAGATATTAAAGGGAAGACTAAAGGCTCTTCTTTATGATAAAATTAAAACTAGCAAATAACTCATAGAGATTGCTGATAGGTTTCCCCAGATTTTGTGAATTATGTTATAGTATTGTTAATTTACTGATGTTCATGTTATTTTTCTGGGAGATAATATCCTTATTTTTAGAATATATACATTAAACAAATGTAGTGATGAACATCATGTCAATAGTTTACATTCAAATGATTCAGTCTATAAAGATGTTCTTTGTACTATTTCTGCAACTGACAATTTGACCATCATCCAATTTAAAATTAAAATATCAGTCTTAAATACCAAAGATAGCATAATTTTTGCTTCAAAATTCATCTAGTTTCTAATGTAAAGTTCTCTAAAAAAATTACTCAAATTTTTAGTCCAGAAAGGTATTGATAGAACTATGAATCTATATGATCCTTAAGATATCAGATATGCATGCAACAAAAAGAATTAGAATCCACAATCCATTCTATATCTGTGGTCATTCAAATGGATATGAGTTATTTAGGCTATTGTAAAATGAATTATTTATTAGTTTGTTTATCTCAAAAAAACAAGTGCTTCACAAATGTCTGACAAAAAAGCAAAGAGCTTGGTTTTGTCATGATGAATAGATAAAATGTACTTGATTTTATAGTTGTCTTTATTCCCGAATAAGCTCAGTTGTACAATGATCCTTTGAGCTGGCAAAACTAAAAATGTGAGTCAATCAACAAATCTAGCTTTGGACAATATCTCAGAACATTTTTACATTCAATTCACTACATATATATTGAACTGGTACATTCTCAATCTCTTCTTTTAAAAAGGCAATGAATTTGCTTTTAAGGAGCTCGTTCCATCTAGGATAAAAAAATTTTCCATCTGGGACACCAAGATGCTGAAACTTTTCTTTACAGACATAGTTCTAATCTGCTTAGCATGCTTTTGCATTTGTATAAATCTGTTGGAAAGAGACATAGGGGATCAATTTCTGAGAGAATTTTGGGCTTGCCTACTAAATATAATAATGTATTGCATTCGTTTCTTTGGAATTTTTATTTTACTCTAATTTTTGAGTACTTTGTGGGAATGAGACAAGAAAAAAACACCATGCTATATGGGTTTGTCTGAAATCTAATCCTACAACATACCCATAAACTCTCGTCTGGGCCATACAGGAACAAAGGATGCAAGGTGATGCTAGCCTTGCTGATTTTACTTGGTTCTATGCTCATGAAGATATGAACAAGAAATACAGAAATGAAGCATGACATGGAAAAGAGAAGCATTTTCCAATATTTACTTCCCATATTTTTGTGTTGAAAAAATCTAGATTTTGGTACATCAAATTTCCTGAATCATAATTCAGCTTTCAACTTTCATTGTTTCGCCTTTTCAAAATTTCAGGGGGTAGCACCCTTGGCATGGTCAGCTATGTTTGATTATGTTATCAGTGGCAGCGCTAGTGAGATGCCATTTCAAAAGTTAGGATAGCAGAAAGAGGAAGAATAAGTTGAGATTGTTTATATAAACAAGAAAAATTAAAATTTGGATGAGATCAGAAAATTTTACATTTTGCTATTGGGTACATTGAAAACTTAAAATGACATTATTAATGATATAGGATATTATGTGGTCATAAGTTCTGCATATGTCTATGTATCTGTTTGTACAATTTTGTGTGTTGTATATTTACCCATTATTGAAAATAATCTATGATCAAGAAATTATGTATGTATATGTACCCTAGATAGACAACTATACTACTAATCTCTCTTGGTTCATCAAAAAGAACAGTTTGTGCTGTCATTGTTTGATTGATCACTTTTGTGTCTAGATTTTGTAACCTGAACAACTAAGATAACAATGTGCAATATATTAACTAGTGTTAATTTTCTACTTTTTTGAAATTCTATATCATTTCTATCCTTTTTTTCGGTTTTGTTTTTTTAAAAACATAAAATAAAGAAATCAATCTTGTTATAAGCTACACCTGAAGGTAAACTGCATTTCCTTTTCTATTCATATGTGTGTTTTGCATTTATTATTTGTGAAATCAATCTCTAATTCTTGCTGCAATTGGACTTTGTATTTCCTTCCTTCCTTCCTTCCTTCCTTCCTTCCTTCCTTCCTCCCTTCCATCCTTCCATCGTCCTCCTTCTTATCATTGTTTCACTTTCTTTGCAGCACTGTAGATGAACTCAGAGCCTCACACTGTACTACATCCTCAGTCCCTTTTTATTTTAAGACGAGATCCAGGCTAGGTTTGAGCTCACCATGTTCCTACTTCTGCTTCCTAGAGTTCTGAGATTACTGATGTCCCCATCATACCAGTCTTCTATATTTCTACTATGAAATTCTTGATAAATACTTCAGTAATAAGTTTTTCATTGTCATGTGAGTGGAAAAAGCCAAGTCAATTCTATATGCTGAAGATAGCTATAGATGATAAGTACCTTAAAATAACTTCAATTACTTCAAAAAATTCCAAATAGACTTATTTTCTTCATGTTAAAAGAAAACAATTTGAAGAATCTCATTATCATATGGAAACATTGAATATTTTTATAAATATAAATATTAAATTGCTTGATTAAAAAATTTACATTTAATATCCTATTTAGTGCAAGAAAAATATTTCCTAATTTATCAGTGAAAACTATCTTATCATAATAAGAATAACATAATTATTCCTATTAAATACAAATTACTAGCAATAGCAGTATGTGCATGGCTTTATAGTTTTGATTTTACAACTTTTCTGGTAAAAAGTATATGTCATATTAATAGCTTCATTGCCTTTGATTTAAACAGTGATCAAAGGAAAAGTCAGATCTTGTGCTGTTAGCCTGATCTCTCACTGTGTTTCATACACTGAAGTAAAAAGTATAGAATTTGGAGGCTAGTATCAAAACAACAGCTGACATTCAAGGAAAGAAAGAGAGCATCAAAAGCAATCATCTCATGTATTACAAAATCCAATAAAATCTTAATATCTTTATATAGGCTGCAAAACATAATTATAAAATAAAAGTGAGGACTGATATAAATACTCTATGTTTTTATCTTTATGTTACACTATAAAATTGAATGACACTAATGAGTGTAATAGTCTATAATTGGTCTATTATGTTTTTAATGGGATGAAAGCATTTTTCAAGATTCCCAAGTAAGTCCCATTCTACCACCCTTGAAATTTCAGTCTTTTTTCATCTCAAGTGAGTAAGAGAAATTATCTCTGTGACAAACCATTTCAAATATTCCAATTTGCCTCTAGAAATAAAGTGTAGCTTCTTTTGTACAGGATGCATTGCTGCACCATGTCTGTGTCCCTACCTAAATGTCTTTTCATTCATTGTGGCATATATTATACCTGAACAACAATTTCTTATTTCCCATCTCATACTTTTCTTCATCCAGATTTTTCTTTATTTAACCAGTTACTCATCTTCCAAGGTTCACCCTGCTCAAAAGTCCTTTTCCTCATGAACACTTGCTCAACCCATCCCAGTGCCCTTAACCTGCTTAGAGAGATGATTGTGTATTCAAAGCTTCCTATTTTCTATGAATTTGCTTTCAATGATTTCAGTTTTCCACGATCAACTACAGTTCAAAAACATTAAATGGGAAATTGTAGAATATTTCATAAATTTTAGTTGGGTATGACAATGTACATCTATAATCCCAGTATTCTGGAAGGCTGAGGCAAGAAAATCATAACTTCAAGGCCATCCTGGGTAAATTAGTGATTCAATGAGATCCTGCCTCAAAACAAACAAACAAATTTTAAAATGGCTGGGGAGCTCAGTTCAAAGGTCCTGAGTTCAATTTCTATTACTGAAAGAAAAAAAGAAGAAAGGAATAAGGAAGGAAGGAAGGAAGGAAGGAAGGAAGGAAGGAAGGAAGGAAGGAAGGAAGGAGAGAGGGAAGGAAGGAGGGAAGGAAGGAGGGAGGGAACAAAGGAAGGAGAGAAGGGAGAAAATGAAAGAATCAAGGGAATTATAAATTTTAAATTTTGCACTGTTCTATGTAGTTTGAGGTAACATTGTAGAATCCTCTAAAGTGCTTCAAATATCAAGCTTTCCTTTGTCCCGACTTTCCACACTGTATGTACAAACCAACCTGCCTCCTACACGTAGTAGCCATTTCAGTTATCAGATCAATGGTGATGGTATCACAGTACTTCCAGTCTAGTAACAATTATTGTACATAATAATGTCCCCAAACTCAATAGCAGTAATGCTGACAAGTCAAATATGCCAAAGAAAATTTATAAATTGCTTCCTCCAAATGAAAATGTGAAAAGAAAATATCTTGAATGAGAGATGGAGACGCCAATCACATGACTTGTACTAGAGTATATTATTACAACTGTCCTATTTTATTTATCTTTATTAATCTCTTACTTTGCCTAATTTATAAATTAAACCTTATAATATGTATGAATTAATAGAAAAACAATATAAAGTGTTGAAAACTATTTATGATTTCAAGCATCCTTGAGAAATCCTGGAACACGTCTATGATGGATTTTAGGGGAGGACTACTGTCTGTTTTCCAAATTGCACTGCTCCAGCATCACCCCAAAATGAGCCTCTGTCATGGAATTCACTGTATTTTACTGAATTTAGCTTCCTTTTCTATATTTCTCTTAGTATTTAAATTACTTGAAGTCAGGAACTATTTACTATTCATTTTTATGTTCTAACACATAAAAGTCAGAATATCGGTTATTTAGTAGGTTTTTCTTTAAAAATTCTATTGAATCTAAATTACCTCAAAAGTGCCAATTGCCATAATAAATAATTGAGGAACTATTTCTAAACTATATTATATACAGATAAACCACTTAGTAAGGTTGTATTGAAGCATGATATGTTGTCTATTTCCCTGTAAGAAATACAAAATTTACTTAGTCAAATATCAATGTTGCAATTTAATTTATGAAGAACAGCTTGCATTCCTTTCCAGTTTACATGATTCAAGAGAATTTGACCCAATCAGTCTCTTGGTTTAGTGGTTGAGTGCAATACATAGATATGCTTGATTCTAGCTCTTAGTATCCCTCTGCACCCTGTTGTTTCACACTGAATTGGGAATGGGCAGTGACTCTGGTTGCTAAATTAAAATATACCTGAGATTTTAGCTGGAAGTACAAGAAAAACAGCTTTCTTTCACTAGTACTGCAAGCTGTGCATTTTTGGAGCTATAAGGATCATACAAGCCCAGAGTTTTCAAAGAAATTTCTCCTGCCAAATGCACACAAAGGAAATCACAATGAAGGATAGAATATTCTGTATCACAAAACTCAATCAACCTCCAATCTTCGCTGATTAGATCAAGGGGCATCTGTCATTTTGTTACTCAGCCTTTAGATACACTTGAGATGGCCTGGAATGGAGAGGTTTGGGCTGAAGAGTTTAGCAAGTAATCATCCCTTTTCAGGAAATTTAACTACAAAATGCAAACAGACGAACACAAATCACTCTAGGAGCTAAGGCTTTAAAGATGCACACAAAAGGTTTAGCATAAAGAAGGGATATGACAATCCAAAAGAGAAATGAAATTGTAAGTAAAAAAAAAAGGTAAAATGTCAATAGAAGTTATTCACAGGAAAGCATAAAGTGGAGCATTGCAAAGGACAATGGGGATAATAACATTCACTAACAATGATCAAGTGTCCATGCTATGTCCCAGGCTCTCTTCTAAACATTGTAAGTAGATTCTCTTATTTAACACAGTGCCATGTTGGAAATATATTTCCAAACCTCCTGCCTTCATTTTGTTATTCTTTCCATTGTTAATTTAATGTTATTATTGAGCTCCTTCTAGAAGCAAAGAAGTATAAAAATAAGTTTTTGACCTCTTGGAGCTTATGAAAGACAAATCACTCTTTCTAAAGTCCAACATACTACCTAGTATACTATTTATATTAACTATTGGAGGATAGTGAGGTAACAAGGGAAAAATACAAGGTTTATTAAATATTTTAACTTTAGTCCAAGTGCTAGATAGTGTGTTGGTCTCCTTGACAGTTTTTCTGTTTCATCATTCATCAGCTACACCATGTTATAGGAATGAATAATATACTGTATAGTGCTAGTGTTCATTATAGAATAATGAGAATTACCCTTCTCTGGTTCATGATAGAGTGAAAATGAAAAACTAATTGAAGAGGTTATTCTCATCACTGAAGTTTTTTGTAGTCAGATTTTCAAGGAAAACTTTGGCATTGATTTTTAAAAGTAGTCACATAAAAGAGTTTTGATTTTTAAAAGAAAGATGATTATTAGAAGGAAAACATTTCTTATTTCTTATCATGCTTGAAATTAACTTTTTCCAGTTTAATACTTTCCAATTTTCTAAAAATGCCCTTATAATTTCAATTGTTTCATAAAATCAAAAAATCATCCATGTTTTCCATAGCCCAGATGTCAATTTAAAATTTTATCCTGATATAATTTTATTGTGGTAGACTTAAATCACTTTTAAGATATCATCTGCAGATTCAACAATTTTATATTTAGTAATAGTTATAAATATTTGTGCGTGCAGTGGTTTATTTGTGCAAACTAATTTTCAGGCAGTAAACTAAATCCATTATACCCTGTTGAGTGATGATTTAATTAAAGCTTAATATTTAGTTTTATTAGGAATATTTTATACTTACAGTACAAATTACACAGCATCAGTTTGTAGTTCATACTGAAAAATGTTCAACAAAAATAATAATGTATTATGTTTCTCATTTTGTCATAAGTCACTACATAATTTGATATGAGGTTTACTCAGGATTCACAGTTCATCTATATATATTCTGGCCAGTGAAAAGCAAATGTGGGGAATAAACATTTCATTTAAATAATGAAGAATAGGGGTGGTATTTATATGCTTGGTTCCATTTTAAACAGTTTTAAATATATTCAAAGTTTCATTTCAGCAACTATGATGTTTTATCATCTTTCTGTTAAATTTCTTTCTGTACTAAAAGTGTACAGTAAGAAATTCCAGCAGGTTTCTATTATTTTTTAGATTGGTTGAACTTTTAAAAACACATTGTTGTGTAGGATTGATAACCACGTTGCTAAGTTGTTATTGGATCATTTAACTTCTTTGCAGCCTCACTGTTTGAATGTCCACTCTATATGCTTCAATTTTATAACTTGAACAACTATGTCTAAGAAGACAATATGTAATTTATCAAGTAGTGATTTCTTACTGTTTTTTTCTGAAATTTTGTATTGTTTCTATCCCTTTTTCTGTTTTGCTTTTTTCCTCTTTAAATAAAATTTTGAAAAACCACATTGTTGTGGCATAAGTGACTGCCTGGCAAGCGTGAGGTAGTGAGTTTGATCCCCAGTACCAGAAAAAACAAAAAACCCCACATTTTTTAAAGTTCATTTCAGATTGGTTGAACTTTTAAAAACATTTTTTTGTGAATATAGATTCACATTTAGTAAAATCATAAAGTAGAATGATTTCTTTTTTATTTTAAAGAGAATAAAACAAAAGAGGACAGATCTAAGCAGATTAGAACAGAACAATGTAAGTAACACAGCACTTCACAACAAGACAATTGGATATTAACAGTAGCTATCATAATGTCTCTTTCTTTGCAATAGTTGAGCTTAGCTTTACACACAATAATGTCAAACATAACAAAATACAATAAAACCACTCAAGAGAATGAAAGTATTACAAGGCAAGTACGATGCTTTCTTTTAAGAAGAAATACTCAAATAAGTTGCCAAGGAAATTAAAGACACGACGAAGTTTTCAAACCTTCATTAAATATAAAAATATCAGAACATGTTGCCTTCTTGTTTAGACAGTCTCTTATCCTCCGGATTTACTACATATTTATTAATCTAGGATATTGATATTTCTAAAGGTAGAAGGAGGTTTTGCTATTTCAGTTGTAAGGAAATGAGAAAGCTTTGTAGTTCCTACAAAGGAAAGTTTTAAATAAATGTAAAATAGAAAATTATGTTGTACTGAAAGTGATTATATAAACAAAAAGCACTGCAAATTTTGTATTTTAAAAACTTCTATTAACACTAAAAATGATGTTTCTCCAAGTAAATCTAGTGTTAAAATAACTGTCTCATCCCCAAGGGGTAATCAAAATATATGATGGATGTTCAAATGTAAAACAAAAATGTATTCCCATATAAGACACGTTGTCATTAGTACTCCCTCAAAGTACTTTCCTTTCATTTTGAATACACTTATCTCCATTATTCCTTCCAGTTTCTGAACCAGTTCCAGAAGTCCTATTCCATGTCTTTACAAAATGTGATAGAAAAATACAGTGAATGTTTAAATTTCACGCAATAAAGAATTATTTTGAAAACACATATAGACATCAGTGTTACTATCCCTTCTTTAATCTTTTGGTGTAGTCTACCTAGTTTTATTATATTCCACTGTTATGAGAAACTGAAAAACTTCAGAAAATAAGTTATTTTATTTTTATTTTAAAGGAATAAAACAAAACAAAAAACAAAGAAAATCAGGACAGAACAATACAAGCAATGCAGGACTTCAAAACAATACAACAGGATATCAACAGTAGTTACCTTAACATCTCATTCCTTGAAATAGTTGTCCATACCTTCACATACAATAATATCAAATATAACAAAATAGTATAAAACCAATCAAAAGAATGAAAGCATTACAGAACTTCAAAACTATGTAACAGGAAATGAACAATAGTTACTATAATGTCTCATTTTCTTCAAAACAGTTGTACATACTATCATACATAATAAAATCAAATAAAATACAACAGAATAAAACCAATCAAAAGAATAAAAGGATTATAGGATTTCAAAACAAGATAATAGGAAATCAACCATGATTACTATAATACATCCGATTATGTTCAACATAGCTACCCATACCATCACACAGGAAAATCTAACAAAACAATACATCCAAATCTAGTAAAACTATGAAAACAATACAAGAATTCAAGACAAGACAATAAGAAATTAACAATAGTTACTACCTTCCCTTCCCAGGTGTTTCCTCCCCTATCACTTTTACAATATCTATTGTGCTTTTTTGGATCCCATTAACTCCTTCTGCTTTTTATGCTAGGGTTCATGTGTATGAGTTCAAACATTTCGCCCATGAACATCATTTCCACTTGTATCCATTTACCTACAAGAGCCTAAAGATTATTCTACTTTATAGCTGGGTAGTTTTCCATTGTATTAAAACACCATATCTTTCTTATCCATTCTGCAGCTGATGGGCAAGTTACCCTCTCTTTTTTTCTGGTCTGCTGTGGCATGGAACAATTGTTTTCTCTCCTTCAATTTTCAATCTATGAATTTCTTTTTGAGTTAAATGTGTTTCTTGTATACAGCATATTGATGGATCTTGTTTCTTGATCCACTCTCCTTGTGTTTCTTTTTATTGCTGACTTGAAGCCATCTAGATTAATGGTTACCACCAGCATACATTGGTTTGTCTCTGCTATGCTGTTCTCCTGCTGCTGGCCCTCCACTTTTCCCCCTCATTCAGTTGTCTGTGTTGTTTGGCAGACCTCCTCTGCTGCTGTTCCTGGAACCCTGGTCATCTTTATTTCTCCCTAGAATATCCTTCAGCACAATCTGTAGGGTTGGTTTGGTGGTCATGAATTCCTTCAGTTGTTCTTTATCATGGAAGTATCTTATTTTTCCATCAATTTTGAAAGATAGTTTTGCAGGGTACATCAATCCAGGTTGGAATTTGTTTTATTTCAGGATTTGAAACTCTTCATTCCAAACTCTTCTTGACTTGATATTTTGTGTTGACAAGCCTGCCATGATTTTGACTGATTTTCCTTTATAGGTGATCTGTGTCTTTTCCCTAACCTTTTTTAATATTCTGTTCTTGTGCTGAGTTTCTTGGGTCTTGATTATTATATGTCTGGATGTAGATTTATTTTAGCTATGGTTAGTTGAAGTTCTATATGCCTTACTTATGTGTATGTCAGATCCATTTTCCATTTTGGGAAATTTTCTATTACTTCTGTAAATAGCCTTTCAATTTCATTTGTGTTGACCCTTGCTTCTTCACAGATACCGATCATTCTTAAATTATGCTTCATTGTATCATCTTGTAGACATTGAATTATTTCCTGATTCCTTGTTATTTTTAAGAGATCTTTCCTTTCGTGATCTCTAGCTGCAATCCTGTCTTCAAGATTTGAAAATATATCTTCAGTCTCTTTCAAGCATTTTTTCCAGCTTTCAATTGACTTTTTAATTTCCCGGATCTCCCTTTGAAACTGTTTCATGCATTGTGATTCCTTTCTGTATTGTTCATTCAATGTTTCCATCATTTTCCTATGCTTCTTTTTTTAATCTATGTCTTCTTTAGATATGATGACCAATTCTTTCATTATGTTTGTGATTTCTTCTTTTACCTGAAACATTATTTCATGAAGTTATTTCTTTATTTCAATTGCTATCCTCTCAGAGATTTCAGGTGTGTGACTTCCAGTTTCTTCCATGACTGTATCTCCCAGACTTGTTTACCTTTTGCTCCTGTCTTGACATTTTCCTGGGTTCCTCCCAACAAGTTGGTTGTGAGGCCCCAGGCATTTCTCATGCTGGCTGCTTCTCAGTGGTGTAGGGGAATGGGACTGGCACCTGGGTTTCTCTGATCTCAGATTTACTGGGAAGTAGCAGGCATCAGACAGGCTTTTCTAAACCTGTGCAGCTACACTGAGGTTTCCCTGATGATCAAGGGTGTGTGGTAGTGGGGCTGCTTCTCTCAGCCTGTGTGTCTACACTGGGACTCCCACAATGGTGGCAGGCACAGAGAAGTGTGTTTGTCTGATTCTCCTGGTGGGTGATGGTTGCCCAAAAGAAGCAGTGTCCTCCAATGGTGGCCTACAGGTGCATGGGGCTTACCTGGCTGTGTGTCCCTGCTCCTGTTGGCTGGCCACAGAAAGCAAGCCTTCTGCTGGCAATGGCTAGGAAGCAGATGTAGATCTACTGGTTCTCTCTACCTATGCTAGCTGCCCACTGGAAGCAGCCTCATAATAGTGGGGACTGGCAGATGGAGGCAGATCTTGGCTCTCTCTGCCTATGCAGCTGCCCAGAGGAAGCAGCTTTCTGGTGATAGTGGGCAGCAGGCAGAGCAACTAAGGCATTTTAAATCCTCTATCATAACGGTGGGTTTGTGCTACATAAATTGGGTCTTGTCACTGATAGACATATATTAAGATACAGCAAGATACATGTATCAAGATATATCAAGATACAGCAATCTGTGAGGTATCCGTTTTTAAGATACAATTTCCAGAAACCTAAAGTGTACCTTTTTTTTCTGAAGAAACTGTATCACTTTTTACTGGAACCATTCTCCTTCCAGGTCCTGCAATAGGTACAGTTTAGTACTGTAGTTCCAGATGGAAAATTATTTTTCAGGATTATTCATTTTTAGTACTTCTTAAGGTAAAAATTAGCTCATAAATATGCTCAATAATAATTTTGAATATTATTATAATTCAAACTGAGTACAATGCATTCAGTAAGCTCCCAGAACCCAATCACCTATATAACTGTACTCATTTGCCTATTACTGGATGTCAAATACCCTGTTTAAGTTAGTTGATAATTTATAGCATCAGATCCCCCAAATTATTCTCTGTTTGATGAATTTCCATCTATAAACCTGTTTTTGGTTTACTAGGAGTCACATTAGCATTGGATAGTTAACAATGTTTGAATGGAGGAGATTATTGACTTGGATCATTAATGTAGTATTTTTTCTGTTCTCCCCTGCAACAGATTTTCACTGATCTTTTTATCTCAGGGAAAGACAAGACATGTTGAAAAACGCAATTAGCCTATGAGCCCCTCTGACCAAACATTTACATCAACAGATCACTTAAAAGTAAAAGTATGCAAGCCATATATGTAAATTGTGTTCTTACTAGAAGTTGGTGAGGTGATAAATAGGAGAATTAGTTTGTTTCTTTCTAAAATGTTCACATAGATCAAAATATTATATTGTATCCCATAAATAAATACAATTATTCACAAGACATTGGTGTATACTTCACATTTATAACACATCTTAGTTTCTATTAGTCCTATTTCACAGCTCAGTGACCACATGTGATTGATACCTATCCTATCAAATTGCTCAGGTGTAATCCTTTAGATTTACAAGATGCAAGTTTGAGAGAAAAATATAAAAGCTGAATTTCATCCATGAAAAAATTAAAAACTATTCCTCGAGAAAAACAGACAGAAAGCAGATGATAATACAGGAGGCATGGTTACAACAATGACATCCTAACGAGAATTATTTAGGCAGAAGCAAGACCCTAGAGTGAAAATGATTATGGATGGGATTATGGATAGATGTGTATAGAAGAATGTAAAAACTGGAAAAAGGCCCCTGGGTTCTCTGTAGGTAGCTAGACAGAAATAGGGAAATTCTAAAATTGAGAGGATTTTGGAAAAAAAAATAGTTCTTAATAGTTTTCTGTTGATAAGGACCAGCCAATTCCTTATCACCAAGGTGCATAGCTCTTCCTTGTGAATTTTCTAAATTTCTTTTTGATACAGGAGATCAACTGAGCCTTTTTTCTTCTAAGCAAGTACTCTGCTACAAAACTATTGCCTCAGCCCTGATATCTTTTAGTTCTATTTAAGCTTCAAGAATTCTAATATTTAGTTTTAAATATTTTTCTTATACAGTTTAGTTTTTTAAGATTATTATCATGTATACAATAAAAATACCAAAATTTGAATGATTAAAATATTATTTGATAGCTACTGTTAATATCCAATTGTCTTGTTGTGAAGTGCTGTGTTGCTTACATTGTTCTGTTCTGATCTGCTTAGATCTGTCCTCTTTTGTTTTATTCTCTTTAAAATAAAAAAAATATTATTTACACAAACTACCTGATTTATCTACTTTTTTACTCTTCACATATTTTTGTAATATACTCATAAAATTAAAACATAAGTTCAAAGCTTAATAATGATTGCTCATGTATCACAAGTCAGGGTTTTCAAGTATGAACTTTATTCTCATTATAAAATACCTGATTTGAGAAATATATGGTTTACTACTCATGTTTGTATTAACTCCTCTCATCTAATATGTGTGATACTTTGTATTATACAGTAAAAGGGGAAAACATTAAATGTAATATGACTCATTTTATTTTATATTATTTTATATTTTACCTTGAATAAGATTCTAATCATGGTTTATTCTTTTTTTTCTTTACTCTGTTCCTGTTTTTACACATTGGGCTGAATTATTTCATTACAAAATACTGAATGGAATCATACAAATTTAGCCATCTCCAAACATTAGCTGTATGCAGCTGGACTGGAGTTGCACAGACTAACTTTCCACAACCCACACACACATACACACATACACACAGGTCACACTGAAATGAATAGAGTTATTCACAGAAATGGAGAAGGACCTGTGAAAACTTTGAAAGAACTGTTGTGACATGTATACATACTCTACCACATTTATGGTCTTTATTTGAGCAGCACAAATCTTTCTGACCAAAGGTTTACTGCATTTAGACTCTTATTCATTATTCACCATTTCATATTCATTTTTCTGGGAAATGATAGTAGTTTGAATATTTAACTTGTCCTTCATATGAAAATAAACAGCTTGGTTAGCACACTCCCAGACAAGCTAAAAGCAGCAATTGAAAGTGTTGAAACTGACAGTTGAATTCATAATTCATTCATTTGAATATAAAGTATTAAGACTAAAACTGAATCAAGCATTTTTCCATAAAATTAATTTCTTGGAAATATTTACAATTTTTACAGACAAGAAGGGATGTCATATGCCACAGCACAGTAATTCTACAAAATCTTAAACAGTATGTTTTCCTAAAAGGCTATATAAATTTCATATGTGGGTTATCAGATGGTTTTAAGACCTGAAGCAACATTTTAAAGAAAAGTTATTTAAATATGTGTTATTTAAGAGGAATTTTAATGATTTATTTTTAAAGAAAATGAAATAAATCCATTAGTTAAGGTCTTTTCCTTAAATTTAATTGTATCTATTTTTATCATTTTCTTTGGTTCACTCTACATTCCAACCAAGTAACTAATTTTTTGTGAAGCCAAGCAAACAATCCAGGCATGCTGGATTTAAATTTAGAGCTAATTATCTCAAGTGGGTTCAAGGCATTCCTAACTTCATTATATACACTATTATTTTACCTTTTCAAAGAATTTGTGTTAATGATGACTCACAATTATTTCATCTAAAAAACAAATGTCAATGATTAATATATAGAGACAGTTAAGCCGGGCGTGGTGGTTCATGCCTGTAATCCCAGCACTCCGGAGGCTTAGGCAGGAGGATCATTGCGAGTTCAAAACCATCCTGGGCTACAAAGTGAGCTCAAGGCCAGCCTGAACTGCATAGCAAAACCCTGTCTCTAAAAGACAAAAAAAATTATATATATATATATATATATATATATATATATATATATACACACACACACACAGTTATATTTTAGTAAATTATATTTAAATATATTAATGCAAATATGCTATTACATATTCATTGTTCTAAATATTTAAACATACTTTGAAACATAAGTAAATTGCACAGAGAACACAAGAGGAAGTAAACTAAAAATGAACAGCATGTTCTGAAACCACAAATATGTGGTATGATTCAAGTTCCTGGTAAATGTGAGAATGAAACCCACTTTCACAACTCAGCCAAAAGATATTTTATTATCTATTTTTTCTCAAACAGAAACACATTACAAAAATTTTTTGGATATGGTTTCTTGCTTACATGACCCAATACTCTATCTAGATCACTTCTCTTTTTCTGAGACTCCACCTAAAACATAATTTGAACCACTGGATATTGTCACGACTCTTGAGATTTCTTCACGTATTGTGTTGTGTTGTATATTGTATTGTATTGTATTTTTATTATGTTTTTGGTATGAGGGACCATTTCACTTATTTTAAAGTCTGTTATTTCTTCACTTTGAACAGTTTCTACTACATAATTTTTAATGTCACTATTTTTGTTTATGTCTTGCAGTATCTAATATGTTTTTAACACACTCACTGTTTTTAGTTTCTGTTATGTTTCCAGAATTCTATTTTGGTTCTTATAGATTCTATTATTTTAACTAATAGTTCTCATCAAATATTTTTTCTCATTATATCCATTTTCCTTTTAATTCTTAAGTATATTTGCATGGCTCTCTTAATGTTTCTCATTCCAAGGTTTCTGCTATTATTGTGTCTGTTTCAGTATGTAGCCAAACACTTCAGAAGGAGATATTACAGGAATTCTACTTTACTAGACCTTTTCTTTCCTATTCCAAAACTAGTAGCTTCTCAGAAGTTCTAAAATATATGCTCCACTCAGTAAGACCTTTGTGTGTTACTGCTCATCCATTTGCATGTTTTGTGGTTTACAAAAACTTCTTCCAGACAGAAATATGTGCATAGCATGTGCTTTTCCCATCTCTCAAAGATCAAATGATGGCTGTCTGTATTCCAATATGTATAGTTGGTCATTCAATATGCATTGTTTAGTTATAGTTTGTGATGAGAGTATAGTTCTATAAAAAATTACTATAACAGTTGAAAGTAAAACTCATATAATTTTAATATATACTCTCAATTTACTTTCTCCCAAATAAGGCAATTCATATTTCCATAAGCAGTGTAGCAAGGTTCCTATTTTCAAAAAATTCTCTATCCATAAAATGATTTTCCCTCTTTAACTTTTAAAAAATCAACTTTAAAAATCAATTTTAAAAATGCCATTTGGACTATGTTGAATTTTCCTATACAGGAACAAGAGACATTGTTACATTTTCTGGTGTACTCCTCAATTTCCTTTTTCAGAGTACTTTAGTTTTCATTGTTAACATCTCTAATTTTCTTGATTAAGTTCATAGTTAAGTATTTCATTTTTCTTGTTGCTACTCTGAAAGGTATTGCTTCCACAATTTCTCTTAGGTGAGTTTATTATTGATGTACAGGAATGCTATTGATTTTTGAGTGTTAACTTTATATCCTACTATGTTACCAAATTTAATTAGTCCTAAGAGAATTTTGTGGAGTTTTGAGTCTTTATGGATGAATCATGTCATCCATAAATATGATAATTTAATTTCATCCCTTCCTATCCATATTATTTTATTTCTTTACCTTGTCTAATTGCTCTGACTGATATTTCAAGAAGTATATTGAACAAGATGGTCATAGTAGAGATCTTTGTCTTCCTGCAGGTTTTAGAGAGGAATCTTTCAACTTTTCTCTAATTAATACGATTATGGACATTGATTTGTCATTCATGGATTTTATCAGATTAAGATAAAGACTTCCTTCAGTTATTTTATTCAGGGTTTTTATTATGAAAAGATGCCACATTGTGACAGATACTTTTTCTGCATCCCTACAGAAAATTGTGATTTTTTTGTTCTTGTTTTGTTCATGCAGTATATTATATTTATTGATTTGTGTGTGTTGTATAATCCTTGCATCCCTGGAATGAGTCCTACTTCATCATGATACATGGCTTTTTTATGATTTCCTGAATTCCTTTTGCTAGTATCTTACTAAATATTTTTGAATCTAGGTTAATTAAAATATTTCCCTGTAGTTCTCTCTTATATTTGTGTCTTTTTCCAGTTTTGGAATCAGGACATTGCTTCCTTCCAGGAATGAATTTGGGAAAACTACTTCCCTTTTAATTTTATCAAAGAGTTTGAGAGTATTGCATTAGGTCTTCTATAAAGTTATTGTAGAATTCGGCAGTAAATATGTTAAAACCTGGATATTTCTTAGTTGGTAGGGGTTTTTTGTTACTACTTCTTTAATTTCATTGATTGATATTGGGTTATTTAGATTCTGATATCTACTTGATTCAGATTTAATAGCTCATATATGTTTAGGAATCCATCCATGTCTTTTGAATTTTTCACTTTATTAGAGTGGTTTCTCAAAGTAGTTACAAATGATCTTCTGGATTGTGACAGTATCTGTTGTGATTTTACCTTTTTCTAATTGCATGGATTTGGGATTTTTTTCCCCTTATTTTGATTAGGTTGTCTACTTTAATTTTTCTTTCAAGGAGTCTTTTTTTGATTTATTAATTCTTTGTGTTTTTTTCTCAATTTCATTAATTTCTGCTTTTTTCTGCAATTTCATTAATTTACTTCCTTTTACTAGCATAGAATTGTTCTTGTTTGTCTAGGTTATTGAGTTATTTGAGCTTTCTTTTTTTTTCATATATAATAATTCATCAGCATAAACTTCCCTCCAATAATCATTTTCATTGTATCCCATGGGTTCCCATACATGGTAATGACACTGCTTGATTGTAGGAATGGTCTAATTTCTGCCCTAATATTCTTTGTGAACCATTGATTATTAAAAGGGTATTGTTTAATTTGTTTGGCTAGTTTTTATGGTTTCTCTTGCTATTGATTTCTAGTTCTATTGCATTGTGATCTGATAATATACTTGTATCATTCCATTCTTTTGCATTTATTTGGAAATATTTTATGGGCTGGTAGGTAGTCTATTTTGGAGAGAGTCCTGTATACTGTTGCATAGACATGGTATTCTGCTGTTATATAGGACAGTCTGTTGATAAGTTTAAGTCCATTTGTTTCAAAGTTTGGTTTAACTCTGCTATTTCCTTGCTGATTTTTTGTCTAGTCAATGTGTGTATTTGTGACAGTGGGTATTGCAATTCTATCAGTGTTTATCTAACTTTTTATGTCCATTAGTGTTTGTTTTATGAAGGTGAGCACTCCAATGTTTGTTGTGTATATATTTATTATTGTTATATCTCTTTCTGTTGAATTATTCTCTTAACAAATATGTAATAATCTTATCTCTTCTGATTAGTTTTGGGTTGAAATTCACTTTTTCTGCAATTAGGATGGCTGCACCTGCTTTTTTCTACACTCCTATCACATGCAATAATGTTTTCCATCCTTTGATTTTTAATCCTTGAGTCTCTTTTTTAATTAAATATGTTTCTCTTATATAGCATATTGTTTGGCTTTGTTTCCTGATCCATTCTGTCAATCTCTAATTTGACTGGGGAATTGAGAACATTTACATTGGGAGTTATAACTGAGGGTACTTACCTAGTCCTGTTATTGTATTTTTTCCTTGTTATAGATTTGATTATTTTTTTTTCTTTTTGCTTAGTTGGTCAATGCACCAGGTATATTCATTCTGTTTGACTTACTGGTATTGTTGGCTTCATTCTCCCTTTTTAGATATACTTAAGAATTTTTTATGATATTGGTTTGATGGTCCTGGGTTTCTACTCTTTGTCATGGAAATATCTTATTTCTCTGTCAATTTTGAAGGGAAGTATTACAGGGTACATCAGTAAAGGTTAGAAGTTGTTATCCTTTCAGACTTGAAAAACTTCCCTTTTAGCCCTCCTGGCCTTTAAATTTCATGTTGAGAAATCTGCTGCCATTCTATTAGGTTTACCTTTATGTGTGATCCAATATTTTTCTCTAACAGGTTTTCACATTTTGCCTGTGTTGAACTTCTGGTACTTTGGATATAACATGGTTCAGAGAGGTTCTCTTTTGGTTGTGTCTATTCAGGTGATATATCTCACTTATCTTCATGTTTATTTCTTATGTTCTGCCATTTAGTTTCTAAGAAAAAATGACTTATGCCATTTGTTTCATCTTCTGATTTTTCATTTATTCCATTTACTTCTAGATTCATCTTTACATCATCAAGCAGTCATTGGATTAATTTTTCTTCTTGTCTTGATGCTTTTAATGTCTTTGATCTTTGAAGACATCATATTCTCTAGTTCTTAAATTCTGTCCTCACATTGCTTATCTCTAATGTCCATATTTTCAATATAATTTTAAATTTTCTGAATTACTGATTGAAACGTTTTTGTGGATTCCCAATTCTTTACTAAACTTGTCATTCATAGTTTGTATCATTTGTTTAGCACAAGTACCTCCTTATCAGTGTCTTTGGAAATGTTCTGTATCATTTAGTTATCACTTACCCTTATCTGTCTACTACCAAAATTCAACGTCTGTGGGCCTCTTCAAAATATATTTTTTCAGTGCTTGAATTGTGAATTCTTAGAGCTAGGAAAATGAATTGAGGGGGACTATTTAGTGTTAGAGAGACAAAGTGGATCCTGGAGAAAATATATGGAAAAAACATAAGTAACATGGAAAAAGAGAAGCCTAAGAATTACTTGGCAGAGAACCAAGCAACTTGGCTGATGGTGTACATAGATATCCTACTAAACATGAAACCTTAGAAATATGATGAAATGTTCCAGAGAGTCCACACTTCACAAGCAATACTAGTTGATGTTTAGACACATGAATACAGGGGACTTGAAGCTTCTAACTCTAGAAAATAGTAAATGGGGTCAGAAGCAAACCTTTCCTTCTATGTCATGTGTGATTTCCTGACCCACAGAACAATATGCAAACAAAATTATTATTGTTTTAAGCCAGTGAATTTCAAGGTGGTTTGTTAGA
Source organism: Hydrochoerus hydrochaeris (assembly GCA_004027455.1). NCBI lineage: Eukaryota > Metazoa > Chordata > Mammalia > Rodentia > Hydrochaeridae > Hydrochoerus > Hydrochoerus hydrochaeris. The sequence continues at coordinate 180,100 of PVLA01000932.1, forward strand.
TAACCAAAGAATCTTGACAGATAATACAAAAAATAAGGATTTCTCACCATTAAAATGACAAAAAATGTAAACCAAACAACAACTGAGTGTGTTAAACTTCAAGTAGAATACTGTAATGCTAATTCAACCCTGATTCTCAACACTATGTTATGGTGTCCAGCATGCTCTTTTACACATGAAGTTCTAGGTACTATATTTCAACTCCTGTGCTAATACTCATTTTCTTCTAATGTATTTTAAAATCAATAATGTGATCAAATGCATAAAATGCATTTCATTTTTACCAGAATCGTCTTAGCTACAGAAAACAAAGTTATTTTTTTAGAAATCTGTTTCCATTCAGGGATTCCAACTTTCATTTTACAAAGCCTTGTTGGAATGCATTTCCCAGGTCTGCATTCCAGTAACCTTTTTATTTCCTGAAGCTGTGTCAAAAGCAGTAATAACAATTTAAAAGAAAGGAATATGGTACCTTGTCATATAGGTACCATATGGTTTCCTAGTCTTATCCCTTCATTGGCTTGGAAATTACTATGTATTGTAACACTAAACCAGTTTCTAGTTATTTGTCTATGACTATGTAAGTGGATGTATATTAAATAATAAATATATGACCTCTATTCTCAAATCTTCTTTCAGACCCTTCCATTTGTAATATTGTAACAACTGGCATTCCTTAAAATCTATGTTTTGTTGCAGGACAGTAGTTTTCATCTTATTGAACACCTTTATTTTTTCAGAAAAATATCAAAATTTATTTTTACCCCATTTCCTGAATTCTATAAAGCTATAGAAAGTTTGTAAAACTTGGATGGGAAAATTTAAGTATGATAATACAGAGAGATGCTAAATTGCTTTGTCAATTTGGCATTGAAATTAACAAATGATGGCTTTTTAAAAAATTATATCAGAATAGCATTTATCACATTAACATAATATTCATCAATATTGCCAACACAAGGTTCTTGCATGAACTGAAAAAATAGAATTCACAGAACAGAGAAAATTTTATAGCTAGTAGATTTATATATTGTCTTTAAGTAAACTGTAATATAAAAATATGAGACTAAACTAGTAAGCTTTTTGTAATCAGTGGAAGATTATTAAGCTTATGTGAAAACTTTCCAGCAAAAAAGATATTTGCAAGATTAATTTCTTCAAATAGCATACTGTATTTGTAATGCTGACAAATTTTAAAAATATTGTTATAAATGTAAATCACAGAATGCAAAATTGTCATTATTAAAATTACTATTTCAAATGATGACAAAGTCTTAAGCAATCAAGATCAGAATAATATGGCTACTCATGTATCTGTCTTCCCTAAACTACATGCTAGAAATTAATACTAAAATATACACAAAAAGAACAAAAAAATAATTTATAATAATCCCATAAGAGATAGAGAACATAAAGTGTTTTCTTATTCAACTCTCTTAGAGACTCATCTGACATCAGATACTTTGGAGTGTTTCCCACACACCAAGCAATTCTCTAGTGGATATCAGCTGGGTATCTGATAATTCATTCTGACACTGTCTGCACAGAGATAGTATTAGATCCTACAGGCCTTAGCCCCATAAATATTTTTTTCCACATCGGATACCAGTTACAAAGAATGGGTTATCACATATACTTCTTAGTGGTTATAAGTTTGGGCTCCTACTACCTCTGCCATTTGGTCAATTAACACTATTTAGACAAATTGTTTTATCAACATTAAATATGTAAAGAATATAAATGAACAACCAGGTAAAGACATACATAGGGCAAGTTCTGGGAGGATACCACATCCAAGAGCATCTATTCCCTTGGAGTGGTTGCGTAACACTGTCTTAAAACATTAAAATGTTCAGCAATCCAATCTGAACCTCATAGTGCAAGAGTTTTTTCATGGAGTTTCCATCATGAAACCATGATGGATTAACTGTATTTATAGCTACTTTCCTCTCCAGAAATGAGACGCTGTAGATGAAAGCTCCAAGCTTATAAGAATGGTTTGGTCTTTGTAGTTAGTGGCCTCAATTAAATTCATCTCTAAACAAAAGACCACTCCTATCACCTAGGAAGCTCTGTGTCAGGAAATAGGATCAAAGACTGGATATTAGCATGAAACATTCACTTAGTATCACTGTCTATAATGATACTGTATTAGTTCTGTTCCAGAAACCAAGGCAGAAGCAAACTACAGGAACAGAATATTTTCCTAACATATTTATTGCTCAGGAAATCCAAATGATTTAAAGAATCCCCAGGACAAGGAATTAATATGTATATTTTGTATTATTTCATGAGTACAAATGACAGAAGTATCATATATAGTACCAAAGTTTAAAGGCAAGTTTATCATACATAAGATGGACTAGTAAATGCATTCTAGATCTACAATATGCAAAACAGACAATTATAAAAATGAAAATAAAAGGTGTTAGCTCATCCATAGAATGTTTCTCAATGTAGATCTCAGAGGCTATGGTATCTGTATGGCTCATAAATGATGGAAAAGAACAACAACAACAATAGTAATAATAATAATAATAATGGTAATAAACTCTTCCCACTATAGCTTCATGGAATTGTAGGACAAACTAAAATCCATCTCCCTTTTGGGAACAATATTTCAAACATACAATGCTAATATAAGGTCAGATTCTTTATATGTGCACAAACAGAGGAGAAAAAGTTTTTTAAGTTGGAAAACAATAAGCATCAGAGGAGATAATCTTAAGATTTGATTTTAAATTAAGATAATGATCAGAGTTCTAGGAATATTTGCATGTTCTTTATAATAGTGATTAATCTAAAATTTTTCTCAGCAATATACCACAAATTATAACAACTCAGAGATAGGCATTGTGCTACTGTTAGAGGAGTTGAAGTGTGACACATCTTCAATGTATGTTCTCTGACAAATTCATAATCTTGCCACTTGATAGCTGCCAACCCAAGAAGCATGAGCACCCTAATCTTGTGGGGGAAAGAAAATACTTAACTGCTAACCATCAGAGAGGAATTGATTAAGACAATGCAAAAAAGGTTGAGGACAGCAAGGTGATTTGTCTGAGTAGGATTCTATCAGTTTCCAAGCTAGTTGCAGAGGAAGAAAATATCAAAGATAATGTCCTTCTAGTGTGCATATGTTTTCCCACACAATTGATTTTATCCTATAATTTTGTAACACAATCTGGCATGAACTCTCCTTAAATATGATTTCCCTTCTGGATCAAGGGAAAGATCTATCTTTAAAAAAAGAAATGATTTATAGGTAGTCAAAATATAGAATCTTCACTGTATTTTAGATAAAGCTCTTAAGAGTTGTGGTAAACCATTGAGTGAAACGAAGCCTGGATATTTTTGGAAGACAGAAAATAAATATAAAAATGAATAGTTTAAAATAAATGCAATGAAGAGGTAAAATAGGGGCAGTGAAGTAGAGAATGAGTGATATGTAAATATGATGTTAGAAGAAATGATCAGGGGACATCGTTTAGACAAACAACTCCGACATCTGTTCAACAAGGAGGCAGATCCACGAAGATCAAGAGAGAAAGCATTCTATCATGAGGCTCTAAAGAACAAACATAGCAGGTCAAGTAATAGAAAATAAGCTAATGAAGCTATGGTAGAATGAATTAAGGGAAAAAAGAGAATGTGAGATGAAAAGAATAATCAGTGACAACTGATGCTGACAAAATAGTGGTCATTTACTTAAATGAGAAAGGCTTGGAGGAATATCTATTAGTATCAAGACAAATCTATATTTGTCTTATACTTTAAACATTACAATTATGCAAAGAATCGCAATTCCATTTCAAGTTATAATGAGGTAAGGAATTCAAAATTTGTAAAGGAGAAACTTTCATCATACAAGAACTACTTAGAAAAATCCATCATGAATTAGTTATTGAAGTCGGATATAAACCTGTTAATTGTCTTCCATTTGGAGTTTTGAAAGAAAACACACAGAAAAACAAACAAATAAACTTGTAACAAAAAGGACATGACAAAAGATCTTACGGGTCATACTTAGATTGCATAAATTCTAGAATATATAGTACTTGAGTGTACTAATGTCTCTACATATCTTTCTTTATAAAAGCCTACATTTTACAGGAAATGAAGCTTTATAAAAATTTTTGTAGCATAAAAAAGGACATTGTTCTAAACATCCAATGGGTACATATTTTTAATTTAAGCTATGGAACCTAATATGTTAGAAAATATCTGTTCAGTTCCATGAAATATATGCCAAAGATATGGATCTGTGAAAGAGATTCTGGGATACCTCAGAGAAAAACTAATTCAGACAAAGAATAAAAGTGGAATTAGCTAAAATATGAAGTGGAATTTTAATAGCTAAATTAATGTCCTGTAGAAACAAAAATATATCAGAGTTGAAGCTGCAGAAAATTGAGTCACTACTTTTCTCTACATGAAATTTAAAAAAAAATAATGAATTTGTAAAAGAAAAGGTACTATAGAAGACAGATTAGAATTACAAAAGAAGGCATATACTCTACTTGGGAAGAAATATGAATAACTTGGGAGCAAGAAATAATCAAATATTAAGTGGAAAAAAGTGTCCTGGACTAAAAAAGAGTCTATGAATTAAAAGATTAGCTTCATGAACCCAGAAAAGTAATGAAAAAAAGAAAAAAAAGGTAAAATGAAGAAGCACCCAAGCAGGAAAGAATAAAAGAGTTACATTGAAAAAACAAAATTGGGATGCTTGCAGATTTTTCTTCTTCCTAATTGTGTGCCACAAGCAACACAAAATGTCTACAGAATTTTAACAGAAAAAGTTTGTGACCTGAAAATTTCACATCAAAGCAATTACTGCTTTAATATGAAAACAACAGAAGACACTCCTAAGTTACAAGAACTTGGAAAATATTGCAGCCAAAAACTATTTTTGAAAAAGAAAAAGAATTAGTTAAATAATTCAAGTGCTAAAAATACATATCAAAATAAAAGTACCAGAGATGAGCACTGAGATAAAGACATTCAGTTAACACTGTTGGACGCAAATTTGTACAATTTTCAGTAAATTTGTTGCGAATCTACTGTGTGCAGGAACTCTTCTAAATTTAGGTAGAATAAGAATCAACAAAGACTCTGCTTTGCCATTCTTGAGAAACTGTCAGATGGGAGAGGTGAGAAAAATCCAGCGTGTTAGATAAGGAGAGTACTTTGAAGAATTAGAAGTGTGTCAGGAAATAAGACAGAGCAGCAATTTTAGATAAGAAAACTCAAAAAGACTTTTGTAAGGATTAGGGACCTAATGAGGCTTTACAAAGTCTTAAAAAAGAGATACTTGCAGGCAAAGGAGTATATGCCATGTTAGAACAGCAAAGAGACAATTGTCAGAGTAAAGCCAGGAAATGCTAGGAAAAGGCAATTTAGTCAAAAAAGGATTTTAAATTTTATTTTATGGCAGCTGGAAAACCCATGGAAGATTTTAAGATGGAGATAATTATAATCTAATTTAGCTTTGAAAAGGATCACTTTGCTAAATATAGAGACTACATTTAATAAGGACTAGATTCTAAAGTTTCATGGAGATGAATTAGGCTAATTCAGTAATTGTCTCCATGACTTCATATGACTATAGAAGAAAGAAGTATCTTTTAGCTGGGGATTTAGCTCAGCAGCATAAGCGCCTGCCTGGCAAGGGCAAATTTATGGGTTCAATCCCCAGTACCATTTTTAAAAAAATGTATCTTACAGGGATGGAGGAATACGGGAAATTAAAACTTATTATGATGTGTAAAAGAAATCAAATTTACTGTAATTTTATAATTAGAGAAATACATGCTTAATTAGGCAGTTGAAATCTTAAAGAAAATTACTAGTAGAATTTATAATAGACTGATCACATTCCAAGTAACCAGGTGAGATGAAAGTAGAAAAGTATGAATCATTCAGAGCATATGCTAATTGCACAACTGGTGAAGTTTGCCATTGCAAGCTAATTATAACAAGTGTATAGACTGTTAAACTAGACAATATCTCTTCCTTTCAAATTTATAGAAATTATTTCCACATTATATTTTCATATCCCCTAGTTTAACAAGAGAAGGTGAATTTTTGAATTTTTAATGAGAACTTTCCAAATTTGGAACTATCATATGGATCCAATTCCCCATGAGCATAAAAAGATAAATAAATATAGAAATAAATAAGTATTTTTCTATGAGTAGGTTTGACTTTTTGACTGCAAATTGGCCAAATCAGTTATTTCTAGGTAATAGAGCACACAAGGAATATCAAGGAAACACAAAAATTAGAATGTAGCAAATGAAATTATAAAATTGAGGTAGGAGGCTACATGGATGGAGCAATTGGGCACAATCTTCAAAGCACCCTTTTCTCCTTTAGCACTTCTTTTGCACTTCTTTTCTTTTTCTTCTTATTTTTTTCCCTAAGAAATGTAAGTCTTTCATATTTGACAACTATCCTGAATAATTCATTGAGCAAGATAAAAACAACCTGGGAAACACTACTGGTCCCAACTCCTCCTGATAACAGAACTAACCTCTAATTCTAATGCTTATTATACAATTACTAGACATGGTCTTGTAGAGTAACAAAGTCAACAGAAGAAATGTATAATTCTTATTATATACATCACAGTAAATCACTTTATAGAACAATAAATCCTTTTGTAGTTCACAAAACTTCCTATAATGAACTAACTCCCATAATTATGGAGGCTAAGTACCATTATTTGTCATTTCTAAGCTGGAAATAAGAAAGCCATAGGTTTAGTTCCAAGGCCTGAGTGCAGGAAAACCAGAGGTATGAATTCTAATGCAGTCTGAAGACCTAAGAACCAGCATTTCAAAAGCAATAGAAAACTTATTTTTCACTAAAAATAAGTGAATTTAACCTTCCTCAGTCTTTATTAACTTGAATTTGTTTTGCTTTTATTTGCTTTACCATTCACATGCTAATCTCTTCTGGGAACAATTTCACATCTACATTCATAAATGTTTTATCAGATATATCAGGACATCCTATGGGTTAGCCACAAAACATTAGGCACAAAAACATTAACTATTACAATATACTTCTACTTAACATATACAAAGTTTATATTTTTCTAATTATTTTAAAGAGAATTTACAGTTATAATTTTGTTTCTGTTTCAAAACTGATTTGTTTCTGTTGAAAAACTGATTTACACCCTACTTATTTATAAAATTAGGCAATGTTAAGAGATTCATCAAAAACCAAGGCCAAAATAGTAATAAATAAATAAATAAATAAATAAATAAAATTTAATGTTCACAAGGCCTAAGAGAAGAAATTTGAACTTAATATGACTTACTAATGTTAACATTAAGTTACGTTGAATAATACCTTCTCAAATAAACCCATATCCTAATTTTTAGAGTCTCACATTGCAGATGTGATTCAATTAATTACCAAAACTCAAAAACTATATCTTGGACTATGATGGGTCCAGTGTAATCACAAGGCCTTTTTAAGAAGAAGACAAGACGACCAGAGTCAGATACAAAAGGGGGGTGATGAAGACATAAAGGTTGCAGTAAGAGAGATTTGAAGATTCTGTTCTATTGGCTGGGGAAATGATACAGGCCTGGAGCCAAGAAATGCAGGCGGCCTGTGGAAGCAGGACAACTCAAGGAAATGGGTTATCACTTAACACTCAACAGAAGGAAGCTATACCAACATTTGAATTTCTATCTCTAAGGTCCATTTCAGAATTTTAGCCACCAAAAATGTAAGATAATAGATTTGCATTTATTTACCTCCTAAATTTGTGGAGATTTGTTATGCTAAAATCGAGAACCGATTAAAAACAATGCATTTTAACACTATGGCAAATTTCAAGTGTCACTTTTAAAAGGACATTGGATTAATACAAAGACTTTAAAGTTACCCATTTACTACTTTATTGGTCCTGCTAGTTAACTTCTTGGTTCTATCCTGACCCCTTTTTAAGTTCCTTCCTTTTGTTTTTTTTTTTTGGTACAGGGAATTGAACTCACGATCTTGCACTTGTCAGGCAGGAGCTTATGCTACTAAGCTAAATCCCTGGCCTTCAAATTCCTTCTACCTTGCAAAGTTGGACTGTTCAGATATAGTTACATGAAGTTGTTCAGTTGGATTCAGGTACATTTTGCATCTATTTCTGACTCTAAGGTCATCGATCATAAGGTCTCAGAATAAATGTTGGAAAGATCTCTTCTAATACAGTTTGCACATTTTTAAAATTTTAGCATGTATTTTTAAAGTTTTGGGTTCAATATCCTAATACCTTCCATGATTTGGCATAAAGCCTTTTAAATAGAGCACCTGCCTGAACAGTTGCAAAGTATGATGAAAATCACTGAAAAGCAGGAAAGAACATAACCAAAGAAAATGTCACGATAGTCAACTGTTTAAAAAGTATACTTTCAGTTTATTTGTATTGATGGAGTATGAAGTTAAACAGAGTATAAATTTTTCATCACTGTGTTGAGGGTTTAAGGTATTAGTAGATGTTGTAGAATGAATGTTTGTATCCTTCAAATTCATATGTTAAAGCCTAATCCCCATGATTTGCAGGTGAGGCCTTGAAGATAAGCTAATGAGAGTGGAGCTCTCATAACTAGGATTAGTACTGATAAAAATAATACAGAGAATGCCTTCGTTCCTTCTGCCAGATGAGGATGCAGTCTATACACCAGTTTATACACCAGTCTATAAAGATTATCCTTCAAGAAACAGGCTTTACCAGATCAAATCTACTGGATTTCATGAGCTTCCCCCCAAAATGTAAGAAATAAGTTTCTACATTTTATAGCAACTCAGTTATTTTTCATTTGTTATAGCAGCACAAACGGACTACAACAGAAGAAACGATGACATCTGTTTTCCATTCCAGAGGGATTTGTCTTGGAAGGAAAGGATAACATCGGTTATCCAAAAACTGCTGTGAAATCCAGATTCCAGCCCTCAGTACTGGCCCAAAAAATTAAAATATGATTTGAGCAAGAGGAAGACCATTTGCCTATGGAGAACTAACACATAAAACCAATAAAAATTCAATTATACACAGAATGAGTATGAGAAACACAGGTTGAGCTACCGCCAATTTATAGGAACAGAAGTACTTAACCACCCCACCTACCTGAACCCTAAACTATCATTATTAAATGTGCTATACATAAAGGTATTTTTAAAAAAGTTAAATCAAGCCTCAATTTTCCTATCATTTGTATTATACTTGTTTCTCACTACAAAAGTGTATTTCTTTTAATTTAGAGTATTTTCCATGAATATGTCTGGAAATCTTAGGTAAATACATAAAATTTTAAGAATACTATTAGAACATGTAACTAAAATAATGCTAACAACAGCTTATTTTTTATCAAAAATTTCAGATCTGTATGTATTCAGATGAAGTAAATATACTAGCAGTGATATTTATGAAATAACAGTTTACACTATTTAATGACCTTATTTGAATTTTGCTACGATGTATTTAAAGATACCACTGCCAATTCTATCCTTGTCATTCATGTCACTATACTTAACCATATTTACCTGCATTCTTTTAAAGCAAATTGAAGAAAAAAACAAACATTGGATTAGATAATCAAGCCAAAACACTAAGTAGGAAAAAGATACTTTTATATTTAAAAACTTGAATCTATAAAAAAGTTAAAAAAAACTCTTGAATTTTTATATTGCCAAAACTCATAGACTAGAAAAAAATTAAATTTTAATTGATGTTTTTATAATTATGTTCTTAGTATCAGATCAATCAAAATTTACTTATAACACATTAATAAATTTAAAAATACATACAATTCAGACTTCTGATCACCTCATCCTTTCCCCTAAATAAAATGTAAGAAAGAAGCTTCTTTTCAATTATTTATGAAATACATATAAGTATCTATCATACAGCATACTATTGAAAAAGTTCAATAAAATTTTGAAGTGACATTATGTGATCCTCTATCTTGTATCACCTGTAAGCAAATCTAAGAGAGCTCTGGAGATTATGATTCCTAAAAAGTTTAGGCTCAAAGACAAAATAATAATAGATTGCTCAAATTTATGAACCAAAACATTTAACAAAATCTGCATTAGAAGCAAATTTATCTTTAGTTGCAAAGACATAAAATTCATAAATAATGCACAAATAAGCATACCAATTTTTAAGTTGCATAGATGCATGTTCTGTAAAATTCTAATTATTTTTTGTTGAAATCCTAAGAAAGGAAAAGAGATACCTATAATTAAGATGTATGACAGGCTTAGAGATGCATTTGCTTGATCACCCTTCAAGGAAGGCTTCCTTGTTCTGCTGTCAGAGATGCTGTCAATGGACAACCTTCAACTATGAGCTCCTTCAGAGGCTTTCACCCCAACGATGATCCTCCCCACACATGCAACGATGATCAAGGAGAAGGTAAAAAAAGTCCTGGCTATTCAGGATAGGATAATCTGAAGTAACATTTCAGTTGAGAAGTATCCTGATATGTCAGCTGGGGCTCTGAGGCCAGCATTACAGTTGGACTTCTGGGAAACCTGCTTACTGTCCTTGACTGCCAAATGTGTCAATCCCAAAGGCACTCCTCAATAATATTCTGGAAACTAATCTCTGTCTTCCAGAAAACTCAATTTAGTTAAGAATTCATAACATATTTTCATGAGCTTTTAAATGATGGAGTATATTGATTATTATTTATGGTAATAGCTATGGAAATACTGATTTCCAAAAATATATATATTGCCAAATTGATTCACATACAAATAGAAAGCTAGCAAAATTATCAATAATTACCCATTCACATCCTAAGTATCCAGGATTAGTAATTCAGTTTATTTATTAGCATTTTTAAAATAACAATGTTAGAACACACAAACAAAGGTTTAAAATCTATATAGTTCAATTAAGAAGTGAGTAATACATATAAATAATGATAATATGTCACAAAAAAGGAAACTAGATCAGGAAACCTGAAATACAAAAGCATAATTCAGATCAGTAAGGTTACACAAATATTTCAATCTGGTCATTCATATTTTGATAGCCTGTTGTAAAAAGTGCTGTAACTAGGATGTGTATGCCTTACATAAAAGCAGTAATAAACATAATAGCAGTAATAACTATAAATGATATTTAGTTATATCACTCTTTATCTTTTCTCCTCATTTTTTCTGTTTTTTATTCCTTTTCTATCTTCCACCATTTATGATAATTGAATTTTTATACATAATCATTCACTTTCTTTTTTATTTTTAATTAACTTTTTTATTAGTAAACATTTGCAGTTTATACAATCTACAGTCATCTTGAATAATGCTTACAGGCACACACCACAGGTTGTTTCTTTAAAAAAAAAAACTTCCCTTTGCTTTCCCTTACCCTTCCTCAAATTCCCCATCACATATTTCAATTTTAGTGATATTAATCTTAGCTCACATTATTGCATATCAGGTTTACATTAATTGAGGTTATTAGATTCCTGTGCATGGCACATATTTATTCTACTTATTTTCTTTTTCTGTACTTTTCACCCCTCATGCTTTTTCCTGTAGACCACTTACTTCCTTATTGTAAGAAATCCATCTTGTGTCCCCTTCTATCTCCATCCTTTCTTATTCTTTTTGAACTATGCCTCACTCAAATGTAAAATGTAAAATTCCATATAGTATTTGAGTATCTAGTTTATTTTACTAACATTGTATTTTGTTACATCTCAAATCTGTCATTCTTTATAGCAGAATAGTCAATTATATATAGATACCACTTTTTAATCCAATTACGTGTTGACTGGTATACAGGTTGTTTCCAGGATTTAGCTGTAATATCGATACACATGCATCACTGTAGTATGCCATAAGTTCCTTGGAGAAAGATGCTTAGCAGGGAAATGACTGATTCATATGGAATTTCTAATTTCAATTCTTTGCAAAATCTCCATACTGATTTCCACAATAGTTGTACTAGTTTACATTCCCACCAACAGTGATGGGGGTTTCTGGGTATTTTTGGCACTCAGTCCGAAATGGCTCAGGAGAGATAAGGAGGAGAAAAAGTAGAAAGAGGCCTTTAAAAAGGTCATGGGGGCCTGGGACTTTAGCTCAGTGGCACAAGTGCTTGCCTGGCAAGCGCAAGCTTGTGAGTTTGATCCCTGGTACCACACACACACACACACACAAAAAAAAGTCATGGGAGAGCTTATGAGCTTTACAGGGATACAGTGGCTCTCAGCTAGAACAAAGAAGTTAAGTACTTTTATTAGTTCTGGCTAGGGGAAGAGTTTGGGAGGTGGGCCAAATTACATGTTAACAGCTGATTTGAAGGAACATCTGCCTGTGTAAAACAGGAGACAGATTAACTAAGGGCTGGAGGTGGAGTGCTTGGGTGGTTGTGGAGTCTTAGGATTGGAGAGGGCTTGGCACACATACAAAATAGGAGTGGGAGGTTATCTCTGGAATGAGTAGGAAAACGTAGAAGTTACTCTTGGAGCGATAATTGTTTCTCTGGGTCCAGTACCAAGTTGGGCAGATGTCATGTTACAGATAGCTAAACCTTAGGCTTGTAGAAACTATCAGTTTCCTTTTCAATCTCAGTCTTGCTGGCATTTTTTATTGTTTGATTTCTTAATGATTGTCATTCTTTCAGGTTGTATCTTAGTGCTATTTTAATTTAAATTTCTCAAATGGTCAGAGATGTTTAGCCTTTTTTCATATATTTGTTTACCATTTGTATTTCTTCCTCCTCTGTGATGTATCTGTTCATTTATCTTGCCCATTTCTTTACTGGATCTTTGATTTTAGGTAGTTTAATATTTTTGAGTTATTTGTATGTTCTAGATATTAGTCCTCTATCTGAGGAGCAGCTGGGAATTTTTTTCTCATTCTGTAAGTTTTGTTTACTCCACTGATTGATTTTTTTTTGCTTAGAAAACTTCTATTTGTTGAGACATGTTTCTTATGCAGTTAAGGTCCTCTTTAGAAAATCTTCTTGTAAACCTATGTCTTCAAGTATTTTACCTATTTTATCTTCTAGATGGTTTAATGTTTGTGTTTAAGTGTTTAGACCTTTGATCCATTTTCATTTTAATTTAGAATATGGTGAGAGAAAAAGGTCCAGTTTTAATCTGCCACCCACAATTAACCAGTTTTTCCAGCACCACTTGTCGAATAGGCTGTATTTCTTCCAAAATATACTTTTGGCACTTTTGTCAAAGAATAAACAGCTGAATGTATCTGGAGAAGCATCAGTTCTGTTCCACTAACCTATGTATCTGTTTTTGTTCCAGTACCATGATTTTTTTTTTTTTTTAAGATCACTATTGCTTTGTGGTATACCTTGAAATTAGGGATTGCTATGCTTCCCGCTTTGCTCTTTTTGCAATAAAAAATGCTTTTGCTATTCTGGGTCTCTTTGGGTTCCATATAAATTTTAGGATTTTTTTTTCTAGATCTGTAAAGTATGCTGTCAGTACTTTGGGAATGTATTGAATCTGTATAATAGATTTGGGAGTAAGCCCATTTTGACAATATTGATTCTACCTACTTAGGAGCAGCAGACATCTTTCCATTTCTTCATATACTCTTTACTCTACTTTCTCAGAATACTGTAGTTTTTCTTTGTAGGTCTTTTACTTTCTTAGTTAGTTCCTAGGTATTTTGTTTTTCCTGAAGCTACAGTGAATGTTATTGTTTCATAATTTCCTTCTAATTATATTCATTGTTGGTGTATACAAATGCTAATAATTTCTGTGCATTGCTCTCTTATCCTGCTACATTGCTGAAGTTTGTTAATTCTGAGTTAGGTTGTTTTTTGTGGAGTTCTCTGTGTCTTCTATGTACAGTATCATGTTATCAACAAATAATGTTAACTTGAATTCTTCCTTTACTATATGTATCTTTTTTATTTCTTTCTCTTGCCTGGTTGTTCTGGCTAACGTTTAAGAACTATGTTGAATAGAAGAGGTAATAGTGGATATCATTGTCTTGTTACTGATTTCAGGTGGAATGTTTTCAATTTTTCTCCATTTAATGTGATTCTGGCTATTGGTTTGTCATATACACCTTTTATCATATAAATGTATGTTTTTTCATATACCTACTTTCTTTAGAGTTTTTGTTATGTAGGAGCATTGGATTTTGTTGAAAATTTTTTCTGTATATATTGATATGATCACATGAATTTTAACATTGCTTCCATTTACATGATATATTACATTATGTTGAGCCATCCTTACTTACATCTCTGGAATGAAACTTACTTAATCATGAGTATGATCTCTTCATAATGTGCTGCATTCTATTTGCTAATACCTTTTTGAGGATTTTTGTAACTATGTATATTAAAGAGATTGGCTTATATATATATATTTTTTTTCTAGTTGGATAGTTGTCTGATTTTGGATTCAGTGTGATACTGGCTTCTATAAATGAGTTTAGGAGCACTCTATCTCTTTCAACTTCTGTGAAGATCTTGAAAACTATTAGTAATAATGCTTCTTTAAAGTTTTTTTGTAAAATTTGGCAGTGAGCTCATCAGATCCTGAGCTTTCTTTAATTTGCAGATTATTTACTACTGTGTAAATTTTATTGCTTTTTATTAGGTCGCTTAATGTCTTCTTGGGTTACTTTTTGTAGTTTGCATGTGTTTTGGAATCTGTCCATTCCTCCAAAATTTACTAGTTTCTAGAATATAATTTTTTCAAAGTAGTTATTATCTTCTGGATTTTGACAATTTATGTTGTGATTTCTCCTTTTTAATTTCTAATTGCATAAATGTGAGTCTTTCATTGTTTAGACTGGATAGGGGCTTATTTTGTTCTTTCAAATAACAAGATTTTCAGTTCATTGATCTTTTTAATTTTTTAACATTTTAGTGTCACTTTCATTGAATTCTGCTCTTGTATATAATTTCCCTCCTTAATTTCAGTTTGGGGCTAGTTTGTGTTGTTTCACAAGTATTTTAAGATTTCTTATAAAGTTATCTATTTGAGCATGCTCTGTTTTCCTAATGTGGGCATTGATTGTGATGAATTTTCCTCTTAGAACTGTTTTCATAATGTCCCAGAGTTATAGCATAATCTTCATTAACTTCTAGACATTTTAAAATTTCTTCTGTAATCCATTGGTTGTTTAGGACTATATTAATTTTCTAGTAGCCTTGCCTTTCCTGAAATTTTTCTCTTGCCAATTTCTATTTTCATTGGACAGTAGTCTGATAGTATGCACAAGACAATTTTAATTCTTTTATATTTACTTAGGCAGGCTTTGTGGACTAGTATGCGATCTATTTTGGGAAAAGTACCATGTTCTGATGAAAAGAATGTATATTGTCTTGTATAGGAGTGGAATACTCTGCATATATCCATTAGGTCCATGTGTTCAATGGTGTGGTTCAGCTCTGAAATTTATTGGTTTTTCACTTAGTTTTTCTGTATCTTTGCAAAAGTTGGGTGTTAAAATCACCTATAAATAATTTTGTTAGAGTTTTATTTGATTTTTTAATTTTAGCAGGTTTTGTTTTGTAAAGACAGTTGTTTCAGTATTCAGGGCATATGGCTTGTTTCATTAAATAGTATGTAGAGATCTTCTTTATCTCTTCTAATCAATTTTACTTTGAAGTTCATCATGTTTGATAATAGAATTTCTACCTCTGTTTTTTCTAATTGGTATATCTTTATATGTGATGTTTTTGTTGTTCTCGTACTCTGGTTGCTTTTAGAATTCTGCTTTTTTGTTTTTGTTTTTCTGGATATTTAATAATTGAATAAGGATATGCCTTATTTTCTCATGATAATTATTTGGTGTTCTATGAGCATTGCTTACTTGCATATTAAACTCTTTTCTATGAACAAAATTTAGAAATATTTTTTCATTATATCTGTAAGCATATTAGTGAATCCACCTGTGCTATCTTCTAGTTTTTCTTTAACTTTGATTAGCTTTAGGCTGTTCTTTTTGTCATCTAGTAGCTGCTGGACTCCCTAATTTTCATTTTGGCCTCTTTGAGCTGTTTATTGTAATTCACTATTTTGTCCTCAGTATCAGACAGACAGTCTGTCTTCACATTTGTCATTTCTGAGATGTATTAACTGTATCCAATCTTTGTTTCAGGCATTTCTGTCTGACATATTTTTGAGGATTTCATATCCTAGTTGAATCTGCCATTGAAATTTTTGGCTAGCTTATCTTTTTTTTAAACTTACTTTCCCAAAATTCACTATGGGCTCATTGAGTGATATTGCTGTGAACTTTTGGAACATGTTATCTTTGAACTCAACTATTTTCTTCTATGACATTTTCCTAGATTTATGCTATGTGATATTTGTTTTCTTCTCCCTTGGTGACCTATTGCTCTGCCTTGGAAGAGTTGAGGAGGTTGGAAATCTTCTGTTTCCTTGCTTCCGCATTCTTCTATATGTAGCTGTATATCTATATCTGTATCTATATCTATGTCATCCATATCTGTATCTTTTTAAAAGTTATAAATGGCCTCCTATTTTTCTCTCCTTATTGGAGAGGTTACTTCAGGTCATGGACTAGAGAAGTGAGAGGAGTTTGTGGCTTATATGAAGATTTTTAGTAGGATGCTTCCTGCCCATCAATAATTTTCAGCTTTGTATTCTCACAGCTAGTATTTACTCCTGTTATTTACTTTAGTAATTTTTGTTCTAGCCTATGTTTTGCCAAAAGAATTACCTCAGTTATATCAGCATCCACAGTTTCAATTTTATAACACTTCTATATGATAGTCCTTATAGTTATGCTTCCCTCACTCTGTCTATTCTCTATGCACACTATGAAAGTTTATTATCTGTGGTTGCTCTGCAATGAGGTAGGTGAGATTGGGTGGCGAGAATAAGAAATAGTTTTGGATGAGGAGTGTTAAGTACTAGTGGGGACGTTTGAAGGGGAAAATAGTGGTAGATGAGAAGAAAAGTTGGATGTAGCATCTCATTTTATTGGAGTACTTCTAGATGAGTTGAAAGGTTTGTTTTGAGAGTTCTCAAAGTATATTTGTGAGGTCAAGGGTGAGATATGAGTTTACTTTGTGATTGAGGAAAACTATGTGATTGTTAGAACTTGCTAATGGGGAGGACAACAAGCTAAGTAAGATATGGAAGAGTCAAAGTCTTAGGATAGGGAGTATGAAGAAATAATATTAGAGAAGAGAAGAGTCACTGAGGAAGCTAAGTATAGAGAAATTTTAAAATCTGGAAAGAGGAATATATGTGTTTGTAAAAAGAGTAAAGAAATATTTAATATTGTCTTGGGGGTTTGACATAAAGACACTAGATAGGGAGTTAGACAAGGAAGAGAACCAAGACATCTATTAAATCAGAGCCAATGAAGGATGAATAAACAAAAATAATCTAATAAATATAAGAAACCATAAAAGAACAAAGCATAACCACACATTACTAAATGAATTAAGAAACATAAAAAAATTTAACCATAAGATGTCCAATGTCAGCACAGATTAAATGTTCCAATGAGACACTGCATACGTGATTCCCAATAGCTTCTTTATCTGAGAATGCAAACATTCAAATAATGACTCTGATCCCTCTACCACAATACTGAATCTAACTCAGACTCAGGACTTCTTTCTACCAGATTGCAGGCATTCTTGCAGAGTCCAATCCATTCTGAGTTCTTGGGTTAGTAACTCCTGGCTGTGCATTCCCTGAGTTTGACAGTGGATTTGGAAGACAGGTTCACTGGCATGAAATTGTCAGGATTATCACTATTAAATCAAATAAACTACAGCAATAAAAGACTATCTGTTTCAGTGGTATTCATCAGGGTGAGGTGAGAGATAACATAGCATTAGATTCTACTTTGGCTTTAGCAGACACAAGAAATTCATGGTGATAAGTATCATAACAACCTGTCTTGATCCATAGTTAATGTGCACTAAATGATATAACCACAGTTAATGTACATCAAATGTGGTGGAGTTTTTCCTCTGATGGTAAAAAACAGCATTCAAAGGTAATTTTATGTGATCAGTTATCTAGTGATCAGGGGGTTGGAGATCAGGCAATGTGAGAGGTGAACAAAGAAAAAAAAAATTTTTCTCTTCCCTTTCCCCTGTAGTACTAATCCATTCCTAATTTTCTTTCCTCTGTGGTATTGCAAGGCAGAAATTAGACAATAAAGGATCCTAATTACGGTAAGGTATATTACATACTTAGAAGGAGATAAAAGAAAAAAACTGGATAAAAAATGGTAGTGAGAAATGGGGATGGAAAACAATCCTATAATTGATATAAATATTAGAGAAAAGGGGAGAGAGAGAAATGAAAAGGGGATGAGGAAAGAAAAGAAAAATTGAGAAAGAGTAAGACAGAGGAGAAAGAAGTCAGGCAAAGAGATATGGATAAAATGAGGAGGGATATAAAGGGACAAGGAAGAATTCCCCTATCTAATGGAGAAAAAAGAAGTACATATACACAGCAAAAAAAATTTTTTTAAATTAAGTAAAATAAAAACGAAAAACAAAAAATAGTACAATCAAATAAAGAATATTAAAAAAGAGGGGAGAAGAAGACAAGATGGCCAAACAGTGAGAAACAAAATACAAAGCCTCCCAAGGAGAAACAACTCATATGCCAGAATCAAACACCCTTGAGAGACCCAGACAGAGGGAGATGGATCCTCTTGACACAGGAAGAAATTAAAAGGTAAAAAAGCTCATCAAATACTTTGGGTCCACAACTGAAACAGCTAAAAATTACGGGACACAGCATTTTCGAGCTGCCCAAACTCGTTCCTGCCGCCACTCACAGGAGGCACAGCAGCACTGAAGTTGGGGGTTGGTGAGCCCAATGGAGAGCAGAGCCAGTGAAGGGATCTTCATTAATCCACAGTCAGTGCTGAGAATGAGACCCCCCACACACAGGAAGGGCGTGACCAAATGGGCGACATGTTGGAATCCAGCAAGAGGAGCCTGAACCAGGAGCAACAGTGACTTCGGTTGGTTGCTCCCTCCCAAGAGCAGATTCATGGAATTTGCTTGGACTGGGCTGTGCCCCTGGCCAGGACCCAATGAGCCATCCCAAATTGACTCCCTGTGCCTAGCAAGCACTAACCGGGTGAAGGCCCCTGAAGTTTGGCTGGCCTGGTGGGGAGGGGCAGGCAAACGCAGCCCCTGCTTACACCTCAGTGACAACCGCAGCCAGGAGAGGGTGGGGTTCTCTTGCCAGCATGCTTCGGAGGAAACGTGGCCAACAGGGAAGGGGGCTGGGACCTGCATTGTAACCTGCGTGGAGGAAGCCAGGGCCATGACAGGAGAGAGAGGCAGGAGGAGGCCCCCAACCCAAAACCCTGAGAGCCCTGATCCAGGAGAAAGAAAAACAAGGGAGACTGAAGGCGGCAAACATACAACATCAGACATGGCTTCAATGGATATTAAGAGATATCTTTGGGACCTTGTAGATGAGCTCAAAACTGAAATATTAAATCAGATAAAGCAAGGTATGAGTAGAATAATAAAAGAAATGCTCTCAGGAAGCATCTCTAAGGATGATACAGATGGAACAAGAGAGGAGCAAAAAAAAAGAGAGAAACATTTGATAAAGAATATAAAGAAAATATACAATACATGAAGCAGATTCAAAGAGACTACCAAGAAATTAAAAACTCCATTGAAAGCTGGCAAAATGCCTTAAAAGAAACTAAGGATAGACTATCAAAACTTGAAGACAAATTTGCAGTGTGGGATCATGAAAAGAAAGATCTCCTAAAAATAACAAGGAAACAGGCAGTAAAAATACAAAGGCTAGAAGATGACAAGAGAATCTATAATTTAAGAATAAGAAATGTGAGTGAAGAAGCAGGAATACATATAGGTGAATTACAAAGGCTATTCATGGAAATAATTAAGGAAAACTTCCCAAGCATGGAAAAGAAAATGACATTTGGTTATGTGAGGCAAACACAACTCCAACCATCTACAACCAAAACAGATCTACACCCAGACATATAATAATCAAGATACCTGAAATTCAATATAAAAACAGAGTATTAAAAGCCATCAGAGAAAAGAAACAGATTACCTATAAAGGTAAAGCCCCTCAGAATCACAGCTGACTTCTCTACACAACCATCAGATCAAGAAGAGCTTGGAGCGAAGTATTCCAAACCCTGAAAGAAAATAACCTCCAGCCCAGATTGATGTACCCTGCAAAACTGTCACTAGAAATTAATGGAGAAACAAGATGCTTCCATGAGAAAGAGGCACTGGGGGAGTTTGTGATCACCAATCCAACCCTATAGAGAATACTGAAGGACATTCTAGAAAGAGAGAAAAAAAAATACCAGGATTTTAGGAACAGTGGCAGAAAGGCCTCAATGAATGGGGCAGGCAGTAGAATGAAGGAGAAAACTAAACAAAGGCAGAACAGTAGCATAGCAGAAATGAGGCAGAGAAGGATAACTAGAATCACTAACATAGATGGCCTTGATATGCTATATTGTTAATAGTGCACCAGGATTTAAAACCCACATTACTCACACTACTCTGCTTAGATGTATTATATTCTGTTCCAGTCATTCTACCTGTACTAGATTTGAGGGCACAGACAGTAATCCCAAAAAACAATAGTATATAGTACAGTAATCATCCTTAATTTCCTATTAACTTAATCTAAAGCTCTGTAAAACATACACTGTTTTACCATGACTGATCATAATTGAATCTGGTCTGTTAGATCTCTTTTATTCAAAGCTGTTATGATTGATAGTATCAAGTCTGAGAGTATAGGCAACTGCACTTAAGATGACAAGATCCACTAGAATATCCACTATGGTTTGATTATTACCTCCCTTTGAAGTTTTATACTGTCTACAATGTTTTATTTTTACTAATATTGTTGTTTACTGTTATACTCAATTATACTGCTATATTCAATTATGCCTGATGATATAGACATTCTATTGAAGATAATAAGAAACAACATAGTAATCATTGTAGATCACCTTGTATTGTGGTTTTATATGACTTTTTGGTTTCATGTTTTTATAGGAATTTGTTTTGTTTTGTTTTGCTAAGTTTTGTTTTTCCCTCTAACACAGAAAGTATAGAAATACATGCAGAGATTCATGCATACATAGCTGTTTACACTCTCACTGTTTGACTGTCTACTTTGTGTGCTTTAATTTTGTAACTCAAACAACTATTTCTAGGAGGATAATGTGTAATTTGTTAACTGGTAATTTCTTATTGTTTATCTTTTTTTTTTTTTTGGAATTCTCTATTACCGCTAACCTTCACATGCTTTTGTTTCTCTTTAAATAAATTATATATATATATATATATATATATATATATATATATATATATATTATTAAAAGAGTTTTCCATTGTTTTGGATATGTGGTTTTTTCCTCAGCATGGGTTAAGGAGCAGAGCGCAACCCAGGATGTGTTTCTGTTCATGCTGGAAGTCCAAATGGTGGTCCTATGCCAGAATCATGCTTGGTGTAGACATCTGCTTACAGTTAGAACATGGCATCAATGTGGGCTTCCAAGCCTGTGCAAGTCAGGCTAAAGCTGGCTTCTAACCACAGGAACTGAATCTGTGTTCATTAGCCCCTGCCTATCTTTGGCTCATCCACTCTGGGGACTTGGAAGTGTGAAACAGCCAAGAGGCTGCTCTGAGGCTCAGGTTTAATCACTCAGCCCTTTACTGCAATTATGTCTCATCAGTGGGTTTAGCTACAGGTACTTGTACCAAAGTCATTCACCAACAACTGACCATGGAAGGCTGTTCCAGAAACAGTGTCCCCTGTTCTCCTCACTGTTTCCAGCTGCAGATCATTCTCTAAGTCTTGAGAACAAACCAAAAGTTGTTTCATTTTGCCTCCCAGCTCGCAGCTAGCCATTTTCTGTCAGTGGCACTCTGTAGTATCTCCTCCATGGTATGATCAATTTCTTCTGTATCACTTTATCCTATTTTCATCTTCTCTGTCAGCTTTCTCATGGTTCTGAGGTGGCTTTGATTCCCTTAGATTCCTCTCCCAGCTATTGTTTTCCAGGCTGTATACACTTTGTCCTAGAGAAGCTAACTACTGGCACTTCATGAGCCACCATTTTGGGACCTCTCTTTGACTTTTTCATGCCTTTTTGTTGTTTTTGTTGTTGTTGTTTTAAATCTAGTAAAGTTGTTTAGTATACCTTCCCTTGTTCTACAATTGTATAATTGTTTATCCTTGATTATATACACATTCAGTATTTTATGAAAATATTTTGAATAGATATTATGTACTTCAGTGTCATAGTAAAAAGGCATAAGTTGTTATAATTTCCTGTTGGTGATAATGTGTTTGAAAAGTTGGTAAGATTATGTCCATCAAATTTGTCACATGCAAAGGAAATTTTGTCCACACTTAACAAGAAATGTCTAGAGAATACTTTGATTCTGTATGAATATCCTGCTTCTAATTACGGCTTTAACTCAATGACTTTAGTATTTATTACTAACCTTTGTCTGAATGAAGTACAACAATTATATTGCAAGTAATGATTTTAATCATCCCCCTTTCTCATTTATTATCTGTTACTCTTCCATGGATAATTTTTTTTCTTCTCTTATTTTATCCATATAATAGATGCAAAAATATTTGTTCAGTATGTTTTAGATCATTGCTGCAATTATAATTATTGATGCCCAGATGATCCCACATTTAGTTAGTGTATTCCTCTTCTGGCAAACTCTTCTATTGCTTTGACATGTTACTACTGGTTTTTGAGAAATTTCTGGTTTTACATTCTGTTCAATTTGGTTCTAATAGTTGAATAACAAATTTCCTATCACTCAATTTGTTCTTAATCTAAATATATTAAATTATTGGGACACAGTTTAGAATAAAGATTATATTCAGATGAACTATAGAGGCTAATTCTATAATACAGAAATGCTGCACATTCATATGTTAAATAATCTATCCTCTCGGTATTCTCATCTCTGTAGTAAGGGTAAGTACTGTATTACTTCAGTGGGTTATTTGGAAGATTACATTAGGCAATACAGGAAAAGTATTAGCAAAATACATGGTATTAAATACTTGGCAAATTTTAGTTAGTCTAGAATGATAAGATGGTAAACAATGGGAAGATCAGTGGAAAACTGCAACTTTAGAAATACTCTTCATTATCCTTCTTTTTAGTTAAAGTCACATATCTTTATAACAGATTTGGAGTTATTGTATCTGAAAGAATATTTTCATCTTCACTGAAGAAGTTTGTAACATGCAAGCCTCATACAGATTTTTCGAATTTGTCTACACTACTTTTCTATTGTATATTCCATGCTTTTGCACTAAAATGTGTATTTAATTGACATGTGGTATTATCTATTTTTATCATTTGATGAAACCATGTCTTCACAAGAAAACTGGGTCAACTAAGTAACAATAGCCTGGCTCATGGTTACAGTGGTTTGGTTTCCTAAGAGCAGAATCTTGTGGGAATCTTGGAATGTTCCTAAGGAATAGCAATGTTTTTGAGGGGAAAACAATATATATTTCAGTTGTCTTTATACAAACATGGTGCAACATATTTTAAGGATTTATAGAGTGTGGTCCAAAACTTAAGGGCATCTCCAATAAATTAAATGGAAAATATTTTTTTAAAATGTCCACTAACAGTATTACTTACTTTACCTCATCACTCAGTAACCACTTTAACTAAAAGCTCTAGAAAGAATGATAGGTCAATACCAAAGAAGAAAGAAAAGAAAAAAAAAGAAAAGAAGAAAGAAAGAAAGAAAGACTCAAGAAAAAATATCAATGAATTCCTTCATACAGAAGCTAATTTGGCCTTTTCAAATTTTAGGAACTAAGAGAATAATCATTATTTTCACTGCCTTCTATTATGTTCTATGATACATTTTGAATTCTGATATTCAATGTTAATTATAATATTTGAATGATTCTGATAAATTTTTAAGAACATAGGTAGATATAATATTCTATTGAAAACATGTAGCAATAGAAACAAAATGCAAGAAGGGAAATCCAATGAAAGATGGATCTGAACTAGAAATACAAATGATCACATGGGAGGAAATCATATATTCAATGTACTTCAAGATCAGAAATAGGCATTATCTAAAAATTTGATAATTATGTGGTAATGAAGATTAAAATTATCCACACAAAGTGAAAAACAAAGGCCAAAATTCACATAAGGCAAAAGTTACTATGAGATTCTTTATTCAGAGAGAAAAGTTTGAACAGTAAAGAAGTTGCTGATACATTCATTGCCTTTAGCTAAATTTGCACAGTTATCTTTTTATCTAATGTTCTGAGGGGGGGAAAAAAACCTAAACTAACTATTCAGTAATTTAATCAACTATCCACTATTTTTAAGAGCATATCTTGGGAGAGGCTCTGAACTCCTCATAGCCGAAGGCAAAGTCCAGATGGTAACACACTTGGGGTCATGCTCTGCCTAGCTACCTGGGTCATTGAAGTTCTGAACTCTACCCAAACAGGCATAAGGCCCAGGCACCACACTCCAAGGGTGCATCTTTGCTAGCTGCACAGAAGATCCGAACTCTGCCCAGCCCAGTGAGAAAGTGCAATCCAACTGTGGAATACCTGGCCAGCCTCACTGGTCACAGAGGTACCAAACCCAGTTTAGCCCAGAGCCATAGAGCCACTCACAGTGTCTTGGAGAATTTGAGCTCTGCCCACCAGAGCACAAGGCTCCAGCTCCATTGTTCAGCAGTGTGTCCCCACCTAGTCACTTGGCAGGTCTGGGAGGCTCCTAAGTCCACCCAGCCAGGAGCAAGACCTCAGCACTATAAGCCAGGGATGTGTTCTGATTATCTGAGTGCTCCAGAGACTCCGAACTCCTTCAAGCCAGAGGCAAGGTTCAGGTGGTGCCACACGTGGGGTTGTGCTCTGCTGAGCCACCTGGGTCCCAGAGGTTTTGAACTCTACCCATCCAGGTGCTAGGCTCTGGTGACAAACTGCTTGTGCATCCCTACTAGCTACTTGAATGCCAGAGGTTCTCAACTATACTCAATGAGGTCCTAGGGCCCAGTAACTCACTTCTGGAGTCTATCCCTGTGAGCAGCAAGAGGGTCCAACCTCTGCCCAGCCCTGCATCCCAGAGCAACCCAGTGCAGTTCATCAAAAGAATATCTGGCCAGTCTTTCAGGCCATAGAGCTCAAGGATCTGGTATAGGATGGGGATGCACCCTGGCTAGCCACAGGGATATTAGAAGATTGAGACTGCCCAGTGCAGCACTCTAGTGAAGTCTCTCAGGAGGGTGCCTGATATGCCACGTGAGTCCCAGAGGAAAATGACAGAATGAAAGAGTAAGAGGCAGTCTCAGTCCTCCAGTCCACAGAGAACAAACTCAAGACACACTGAAATGAAAGACACTGGAAACGGCACAACTGAAGTTTTTGAAATGATAGCAGATAAAGTAAAGAAACAACTCCATCAAGTTAAAGAGGAAACCAGGTCAAAAATAATCTCTCAGGTAAAAAAATGAAATGACAAACATTATGAAAGAAATGCTGTGGGTATCTAAAGAAGATCTAAATAAAAAAATAGAACATAAGAAAATGATGGTAACCTTGAATGAACAGTATAAGACAGAATTAGAATGCATAAAACAGATTCAAAGAGATATTCAAGAAATTAAAAATTCCATTGAAAGCTGGCAAATCTGCTTGAATAAAGCTGAAGATAGACTCTCAGACTTTGAAGACAGGATGGGAGATTATGACCATGAAAGAAAAACTCTTAAAAATAACAAGGAACCAGGAAATAACAATTGAACAGCTGAAAGATGATGTGAAAAGAAACAACATAATATGATAGGTGCCAATGAAAAAGCAGGAGTCAACATAAACAACTTGTGAATGCTATTTGCAGAAATAATAACAGCAAATTTTTGAAATAGGGGAAGAGAATCTGATATACAAATAAGTGAGGCACACAGAACACCAATTAAACCATAACCAAAATAAGTCTTCACCCAGACATATAATAATTAGGATATCAGAAATTCAGCACAAGAACAAAATATTAAAAGCTGTCCGGAAATAAAAAAAACATCATCTATGAAGGAAAACCTATCAGAATCATGGCAGTCTTCTCAACACAAACCTTCAACTGAAGAAGAGCTTGGAGTGAAGTATTTTAGGTCCTGAAAGAAAACAACTTTCAAACTAGATTAATGTATCCTCAAAATTACCTTTGAAAATAGAGAAATAAGATACTTCCATGACAAAGAACAACTAAAGAAATTCAGTGCCACCAAACCAACATTATAAAGAGTACTGAAAGACATTCTAGAAAGAAACAATAACTACAATCCCAAGAGCAACAACAAAAGAAAACCACTAGGCAGGGCAAACAATTAAACAGAAAAAGTAGAAAACCAACAACAGAAGATAACATGACAGTGATAAGTCAGTACTTATCAGCTATATCCATCAATGTAAATGGTCTCAACTCACCTGTAAAAAGAAACAGACTGAAAGAGTGGATTAAGAAGCAAATCCAACAATGTTCTGTATACAAGAAACACATTTAACTCAAAAGGAAATTCATAGACTAAAGATCAAAGGATGAAAACCAATACTCCATGCAACAAGAACCCAGAAAAAAAGCAGGGGTAGCTATTTTGTTTTCAATGTAAACTTCAAACCAAGAATGATCAAAAGAGGTAAAGAAGGTCACTACATACTTGTTAGGGGAAAAATTCAAGAGGAAGAGATTACAATCATAACTATATATGCACCAAATATGGGCGCACTCAACTATGGAAGACAAATTTTAATACACATGAAAAACCAGATAAACAATAATACGGTTATAACAGGGGACATTAACACCCCATTGTCACAAACAGACAAACCAACAAAACAAAAAATCAGCAAAGAAATAACAGAACTAAATCAAACCTGTGAAAAAATGAACCTAGTAGATATATACCAAGTGTTCCACCCCACATCAGAATGCACATTCTTCTCAGCTTTACAAGGGTCATTCTCTAAAATATATCATCTACTAACTCACAGAACATGCTTAAGTAAATGCAAAGGAATTTAAATAATTCCATGCATATTATCTGACTGTAGCATAATAAAATTAGAAATTAATGACAGAAACCCCCACAAGAACCCCATAAACACATGGAAATTAAATAACACGCTCCTAAACAAGTAGTCACAGAAGGAATTAAAAAAGAAATCAAACAGTATCTATAATGGAACCAAAATGCAAATACAAATTACTGGAACCTAGGGGAACCAATGAAAGCAGTCCTCAAAGGAAATTTATAGCACTAAACACCCATATTAGGAAAATGGAAAGAACATACATAAACAATTTAATGCTGCACCTCAAAATTGTAGAAAAAGAAGAGCAAGTAAAACCAAAGCCCAAAGAAGAAAGGAAATTATAAAGATCAGAGCAGAAACTAATGCAATTGAAACTAAGAAAGCAATACAAAGAATTGATGAGTCAAAGACTTGGTTCTTTGAAACAATAAATTAAATTGTTAAGCCCCTAGCCAACCTTGTCATAAAGATGAAAGAAAAAGCTCAAATTCATGAAATAAGCAATAAAAAGGGTGAAATTATTACATACCTGGCAGAAACACAGAAGATCATTAATACCTACTTCAAAAACCTTTACTCTCATAGGTTTAATAACACAGAAGTAATGGACAGATTCCTAGAAATACGTGAATTACCAATGCTGAATCAAGAAGATGTAAAACTGCTGAGTGACCTAATTTCAGGTAATGAAATTGAAAATGTAATTAGAACCCTATCAACAAAGAAAAGCCCAGGTCCTGATGGATTTAATGCAGAATTCTACAATAAATTTAGGGAAGATTTAATGCCTATGCTCCTCAAACTCTGCAATGAAATTGAAAGGTAAGTAGTTCTCCCTAATTCATTCCTTGAAGCAAGTACTATCTTAATACCAAAACCAAAGATAGACCCAACCAAAAAAGAAAATTACAGGCCAATCTCTCTAATGAGCATAGGTGCAAAATCCTCAATAAAATACTGGCAAATAGTATGCAACAAGTCACTGGTAAGATTATACAACATGATCAAGTGGGATTCATCCTAGGAGTGCAAAGGTGGTTTAACATATGCAAATCAATAAATGTAATACACCATATCAACAGAGCCAAGGACAAGAATGACATTTAACATGTATACAAGACATGTTGACAAAATCCAACACTTATTCATGCTAAAACCCTACAGAACAACAAAATAGATGGTCTCTACCTCAATCTAATAAAAGCCATATATGATAAACCAACTGCCAACATTTTACTAAATGGACAAAAACTAAAAACTTTCAATCTAAACTGGGCATGTGGCTCATGCCTGTGATCCCAGCACTCGGGAGGATGATGCAGGAGGATCGTTGTGAGTTCAAGACCAGCCTGAGCTCTCAAAGTGAGCTCAAGGCCAGCCTGAACTGCATAGTGAGACCCTGTCTCAAAAAGACAAAAAAAAAAAAAAAAAAAAAAAAAATTTAAAAAAAAAAAAAAAAAAAAAAAAAAAAAAAAAAAACTTTCAATCTAAAATCAGGAACAAG
Organism: Hydrochoerus hydrochaeris; assembly: GCA_004027455.1. Lineage (NCBI taxonomy): Eukaryota > Metazoa > Chordata > Mammalia > Rodentia > Hydrochaeridae > Hydrochoerus > Hydrochoerus hydrochaeris. The sequence continues at coordinate 208,696 of PVLA01000932.1, forward strand.
ACAAGGATATCCATAATCACCACTCCTATTCAATATAGTTCTGGAAACATTAGCCAAAGCAATTAGACAAGAAAGAGAAATAAAAAGAATAAGGATTGTAAAGGAAGAAGTTAAATTATCATTATTTGCAGATGATATGATGCTCTACATAGAAGACCCACAAAACTCCTTGAAAGTTTTCTAGATGTAATAACCAAATTCAGTAATGTACTAAAATACAAGGTCAACACTCAAAAATCAATAGTATTCCTGTACACAAACAACAAACTCATTGAGAGAGAAATAAGGGAAACCACTCCCTTCACTATAGTATCCAAAAAAAAAAAAAAAAAAAGAAACACTTAGGAATCAATCTAATGAAGAAGTAAAAGATCTATATAGTGAAAACTACATTACACTGAAAAAGGAAATCAAAGAGAATTTCAAAAAATGAAGATATTCCCTATTCATGGATTGGAAGAACAAACATTGTGAAAAATGGCTATTCTCCCAAAATTGTTATACAGATTTAAAGCAATCCCAATCAAAATACCATTTGCATACCTCACAGATCTAGAGAAATCATCCCTAAAGTTCATCCGGAACCAGGAAAGACCTAGAATAGCAAAGGCAATTCTGGGCAACAAAGCTAAGGCAGGAGGCATCACAATCCCCAACTTGAAATTATACTATAAAGCTACTGTGATAAAATCAGCATGGTGTTGGAATAAAAACAGACCTGGAGATCATTGGAGTAGATTAGAAGAAGCCACAAATACAAACACACTCAGGTGCCTCATCTTTTACAAAGGGGCCAAACATGTTCACTAGAAGAAAAATAGCCTCTTTAATAAGTGGTGCTGGAAGAATTGGCTCTCTGTATGCTAAAAACTAAAACTAGATCCATGTCTATCACCATGCACTAAAGTCAAAGTAGATCAAAGATCTAAATATTAAAACAGAAACAATAAGTCTGCTAGAAGACAACATAGGTAGAAATATTGACTACATAGGAGTAGGCAGAGAGTTAATGAACAAAAATCAAACTGCATGGAAAATACTTCCCAAAATCAACAACTGGGAACTCATCTTATTGAAAAGTTTTTGCATGTCAAAGGAAAACTCTAACAGGGTGAAAAGAAAACTCACAAATTCAAGGACCCAATTCAAAAATGGGCATCTGAGATGAATACACACTTTCCAGATGCAGAAATACAAATGGCAAGTAAATATATGAAAAAATGTTTAACATCAATGGTCATTCAGGAAAGGCAAATTATAACAACACTGAGATTCCATATTACCCCAGAGAAGGGCCGTGATCAAGATATCAACCAATAACAAATGCTGGAGGCTCTTTAGGTAAAAAGTAACTCTTCTCCAATGCCTGTGGGAGTGTAGACTGGCACAACCACTGGAAATTAGTGTGGAGTGTCCTCAAAATCTAGGATTAGAGATGCCATTTGACTCAGCTATTCCACTTGTGGGCATTTTCCCAGAAGAATTGAAAACATCATACCACAGTGATATATGCACACCCATGTTTATATCAAACACAATTTGTAATAGCCAAATCTTGGAAACAGCCCAAATGCCCATAAATCAAGTAATGAATAAAAAAAGATGTAGTATTTTTATACAATGGAGTACTATTCAGCTATAAAGAAAGATTGCATGGAGACTTTTTAAAAAAATTTTATTTAAAGAGAAAAAAAAGCAAAACAGAAAAAAGGGTAGAAACAATACAGAAATTCAGAGAAAAAAACAGTAAGAAATCACTAGTTGATAAATTACATATTGTCTTCTTAGACATAGTTGTTCAAATTACAAAATTGAAGCATACAAATTGGACAGTGAGGCTGAAAACAGTTCTGTTCAATGATCCAATAAAAACTTAGCAACAAGGTTATCAATCCTACACACTTAAAGATAAATGCAGTTGTATCCTTTAGAGTACTTTATTTTCCTTCTTTTGCTTTTTAAGTCCATTATCTGTTTAGTTATATCCTGTTTCAGATTGCTCAGTACCTTACTGATCTGTTTTGTTGTTGTTACTTGCTTTTTAATCACCTTATATTATTTTGTTGCTTTGTTTTTTAGTTTATACTCATTCATTCCCAATGGATCAGCTTTGGTGGAGTTGGGAGGTTTTTAAGGTATTTTGTTACTTTGTTATCTATTTTTTTTGAAGATAGCAAAATACAGCAGAACAAGACAGATCAGAGCCATCCAAGACAGTGCAGTGAAATTGGCACAGAACCTCACAGCAGGTCACCAGAACAACAGCAATAGGCACAATAGTACATCCTGTTCTGTTCACATTAGCTGTTCTTTCAATCAGGTAAGAGCAAAATGTAAGGAAATACTGAACTTTTAAAAACAGAATATTGAATAGAGCAGTACCATTAATCAGAACTGAGCAAAACAGTGATAAAAATATTTGCCTTCAAAGAGATGGTAGAAGGAAATCCCCTTACTTGCCACACTGCATACGTTCATCCTGCCCAGAGATACTCAAGACCTCCAGCTCCCACTTGCTAATGGGTGGGGGGATGGATCAATGTTTGATTCTTAGCCAGCACACCTGCAGTCCCACAGCGGCTTACCAGGGTGGCAAGCTGGGTGCCTGTTCTCCCAGTGCCCCAAGTCCCAACATGGTGTAGAGCTCAAGAAACACTGATAATTCTTGCCCTGGAGCGGCTGGGACTTGTGAGGCCCAGAGCTGCTTACCAGAGCAGCAAGCTGGCTGCCTGTTTGCATGGAGACTTTTATAGGTAAATGGACACAACTTGAGACCATACCATAAGTGAAATAAATCAAACTCACATGTGTAAATACTGCATTGTCTTCCTAGTGTAAGAAACTGAAAAATTATGTATGTTCCAAAATCTACAATGAATGCTGTGTAAGGGAAAGAAACTGAAAAGAGGAAAAGTAAAGGAAAGCATAAGGGAAAGGAGGAAAGAAGAGAAAAGGAAAAAGACATAAATGTGTGTGTGTGTGTGTGTGTGTGTATAATAGTTACGCCTACTATACTACTAGTTGTATTAGTTATTAGAAAAGAACAGTTAATACTCATATGTTTAGATAAATTAGTGTTTTAAACTAAGCAACCCTCTTGAAGGTTAACAGTATTGAAACCATTGTTAAATTCCTTTCATCTTGTTTTGTAAACCTATGCTGTAATTGTAATTGGTTTCTTGTTGTCGGTCTGTACTGCTTTTTTGTTTTACTTTTCTGTGTCTTTTTAATGTTAAACTTTAAAAAATAGTTTATTTTGGATTTCTTTATAGTATAATAAAGTAACAATAATTTAGCCTCTAAAATAAAAAATGCATGAGATTAGGTAATTGACTATTAACAAAAAAGTAGGTATTTTCCTTTAGTCTCATTAATTTTATAACACATCTTACTGTAGTAATTACACAAGAAATAAATAAGTAATTTTTGTTATTTTATGTGTGTGACGGTCTTTAAGAACAATCACAGCAGTATACACTTATTACCATCATCTCTCTCAAGAATGCTTTACATCTGAAACAAATTAAAATTGTATCCCTATTAGCAGTAATCCTTCTTTCCCTTAACCCTTGGTACCATCGCTCTGATTAGATCTGTGAATTTAACTATCATAAGTGCTTCATATAAATAGAATCAAACTACCCTTTAAAATTGATAGATTTGATTAATTTTTTTTAAAGAATTCTTTGTTCAATGAAATATCTGTAAATGTTTATCTGTAATGTCAAAGCTTAATAACTAACTCAAACACACAACTCAGCTTAGCCAGGATAGGCCTAGTTTTCCCTTGTTATCTGGAAATTATTATTAAGAATATACCCTTCATTTTAAAGAATGTTTTAGGATAAATGATTAGTTACACAGTCACTAAAATTTTTAACATTTTGAGTATAAAGCTTATGAAGAGCACAATGTATTAAAAAAGACTAGACAACAATGATTAAATGTTACTGAATGAAGAATCTACTGAATAGAAACCTTATTCAGCTGTTCAGTGTTGAAAACAATGCTCCACCTGACTAGATATTAGAAAAATGAAAATTCAGCTACTTATACATACCATTTCACACAATTTAAATTGTTAAAAAAATATAAAAAGTCTTCAGGACCAGGGGTTTAGCTCAGAGGCACAAGCACCTGCCTGGGAAGTGTGAGATCATGAGTTCAATGCCCGGTACCAAAAAAACCAAGTCTGACAGCAACCAGTAATGATGGGGATCAAATAAAACAAAAGTTTGACATTTGTTTTATTTGTATTTGTAAGAATAAACACTTTGAAGAACATTCTGTTGTTTCTAAGGAAGTTAAACATGTACAACCTTTGGAGCTGCAATTCCATTTCTAGGTATATATCTTAAATACTTTTGCACATGATCACAAAGACAGGTGTAAAAAAAGAAAATAAGAACAACAATGTATAACAGGAACTTTTGTAGATGCCTAAATATTTATAATGAATACATTTTAACTATATTATTAAATACTACATAGCAATTATAATTACTTAAGAAGAACTATAAATTAAATTTAACTGATAAATATCCCATGAACATAATCATTGTAAAAATAAAAGAAAGTTAACACTGAAGCTTAAATTACAGCATTACACACATAAAGTTCAACATTGCAAAAAATAATATTGTACATGGACACTTTCATATACTGTTATATATACAAATCCTTGGAAATAGCAAATACCAAATTCAGGATAATATGTAATATAAGGATATGATGAGAAAAAAATGGGACACATACAGAGATTTTAAAAATCTTCATTTGTATCTGAAAAATTTTATATTTAAAAAATTATGAAGCACAAATCTTACCAAATGATTAGGATCTGACAGAATTTCTGTAATGTTGAGCCTGCAATTATTTAAACTGTTTCTGGTCATTTTATGCATTAAGAGAATTTCAATTATAAATGCATATCATCATACTTAACACAAATATCATGATTCTTGTGCAAATAATACTGGTTTGTCAAAAATATGGAAATATAATTTAGGAATTGTTTACTACATCAGTAAGCAATTCCTGACATAAGAGAAATAGACCCAGGTCCACTATCCTGAAAGGGCTTCCAGATCCTGACAGCATTTTCCAAACATTTATTAGACATACTTTATGGACAGATACTGTTTTATTTGTTAAAGAGAGAGAAGGAAAAAAAAACACTATCCTAGTAGAGACTCGTTGCAATGAGGAGAAGCAGATAATAAAACAGTTACAATGGAACTGGTCAAAAAATGACACTTGCTATGAAGAAAATTGAAGTAGAGTAAGAATTTCCAGAATAAGAAACTGCAATTTTAAATTGCATAAGAGTAAGGTGTTGTCAGAGTAAAGATCTGAAAGATGTCAGAGAACTCATCACCCACACATCTGTGGAGAGCATACCCCTGACAGAAGGAGAAGCAAATGCTTTGCAAAACCTCAAGCATGCCCATGTACTGAAAGCAGGGTGAGTAAGGGAAAAAGCCAGATGACTGCAGGTCTTGTGCATGGAGTCTTACAGGCTATGTTAGAATAGCCTTTTACTCAGAGTTTAGATGGGAATTTCTTTGACAATTTTAAAAGCCTACTGTGTCTGTTGTCAAACTACAGCCAAGAATGATGGAAGCAGGAAACCAAGTTAGGAAGCTATTGCCAAAATTCAGTGAAAGATAATGGCACCGTAGGATCCAGGTTAGCATTTGAAAATCATGTGAACTTTAGTCCTATGTTAGTTTTTGAACCTATATGTAGAATATGAAGTTAGAGGTAGCCACAAGAGGGAGAGACACACTAGACTGACACTAGATGATAAATGTGATATGTATAAGTACATAAGTTGATATACTAATGATTTGGCAACAGAAAGGCTAAATAAAGAACAATTTTCTTTCTTAATCCAAAGCATTTTCAGAGTTCTGGAAAGCTTCATAGATGTGTCATGAAATTTTAAAAAATGCAAAATGCCAAGCTAATGAATGTTTTTTTCCCATGAACAGTCTTTTTTTTTTTCCCTTTCCCTTCTCTTGGGCAGATTCACTTGTTTCCAACCAGATAATCAGCTCTGTTTGTGGACTTTTATAAAAGGGATCATGTTACTGGGAAAAAGTCTTTGGGTCTCTATAAAATGAGGAATATAATCATTTATTGGCTAAATATTCACACTGTACTGACCAACTAGTCTCACACCTTCTGAAAGTGCCTGAGGAAAATTTTGAAAGTGTTTGGAAGTTGCTGTTTTTGAGCCAAATATCAAGTTAATTTTTGCTTGGTTTCAGTACTTTTAGTTCTGTACTTTGTAAAGAACAGCAATATCTACAAGATGAAGTGGTTTCTCTGAGTCCAGAAAAAGTCCATTTATATGAAGTCTAAATAAATTGTTTGCTAACTTAGACCAAAAAAATTTCAACTTCAATTCTCAATTATGGTAATTATAGTAAATATATGATACATAAATTATTATACATTACACTATTAATCTATGTGATTTATACCACTCACTGTTTAGTTATGACACCACTTCTAAGTGAACAATGCATTTAGATAATTACTCAGGTTTGTTTACAGTATTCTCTAAGTCTTTACAAAATTTGTGTTCTAATTACTAGTAGAAATCTTAAATATAACATTTTTAGAAGAATTCAAATATCTGAGACTTCAACAAGTGACTAACATACTCAGATGATTCTCTAGTGTTTCCAGTCAGTTTGTGGAGCTGCCAGTAATCAAGTTTCCTACAAACCAGTCTATGTTGTACATCCCATGCAGCCTGGTGCCTACATGCTTGTCTTAGTTACTTTTCTTGCTGCTGAGACAAAATACTCAAAACCCAGTGTTAAAGGAGGAAAAATTTATTTAGTTCACAGTTTGTAGAAGTTTCAGTTCATAATATAGGTTAACTCCAAATCGATGTCATATGGCAGGCAGAGGGGAATCACAGAGAAGAAACAGTTCATGGTAGTCAAAAGACAACAAAAGTAAGCTGCTAGGAACAAATGACACCATTCTATCTAGGCTACTGGTCTTTGGGTGGGTGCCAAACCAATTAGTGAATGAATTTAGTTATCATACATGCTTAATACTAGCACCTTTCATCCTAAAACTCTGAAATCTTGTAAGAATTACAGTGTAATTAATACCTTGGAATTATAATAACCTTAAACACATGATTATATCATTTTGGATATTAAATCCTGTTAAAAACTTACAGTTGGAGTGTAAGTGCCTTTGAGGTATTGAGTATGTATTGTCTTCTCTCTACTATTGCTTTCATAGTGATTAGGAAGTATTCAATAAAAATGTCCTAATTCCTCTTAATTTTCACATGCAATAGTGTCAGTTAAAAAATCAATAGCTAGAATCAAAATAATGGAATAGCAATCAACAGCAAAATGCAGCCTCTTTGGGACCTAGAATCTAGACACTTAAAAATGTAATTCAGGGGATTAACTTCAGGAATGTGATATTGATCAATATTAATCAAGCTGATAACTCCAAAGTGAAAAATCATCTGATCACCTCCATAGATGCTAATGAGGTATTTGATAAAACTCAAAACCTATGTGGGCTATATAAAACTACATAATAAATAAATTATTACTACATGAATAATTCACTGACATCAAAACTACATATCTGTCATCCAAACCAAGTATTGTGTTTAATAGTAAAATAGTAGAAGCACTGTCATTGAAATAAAAATAAGTAAATAAGTGAAGATTTTAATATGAGCACTATTAGTTAATGATATTTTGCTACTTTGTATATATATTTATAAATGTAAATTAGAAACAAAATTTTACATAAGAAATCTGCCTTAGTAATTTTTTTTTGTCTTAGTTATTTATCACTTTGGGATTTTAGTTTAAGTTGTTATTTACATTAATATTCTCACTTTTAAATGTGCATTTGCTCGGTTTATTTTTGTTGGTCAATAAAATTATCTTGCTTAACATTCCATTTTGTTTCAATACTAAACCAAATTCATAACAGGCAGATAAAGCGATAATAGATTTAGTCCAGTGATTAAAAATTACATAAATATAAAATGGGCTAGGAAAGGTCTGGAAAGGGGAAATTGGACGATCTGATAAACAGTCATGCTTCTTGATTATGGAAGTAAAACTCTGAACTCGTGGGAGAATCTAAACAGCTATGCACACATGACTACAAATGTATGCTTCACTAGGGAGATTTAAAGAGAGGTTAGAGGAAACTGATTCCTGTATCAGAACTGCTACTTCCTCATGGTACAGCCATACCCTGGGTTGTATCCCAAAACGCTATTGGGTGGTTGATCAGGGGTATAGGAGATACCTTGACTCATCAGGAAGAACTCTTCTGATCATTATAATGTCTCACCACCATGGCCTTTCAAAAGATTTAGCTTTGCTTTCCCTTCACACTCCACAATCCTATCTTTAACCAACTGTAACCAGGGTCCAATAGAGTGAAACGGAGTCTAATGAAGAAGTTAGTAGCAATAAGCCAACATAGCCTGATAGTTCAGTATACATTTATGTAATTCAATGCTTTTATCTATTAATTTTATAACTTTTGAATAATACTTTTTTCATCCAAGTATTTCAGATGTAGTCATTAACATTCTTTTTTCCATCTTTATTTCTAATTTTGTAAGTGATTAATATATTTCCATGTTAATATACATAAAATAAAAATTTGGTTTTTCATTCTTATCTCCACATTTCTTTTACTCTTGGTCTTAAATAAAATATACTCAAAATCTTTGATTTTTCTGCTGCTTTCCAATTATCCTTTGTTTGACTAAGGATCACTTTACAAGCAGTATCATTAAGAACTTTTGAAAGCAATAACACCTGAGTACCTGACTGCTTTAAACAATTTGTTTCTTTAATTTGCACTTGAAACACAATTTAGCTGGACAAATGATCACTGGATCATACATTTTAAATTGACTATCATGCTTATGTTTATTGCTCCATTGTTTTCTGATGGTTAATACTATTAAAGAAAAGCATGATGTCAAGTTGATTTGTTTCTCTTAGTGAGTTGATGGCTTGATCTATATTTGCAAAATATTATTTTTCTTCAAGGGCCAATACATATGCATATCTTTTTCTTTCTCAAAGATATCATTTTCTATTTCATTTACCTTTATTCCATTAACAGAAGAAGTTATCTTCTATTCTCTATTTTTAGACATGGATTATACTTTACTGGATCATCATTTCTTTAACATTTTAGCTATAAACACTATATTTATCTCAACCCTTTTTTCACACTTTCATGGTTTTGATCTACAGTTATTGAATCTTTATATTTTTACTACTTTATTTAATTAATTTATGTATTAATTTATTTATTTATTTTGGTACCACAGGTCCAACCCACAACCTAACGCTTGCCAGGCAGGCACTTGTGCCACTGAGCAAAACCCCCGGTTACTACTTTATTTAGGCTACAGTAACATTCATAGACTCCTTTACTTTCTCATGAGTACATTGTAAGCCATGGTGCACCAAGCAGGTTATTCAGTTAACAAGAGTATCAGCTGCTAATGGTTTAAAGCTAAATTTCTCTTTGAGTATTGCCCTGGGCCAAAGGGATCTTTCTCAACCACAATTACATCAAGAACAATCTATATCAAATGCTAGGTCAAGGATAGGATATACAAAATTACAATTGGATAATGGAGAAAGAAATACACTGGTAACTCAGTATTTTGGGTATCAGAACCTTGCAGGAGAATAATTAACTATAGAGTATAAAGTCAAATGTGTATGAGTAGGTGCAGTGAAGCATCAATGAAAGACAATACAAGGCTTTCAAGTGATAATGATTAATTATCACTTGAAAGCAAAACGGAATGAAGGGTCTGCCCAGCATAACGGTCTCTTATTTCCTATAGTAAGAATGAAGAAAAAAAAAAAAAAAGCCATGGATGAGGCCTAGAACTTAAGTAGCAGAGTTTAAGAGAAGTTGAATGGCCCAGCCCAGTTAGTCTGCTTTGCCAGAGTCTTTGGATTAGAAAGGTAAAAAATACTTAGATTTAGACTGAACAAGGTAGATTGATACAATTAAATACAATGAATTTCAAGGTTGTCCTGAAACATCTAGCAGAAATGATCTACTCCTTCCAATTAATGTCTAGTGTTTTTTGTTTGTTTTGTTGTTGTTGTTGTTGTTAAAGATGATAAAGAAAGCTTTGTCTTGCAAAGCAACATGAATCTGGAAGTGCATCTATATATAATATATATATATATATATATATATATATATATACCTTCCCATTTTTTTTACCAGATAAATAATTTTCATCACACACAGATGTGGAAGTGTTGTGCCTGCTAATAGAGTAAGAGAACAACAAACCAAGGTATGTGACATATTATGAAGGAGGTAGACTAAAGATGGAGTATTAGGTTGGACAAAGCACAGCTTATTGAATTGTGAGTGATCTGCAGAGATGCAGGATAAATATCCTGGCAAGAACCTCAGGAAACACACTGATAAGAAGGTTCTTGGAAGCTTGAGAAAAATTATTATCCACACTCAAAGTGATATAAAATGCTACCATGGCAAATTATGGAAGAGATCAAAAGTTTTAGAAAAGTTAGCATGCCAGTTGATGAAACATGAGGCCAGAATTGACCAGGGTCTATTTCCTAGGTGAGAGGCTTATTATTTCATGAAATAATAAAATTGAGAGGACAATAGCATTGTTGGGAAACTCAAATAACATCTATAGACATACTTGTTAGAGATCTGGAATCCTTTTTATGAGATGATAAAAATAATAAGATCCTGAAATTATATATATATATATATATATATATATATATATATATATATATATATTGCCTTTTTTTTAATCAGTACCAGGGATCAAACTCATGACCACATGTTTCAAGGCAAGTGCTTATGCCGCTGAGCTAAATCCCCAGCTCTTAGGATCCTGAAATAATATAGTATAAATGCTACTGATTAAATGTCAGAAGCAAAATGAGTTAATTAATTATCAAGAGCAGGAAACTTGGAGTGGAACTCAGATCTTCCTAGACACAAGAATCATAGACTTTCAATGAGAACAGTACTACACTTAGACAATCAAAAGAAAATGATGATGAGACAAACATGGTGGGACATAACTGTAATCCCAGCACTTGGGAGGTTGAGAAAAATTATTATCCACACTCAAAGTGATATAAAATGCTACCATGGCAAATTGTGGAAGAGAAATAGCAGAATAGCAGAAGGATCACCACGAGATTGAGACCATTCTGAGCTACATAGTGAGTTTAAGGCCAGACTGAACTATACCAAGACTGTCTAAAAACAAAAAGAAAAGAAAGAAAAAGAAAATGACGATGGATTATTATGACCCTGTGGAAACCCCTGCATTAATATGAAAATCCTTTGCCCAATTTATGTTATGATTCTCAGATTCAGAATCTAATGAATGTGTTCAAGGTCAAAACTCACACTGTGTATTCCTAAAGAAAATCAACGTGGAAGGAAAATTCCAGGGGTTGGTGGTATAATTCAGGCAAAAAGTAATGCTTAGCATGCCTAAGGCCCTGGATTTCATCCTCAACACCAAAAAAAGTAAAAATTTCAAATTCCCAAGATCAGATAAAAACAACGAACTTGAATATACATATTACATTTCACAAAGTATAAAACAAAAGTATAAGTCAAAAACATGAACCCAGTGCCCCAGGAAATTTCTGATAGGTTTTAAAGGTTTATACATTCTGCAAGAAAAAAATAAAAAGGGACAAATAGTGACCATAAACAAGTTTTAAGTAATGTACATATATATAAGACCCTGCAACCAACAGTTAGAAAAAACACTTTTCAGACATTCATAAAAGTTATAAAATGTGATACGACATCTGGCAAAGAAGATACTTTCAATACATTTTAAAAGAATCTTGTCATATTGACAAGATAAATTAGAAAATTAATAAGTATATTTCAAATCCATATATCAAAAAAATTAACTAGTTTATGTTTGAAACTTCATCACAAAAATGAGATGCTAGAAACAAACACAATAAGAACAGAAAGGGGACAAAAAGTAAGGTAAAAATTGAAAATATTACTGAGAATGTAAACAAGAAATATTCAAAAAAGAAGGCATGATTTCTAAAAACTTTATCCAAAATAAAGAGAATTTCTGAATGGTTCTATAACCAGTGTATCACTGAGTCTATAACAAAGCTGTTCACAATGAAAATAGACCCCAAGAACTTTACCCTACCAAATAAAACAGGAACATAACTGCATCTTTTACAAGGAATATTAGAATTTAATATGTTTTATTTTCATCTGGCCAAATTATATATCTACTGTCTGAATTGCTTTAGAGCTGCTCTGTTCTATAAGGTTTCCATTTCTTTGACTTTCTTAGGGTCTTTATTGTTGCTATGAGCATGGTCTATTTGGAATAAAATAAATAAATTCCCACAATAGGAAAATCTGTTAATAAAGATGGCAGCTCAAGTGGTTGCTTGGATGGGGGGGCAGCTAGGTCATTATAGCTAGTTAATAGAGTGTTTTGTTTGGGGCAACAAAATAATCTAAATTTGATTGTGATCATGGTTGTACAACTCTCTCAATGTGCTAATATGTACTGAATCATACACTTTAAAATTTGTAAATTGTGTAGTATACAAATTTTAGTTCAATAAAACATTTTTAACTTGTAAAAAATAAATTCTTAATACAGAAAGAGATTAACTGACATAATACTAATACATGATAAAAAATACCATGAGATTACAAAGAAAAAACACAAACTAATCTTGTCCATGACTGTAGATACCAGTACCTTTTAAAATGTAGTGAAAGACTCATAATATCATTATTGCAATCTAAAAAATTCACTTTTAAAATATTATGAGGTAAATTATTATTGCAAAGAAAATACCAGGACAAGCCTATTGGAGTTCCTGAGTCTGACTATTCAATAGAGGTTTGTCAATCTCTTGACTAAAATTTAATTCCATCTGGTTAGAATTGTCCATTCTGGCCTCAGTACCAATGGAAATATATAGGATTAATTAGACTTTCAATAAATGTACTGAGTCAATCTGATTTAGTTGGCACTTTTTCCAAATTCTTGTCGTATTACAAATCTTTTAATTGTTTGGACTTTTAATTACAAAAATACTGTTAGAATGATTGTAACACATTAGGCTATACAATGCTAAACCTTGCAAACATGACTTCCCATTTGATATTTATCATGACTTTTTAAGATTGCCATTGCAGGGGCTGGGGATTTAGCTCAGCAGGCTAAGTGCCTGCCTTACAAGCAAGTGGTTGTGAGTTTGATCTCCAGTACCAATTAAAAAAAAAAAAAAAGAAAGTTTGCCATTGCAATACTCTAATTTTATATATTTAAAAACTATGCTACAAGTGGTCAATTAACCTAGATTCAGAGAGGAAACCTGCAAGTTGAACTTAAACTGGTTGACTTTAAGAGACCACAAACATAATCATAGGCTATATACCTTATTTTCTTTAATTAGTATCCCACTATAATCATACTAAAAACTTTGCAAATCCCTCTCAAAAGAGATTGAACTCTGTTCTTCTTGACCTAGGCTATTTAGTTCTGCTGTAATAAAGTCAGATGTTTGAATTTGTGACGTTGTTACTTAACTTTGAAATTTCTTCTGTCTCATAACTACTACCTCTGAAATCACAAGCCAGAACCTTCTAGCAAGACAAGTCCAGATAGAGTCTGAGTATGAAACTTTCTTTGGAAACTTACTTGAACTTCAAGTTACTTCCTCTGGGACTAGCTCTATAGAGAAATGAGTATACAAAGTTACAACCAATATTTACGTTATCGTATTGCACTGCAGTAGACATATGACAATGCCTTATAGATTATAACCCACTTGTATTCTAGTGTTAATCATTTCATATTTCCTCCCTCTACTTAGGCTGGCTTAATTTATGCCAGTAACTCACATATGGGAATGGGAAGGATGAAAAATTTAAATTATGGCTCTGTTCTTTAATTCATTATGAAGCCTAACACAATGACAGAATATATGGCTCCTATATAATTTAAAGTCAAGCACACAATATTTATAGTTATGAAATTAATTGGTTATTATGTAACAATCCAATGTGTAACTCTAAGTAAAAATAAATTCTTTAGTCACAGTTTTCACTGTTGATCTTATCACACTACTTATTCTGCTTCTTATAATGGTTACATGTCAACTAGATCCTAAAATATAAAACCTAAAACTAACCCTCCTCTAGCATAATAAAATTAAATCTATTTATTTCTCTCAATAATTTAAGACAAATATATCTTCAATTCTAGCAAATTTTCACTTAAACCTCAAACTCACTCTTAACTAGAGAAATTTAGCCATGCCACTGCCTAAAATTTGGCTGCCTTGAAATTTCTTTTGCCAGATTAATCAGTTTATCGCCCTTAATCTCAGTCTCAGTGGCATGGCATGACTATTGTTGGGGGCTTTTAGCCAAATTTATGCTTTGAATCATGAGCAAAGAGCCCAAACAGATTGATTCAAAATATGAGTTTGACCAGAAGCTGTGGACTTTGAAGATAGAGTAAGACCTCAATTGCTGAAAAGGAACAGAGAAATAAAAAAGATAGCCTGAGGACATCCTGGGAAGCAGTGAGTCTCCACTTTTTGTAGTCTCAAAACTCCAAAAGTAAAAGAATTTGCTCAGAGGAGAAAGCCACAGAGCACCAGATTCCAGAGTGGCAACAGAGGCCACAGGAGGTTCCAAAATGGCAGCAGCTGCACCAGATTCCAGAATGGTGACAGCATAGAGATGCTGTTCCTCACAATCAGGTTCAGAGAACTCTGTGATCAGGCACTTGATCCCTACAGCCAAGAGAGAGGAAAGCCTGGCTAATACTCCAGCTGGCAGCAGTCCTTGACATCATCCATATGGCACTGGTTTTAAGTGAATGGAGAATGCATGAGTTCTGAGGTTAAGGCAGCTTTCATCCTGATTTCAGAAGGTCTGGGGGGGTCAGGCAGTATGCCCCTGAGAGGACAATGTATAAAACTGTGAATGAAAAACCAAAGATGCAGTGGGGACCCCAGAAGTTTGGAAAAGGCAAGAATGTGCAAGATCCAAGGAAAGTTACAAAGATTGCACAGAAGGGGCTTAAGAGAGAAACTGTAGGAACTGAAATCCCTAAAAGTGCCATAGGGATGGAGTCACTCAAGCCATATGGAGCTTGAAACCAGACTGCTTCAAATGCTGAATGTGGAACTGCAGGATTTAACGTCTGCTCTGCTGGATTTTGAACTTGCTTAGGTTCCATTGCTTTGTAGTGACCTATTTGTAACTTTTTGAATGGCTATGTTTATCTTGTGTCATTGTATGTTGGAAGTGCTTAACTTTGTTTTCATTTGTACAGGGGTTTGCAGCTAAGAGTTTGCCTTAAATCTCGGAGGAGACTTGGGACTTGGGCTTTTCAGCAATGCTGAAACTATTAGTACTTTGGTAACTCTTGGAGATGGACTAAATGTCTTTTGTATAAAAGAAGTACATGAGTCTTTGGGGGACCAGGGGTGGAATATTATGGTTTGTGTTCAGATGGCCCCCTCCCAAGCCTCATGTAATCATGGATGTGGCCGGGTCTGGCATTTATGATTGGTTCATTGCCTAGCAGTATGATTGGTGGTGTGAGTGCTACACATGCCTGGACTGGAGCCAGCATACAGTGTAACAGTGGGAAGAAGGTATGTCTTTCTCTCTTTTGCTGTTCAAGCTTGCTGATTTTTGTGTTCATGAATGGTAGCCCCACTATGCCCCCTGTCACTTGGAGCCAACTGTGTATGGACTGAAACCTCCAAAATTGTAAGAAATAAACCTTCCTTCCCCTAATTTTGGGTGTCAGGTATTTTGTCTCAGCAATGAGAGAGAAAAGTATCTAAGATAGAAGTGTTTAACTTTGTTTTCATTTGTACAGTGGCTTGCAGCTAAGAGTTTGCCTTAAATCTCAGAGGAGACTTGGGACTTGGACTTTTTAGCAATGCTGAAACTGTTAGGACTTTGGCAATTCTTGGATATGGACTAAATGTCTTTTGTATAAAGGATGTGAATGAGTCTTTGGGGGCCAGGGAGAGAAATGTTATGGTTTATGTCAGCTGGCTCCCCATGCCTCATGGAATCACGGATGCTGCCAAATCTAGCAATTGTGATTGGTTTGTTGTCTACTGCTTGGATTGATGGTATGACTGTTACACCTGCCCAGTGATGGAGTCAGTGTACAGTGTAACATGAAAAAGGCATGTCTCTTTTTTGCTGTTCAAGCTTGCTGTTTGTGGCTGCCATGAACCACTGCACCTGAGCCATATGATATGGACTGAAACCTCCAACCTGTAAGAAATAAACCTTCCCTTTCCTAAATTTTGGCATCAGGTATTTTTGTCTCAACAACAAGAGAGAAAAGTAACTAAGACAACTGTACACCCTCATAGCAACATAGCAACAGTAGATTTAGAAAGTGGACAAATGCTGAGAAAGCTGTGACTGAATATTCCTTTTGTATTATAGCTTTTCAGAGTTCTTTAATTTTATATATATGTGGTATAGAAATAGAAATGTTTTACATATATATATATATATATATATATATATATATATCTTTTATACCTATGCCTAACCAATCTGTATCTATCACATCTATATTTAGGGGGGGAGGGGAGGGGGGAGGGGAGAGGGAGAGAGAAAGAGAAAGTTTCTTATATAACTGAAATGACTGTTAAGTATAAAATTGATAAGGCAAATCAGAAATTCAGTGAAGTGTTAATATTGCAGTTGGATCTGAATTCTGAAGGACAGCATGTGTAAACTCAGCATGTGAATGTTGTCATGTCAATTAGAATTCATTTCTCTCTAGAGAACTTCAGTGTTTGCTCATAAATCCTTCAACTAATAGAATAAAACCCATCCACATGGCTGATAATTTGCTTTATTCAAACTCTCCTAAGTTAGATGTTAGTTATATGTAAAAACAAAATACAGTATCATCTATATTAATATTTGATGGAATACCTGAGCAGATTAATATAGGCAAATTGACATAAAATTAACTATCATATCTATCTAGAAAATTATACACAGCCCAAAAATATTAAAAGATACATGAGGGTATAATGAAAATATATTTAAAGATTTTTTTAAGATCTTAAACAATTATCTTCTGTATATTCTGTCCTGAAAGAAATAGAAAGCTAAAAAAAATGAAGGAACAGTAATGTAAGAAAAAGATATCCTAATGTGAAAGAAATAAAAGTCAGTAGTAATGGAAAATCCCAAAACAATAGAAGTGTACCAGGCCTAGGTATTATTTAACCTAAATTAGAACAAGAGTAGTGTTACAGAAGGAATATTCCACTTTATTTTCTAGATATGAATCAGATTGAATATGTAATGTGTTTCAGTCTTAGAAGAAGAATTTATTCTTAAGTGAAAAACTTTGTCATGAATTTTATAGGTACATAGCAAACCAAAGACTCGATATAAAAGCATGAAATATTAAATAAAAATGTTCCAAACAATGTATGAATATCACATGTGAATCAGTTACAGAAGGATTTGACTAGCTATCATCTATAGTAATTAATTTTATGTGTCAGTTTAGTAGAACAATGGCTGTCAAGCTCATTGGTAAAACATTCTGCATGTTACTTTCAGAATGTTTCTGCAAGAGCATAACATTTGAATTGGTAAATAACTGGAAAAAATCTCTTTTCATCAATGTGGACATACATGTTCAATTCACTAAAGACTCAAATAGAATAGAAAGATGGTGTGGTTTGTTTAAATGTGCCCCCAAAGCCTTATGCAGTCATGGGAGGTGAGTCTAGGCAACTGAGTCTAGTGTTTGTGATTGATTCCTTGCCTAGCACTAGGATTGGTAGCCTGAGTGTTGCACTGCCCAGGGGCAAGTAATCAGCATACAATATAAGGGAGGGAAGGAGTTGTGCTCTTCCCATTTTTACCTTGTTCACTCTTGTTGCTTGCAGCTGCCATGAATGGTTGCCCCTTAGCCACACCACCCTGCCTTGGAGCCAGCTGAGTATGGACTGAAACCTCTAAAACCTGTAAGCTAAGTAAATCTTTCTTCAATTTGGCATCAAGCATTTTGTCTCAGAAGCAATAGAAAAATAAAAAAGATACATGGAGAAAGGGTAAATGCTCTCTCACACATGTGCTGTCTCTTTAAGATGGAACATTCATATTCTCGTAAATTCAGATCTCAGAGCCTCTTGCTCTTGGGCCTTCTAATGCCATCTCTCACAATTTCATCCCTGGTTCTAAGACTTTATTTCTTGGGATGAGAATACATCACTGACCGTTGAGTGTTTCCAGTTTTCATGACTTTGGATTTAGATTGAATCACACCACTAATTTTCCTGTGTATGCAAGCTGGTAAGATTTCTCAGTGTCCATAATCTTGTGAGCCAGTTCCTATTTTATATATGTTAAAAACATATGCGCACGCGCGCACACACACACACACACACACACACACACACACACAGTATTTGGTGAACATTTGCCTATACAATCATTTCACAAAATTTCAAACACAGTGAGCTAAGCTGTCATCATCTCTTGCACAGATTGCTTGTAAATGCTATTTTCTCTGTGTATTAGTTCACTTTAATAACTATAACAAAATATCTGAATATGAATAACTGTATAGAAAAAAGAAGGCTTTTAAAAAACAAATTTTTCTTTCAGCTCACTTTTTCAGAGGCTGACAGGCTATGATTGAGTAGCCCATTAATTTATAGATGATGCATCATGGCAGGATCTTTTGTAAAAGTAAACCCCATGAAACAAGAAACCAGAGAAGTTGTGATCCATAACTTCTTTCAAAGGCTTTTCTTAAAGTCTACCCCCTTAAAACAACTATCCTGAGAAAAAAGGTCTAACACATTAGCTTTAGGAGAACAAGCCATATCCAAAATACAGCATTTGCTGGGGATTTAGCTTAGTGGCTCAAGCGCTTGCCTGGTAAGTGTGAGGTCATGAGTTTGATCCCCAGTACAAAAACAAAATAAAACAAAAAAGATACAGTATTTTACTGTCAAGTAATCCCTCCTACAATGTGTTTTCAATAAAATAGCATAAGAGATCCCAGTAAAAACATACATTATTATATAGAGAAAGAGAAAATATCAAGTGGCAGAATGTAACATAAGAAAACAAAATCTTTCTATTCTATCCTAAATTAGCATCAATAAATAGCTTCTGAAGCGGATAATTATTTTATGAAAGTACTGAAAACATTATCTTTTGTTATTGCAGGGATAGTCTGAGGAAGAGACAGGCAAGGATGTAGGAACTGAAGTGGTTAGCATGGATGGCATGGCTATTGTGGCAGATGTTTATAGAGATAACCACCTGTTTTCTTGAGTAAGTTTTCCTTAGTGAAACCTTTGCAGGTGTGAAACAATTACTTTTAGGACTTTCCTGTATTCACTGTGTGGTACTAGACTCAGAGACTCACCCCAGCAATGAATGACAAGATCTTGTTTGGCATACAGTATACCATTAGCGAAACAGTTATTTTTAGGGACCAGCTTACCCGTATAAGTATGGGCAGAGCCAAGACACCAAGTTGAGAAGCTCCTTCTAGCTCTTCCTACCTTGTGGCCTTCCATCCAGTAACTTTGTCTCTGCCTTTGTGACACTATAAATAAACCTTTGCTTTGCACTACTTTTGTTTCTGATTTGATCATTCTCTGTGGAGGCCTTTGCTTTTCTGCGTCAATCTTGCCCCACTTCTGCATTCCTCACTGGAGTGAGGGCACAGACCCAGGAAATGGAGGGTCAGGTGATAGAAACCCCTAGCTCTCCAGACTCCACCTGATGCTACATTATGGGCAAATAAATATCAGGATACATGGCTTACAGAGTTAAAATAGTTATCTCAAACAAAGAAACAGAAGAATATAGAAGAAATGAGAAAGTAAATGATTTATGTGAAACCATCTCTCTTTTTTGCACTCTATGCACCAATTTCATTTAAAAAACTGAATTTTACATATGATTCAAAGTTATAAAGCAATATTGAATTTTAAATTTGGAAGACCTTTTGAAGATCCTCAAGTCTTAGAATTTCTTAAACTGGGTTTAAGCAAATGGATCAAATATGTTAAACTGATTAAAAATTTATGAAA
The DNA here is from genome assembly GCA_004027455.1 of Hydrochoerus hydrochaeris. Lineage (NCBI taxonomy): Eukaryota > Metazoa > Chordata > Mammalia > Rodentia > Hydrochaeridae > Hydrochoerus > Hydrochoerus hydrochaeris. Next base: position 228,882 of record PVLA01000932.1, read on the forward strand.
ATTATAAATGTAAAAGCATTTTTGAATTTTCATAGAAAACATAAAGATTTATTATATTTTAAGAAGGCCTTTCTATGATCCTGAAAAAATAAATTCAATACTGACTTTCTCCTTAATGTCACTGATATTCAGGACCACAATTATATTCAGAACCATAATCATATCATATATATACAAATATCTACATATTATATATGTACATATACATATGTTTTTTATATAAAATTTAATATATAAAATATTCTTTTAATTTTCTTAAGATATAATCCCACTAAGTTGCATCAGTGGTACTCAAAGTTGATGAGTTTTTTACCTTGGGCTTCTTCAGTGATGGCATTATAGGCATGCACTACCATGCCCAGCTAATTACCTATAAAGTCTTATAAAATTGGCATTCATAGAGTAGTCTTCTAGCTCTAATGCATTTTGATTAACAATTCTTCAACTTAAGTTTGATAACAATAGTTCTTTTGGTATTCCTCTAGCTAATAACATAACACAACATTGGTCATTTATTTACAGAATTATATAAAATATAAAAATATGAATTTATAGCCCTAAGGTATTGAAATCAGAATCTTTATTTTGCATTATTATAATCTCTGTTTTTTTAAATTTCCAAATAAGCTAGGCTCATGTCAGCTATTCTGGTTGGCAATATATATACAGATGAAACCAGAAATGAGTTAGAATAACAAAAACAATTCTGGGCAAGAAGGACATGCTGGGGGGTATCACAATCCCAGTCTTTAAGTTATACCACAAAACTACAATGATAAAACATCACAGTATTGTGGGGGGGAACCCAGACCTGTGGATCAATGGAAAAGAATAGGAACAAATCCAGGCACACACAGCTATGCTTTCTTTGAGCAAGTGGTCAAATCCCTTTGCTTGAATTAAGACAACCTATTAACAAATGGTTCTAGCTAAACTGGCTATCCACATGCCAAAGTTTGAGCCTAGACCCACATCTCTCACCATGCACTAAACTAAAATCAAAATGGATCAAGGATCTAAATATTAGAACAGAAACAATCTTCAGGAATACAAATATGTAAAACTTGAAGACATTTGTGCAAAGAGTTTCCAAACAAAACTCTAATTCCAAAAGAAATAATATCAAGAATCAACAAATGAGATCACATCAAAAAAGCTTCTGCACAGAAGAGACACCAACAGAGTAGAAAAATTTTTTGTCAGCTACTCTACAAAGGACTAATATTTAGAATATATAAAGAACTCAAAAAAATAGAATCCCCCAATTTAAAGACCCAATTGCAATGAGCATCTGAAATGAACACACACTTCTCAGATGAACAAATACAAATGGCTAATAAGTCCAAGAAAAAATATTCAGCATCACTAGCCATTCAAGACATACAAATTAAAATAACACTGAGTTTCCATCTCGCTCCAGAAAGAATTATTACCATCAAGAAATAAACCAATAAAAAATGTTGACAAGGCTGTGGGAAGAAAAAAAAAAAACCTTCTTCATTGTTTGTGGGACTGTAAACTGATACCACCACTATGGAAACTGATATGGAGATTCCTCAAAAATTAAAAATATAAATTCCATTTGACCCAGCTATTCCCCTCCTAGGTATCTTTCCAAAAGAATTAAAAACATCAGCCAGGTTTGGTGATGCACACCTATAATTCTAACACTTGAGAGAATCAGGCAGGAGAATCACTTTGAGCTCAAGGCCAGCCTGTATGTACTACATGAGTTCAAAGCCTGAACTACATCGTGAGACCCTATCTCAAGAAACGAAACACACAAACAAAAGAGTTAACGACATCATACTACAGTGCTGTATGTACACCCATTATTATAGGCACCCAATTCACTAAATCTTGGAAACAAGCTATACAGTATCTATATTGACAGATAAATGAATTTAAAAAAAATATTGTCTACTACTCTGCCATAAAGAAGGAAAACTGTGAATCATCTGTAGGAAAATAAGTGCACCTTGAGACCATAATGTTAAGTGAAGTAACTCATACAAACAAGCTTAAATAGTACATGGCTTCTTTTATGTGAAGAGCGCATGCACACATGTGTGCACACGAGAGAGAGAGAGAGAGAGAGAGAGAGAGAGAGAGAGAGAGAGAGAGAGAGAGAGAGAGAAAGAGAGAAAGAACAGATAATCAGAAAAAAAGAGAGGAGTAAAATAGTTTTGCAATTTAGCACAGACAATGTATCTAAAGGTATACTATATCTTAGTGCAACTGACTTACATGTTTTATATATTCCTTGAGCTATTACTCTTGTTTTCATTCTCTATGTGTGGTGGATTAAAAACTCTTGATCAACTTAAACACTAGCTTAATTGAATCAGCATGGTCCTGAGTGTAGATGGCCCACCTGAAGACTGTTGCCAGCATACACAGAAGACCTGAGTAGTATTGTGGGTTCTCCTAAGCATCGTTGTTGTTTGGTGCTGTTGGTTCTTTTGGTTCTCCGGGAGGAGCTTGTCATGCTGGCTGTCTTGATATAACTCGGCTGTTATCATTGGAGGAGCTTGAAACTTGTCACTGAGAATTGCTGTGGTTTACTTTGGGGAAACTCTGGTCCTTAGTTTAAGCATTGCTTCCTGGCTCTAGAGGGGAAGATGTGTGCTATCTCCCGGAGAAGATTGTCATGCTGGTTTCCTGATATGAACTCAGCTGTTCTCATCATTGGAGGTGCTTGGGACCTTGTGGCTGAAGATAGCTGTGTTACATTTTAGGGAAGCCCTGGCCCTTACTGTAAGCATTGCTTCCTGGCTCCAGTGCAGAACCCTCGACCTACTGGCACAGATCCTTCATCCCACTGGTGCAGACTTTCTGGCTTCCACCACTGTCCTTTATGCCTTCCCAGTGCAGATCCATGAAACAGTCTTGCATGAGTCTTTGTTGTGGGTCTAGGCCTCCAGTTGGACTTGTGGGAGACATTGTCATGGACTCAAGGTTTTCAGCTGAACTCATGATGGTTATTACTATGGGATCCAGGCCTTCAGCTGGATTCTCTAGGTCTTTAGTGTGTGGAAAGATTTTTTGCATTTTCTTTGTATTGATTCCTGGGCTGACTATCATAAATAATACTATAAACTATGTGTGTTGTATCATCTTGTTCTCCTTGCAATCCCTGACTACAGTGAAATTACATATGATAATTTAACTTTAAAAGGTCATATAAGATAAATAACTGAATCTGATGCTGGAAAAATAAAATGGGGATAGAGGGAAGGAGGAAAAATAATTTAAATATGTTATGCCTATCAAATATAATGTTTATGTACTGCAAATATGTACTAAAAATTACTATAAAAATAATACATTCTAATTTATGAATGAAAAAAAAAAACTTCTCAGTTGTTATAAAGTGCTAAATAAATAATCCAGGCCTCCAGAGTCACTGTGACAAATCTAATATCTGACCTTTCCAGGCTGAAATTCATATTAGCACATGGAATAAACTGTGTCCTAAGTCAAGACCAATAGGATTCACTAAAGGCCTTGATAATAACATTTCAAGTTCTTCATACAGAATGGAAAGACAAACATGAGTGTTGTCTCTGGCAGCCACCAGTATATGTTTAACCACTGATCTTTCAGGGAAAAGAGGGACAGAATCATAACCAAATTTGCTGCCCAATCAAAACCAAACTAGTATTCACCATAGCCCTTGAAATTTAGAACACTTTGCCAGGAGGATTGTTTATCATGAAATGAACAAAATAATTGCTGCTTAGGTTTCAAAGTATATAATGACTTTTTCATAAAGGAATTTCACACTTCTAAAAATTCAGAACTCAAAAGAAAAAAATTTAATGTCTTTCAAATGGTTAAATGAAGAAACCAATCCTTATCTTACTGCAAAGCTGGGAGGATAAGTTTTACTCTATTAAATGACTTAGGAAAAAGTACCAAATGTTTGATGTTATCATTAACATAACTGATGCTGTCATAAGAACTAATATATCGCAGAAATTCAGAAATTCTTGTAGTTACATATTAACAGAGATTAAAGTCTGGAATAGGACCCAGTTCATCACAGGTTTTCAACAAAACATTTTGTGAAGATCTTGTAAGTAAACAAAAGATGTCCTCAAATGGCTCCCAAATGCCAAAAAAATGGAAATGGTTAGAGACATTATTGTCAACTGGCAGCATGAGGCACCTAATTAACTCCAAGATGGGTCAGATAAGGTGATGCTTCCTTTGAGGAGCAATGTTACTATGCACCCCCACTGCTGCCATTTAAACAATCTTCAGTCAGAGACTTTCCCTGGAGGATGCTACTGTGAGTTCAAAAGGGGATGCAGGCTTCGTGTGGTCCCCTCCCACTGATTCGCTTGTTTGTGTAAAATAATTGCCCTGCCAAAAGTGTCCCTCCCAAAGATTCTGATTTCCATTTATAAACATGCTTTTCAATTTTTAAGGACAAAATATTCATAATATTAGAAAAATATTTTTAATGAAAGCAACACACACAGAAAGAAAGCAACAATAGTTCAAAAAAGAAACAAGCATTTAAAACTATACCTACTACCCTGTGACTATTAATTAACAACAATGAATGTCTTATCTCATTACTGTAAAATATGCCAAAAAATAGATCATTAATAGAACATCATGGAAAAACAAAAATGTTGAATAATGAACTTGTTTAAAACTAAACCTTCTCATGTGTATTTACTTCATGGCTTTCATAATAACTATTAGCATTGAAAACTCATTTATGATAAGTTTGGGTGAAAGAGACAGTATAGAAAAATAAGCACATGTTTAATGGTCCACAATTCATTACTGTCAAAGAACACGGATTTGGATTAAAAAGTTAGGACACCTACATCTTTATTTTATATGCTATAGTCATCTAAAATTTTAATCACAAATCATCTATGAGATAGAGATTTATGTTTCCTATTAATTTTAAAAGTATATATTGTCTCATATTTTCAGACCCCACAGAAGTAACACAAAGTAAAATAAACAGAGTAGATAATTTTACAATCAGAACTGAATTTATAAGACTCTACCAAAAATAATTCACAAAAACTGGAACTGGTTCCCCAAATTAATCTTCCATTCACTAAATTTTTCATCTTGGCCTTTTTCAAATATGATTTAACTGGACTAATACTTACCATACAGTATTGGAATTCCCCAAAAGCAAATACTATTGTCTTTGTTCTCAGAGTTTTTCATGCAGCTGGGAAAATGGACATAATTAAGACCTGTATTTCTGTTCAAATTATAATATTATATTCACAAGAAGCTGAATCACAAAGTTATGGAACCTCCAAATGATATAGGAGAAATGTTGTAACTCCCAATCTACTCTATGTCTGATGTGGTGAATTCATGTTCCCTAAAATTGAGGAATGAATTCTGAGGAATGAAGGAGGGTAAGAGTAGGCAGTTTCCTTGGCTCACTGCTCAGTTATCCTCTCTGCATGTAAGAGAGGTGTCTATTTACACATACTGGCCTCGGGAAATGTGGCCCTCTTTTTCTCCTTGGGGTTTTCCCCTTATGGTTGTTATTTAAAGAGGTAATGCATCAGATGAACAGCCAGCTTTTACAAATTTAATTGATTAATTCTTACTTCTTATAAGGACTCAAGCCTATAGATGGTCCAATAACCACTAAATCTGACTCAGCTTTTCAAGCCTCTCTTTGCATCAGGCGATATGTCTTCCCAGTCATTGATTAGATACCTCTCTCTTAACCAGAGTAATTTCACACTAATCTAGTGAGCCTCCACTGATCATGTTAACCACCAAATAACTCAAAATCTCCAACTCAGTCAGCTCATTTGCTTCTTAGTCCTTCCCATAGCTTAACAAATACTTTGATTTCTGTATCGGCCATCATCTTCCATGTGCACATATGCATTCATGAAATGTGTGCACTCAGATTCCTACCCAATTTGACTGCCTTCTGGAGCCCACTTTCAATCATTCCTCTGAAGGGCTGATAGTAGACATCAAGAGGTTTTTCCTCAACTGAAAAAAAACCAAACCACAGCCACTCCTCAGAATGCTTAAACCAGAGGGCCTTTTCAACCTCTTCCAGGAGCTATTCGCTTGGGTACAGTAAATGGTTGGGATAATGAAGACAAGAAGTTTAAATACCTTTCTGGTCTTCATAATCCATTTTGTCTACCTGGTCACCATGGTTTTCCTCCTGTGCAGAACCTCGACCTTTTTGTGCCTTCCCACCAACTGGACTGGAACCTGTACTCAAGCCGTCATTAATCCACAACTGCTGCTCTTCTCCCCCTTCTCCACATGAGGCAGTTCCCCAAGCTTTTCTTTCTCTCTAGGTTGCGGAATAGGCCCATGTGTCATGCAGGAAGCAGCCCTGAAAACCAGGGTCTATTTCCTTTTCTCATCTTTGTTCTTTTCTTTTATTTTTAAATAATACCTGAAAGATGGAAATGTAAGGTTCAAATTGGACCTGACTCTCCCAGTCTCCAATATCCTTGCCAGCAGAGACTGTAATCTCAGCAAGGAACTCAGTTCGGCTAGGAAGCTGTCATTGGCAGGCACAAGATGTCTACAGAAGGTATGGAACAAGGAATTTTTCAGGTTCTGGGGACATCTGGAGACACCGGAAAATTTACACTGGACTTTCAAGGACTCTGCCCACTTAGGTGCAAGTCTGCCAGAGACTTTGCTAACAGATGTTTATTAAAATCTTTCCCTCTAATGTCCCCTGCTTTCCTTCCATCTCTATAAAAGGGATACACTTCTTTTTGTTCCCTGAAGTTGGTCTTATTGCTCTCTGCCTGCCTACACCCTGGTATTAAACCTGATACCTAGCTGTTATCACAAAAGCCTGTTGAATGGTCTCTGTTTCCTACATTCGTTTGTATACTCATCCAGCATTCATTAGATACATCACCACATGCTTCTGGCAAGAATAACTATGCATATGGTCCAAGTAAGACAGTAAGAATTTTCTCTACATTTTATAATTATGCTTACTTTAAGTTTCTGTGAGTTTAATTTAAAATACTCCAACCAATACAATAGGTGTTTCAGGAATAATTCTAAAATAGATGAACTCATAGTGCTAAGAGATTTTAAAGATTAATCATTGTGGTTTATAGCTCAGAGAAAGAGGAAAATATAAATCAAAAACCTTAATAAGTACTATAAGATTCACAGGTGGACATGGTAGCATACTCTTGTAATTCCAGCACTCCAGGAGGCTAAGACAGGAGGATCCAAGTTCAAGCCACACACAATTTAGATCTTGTCTTAAAATAAAAAGTACAACAAAAGGGTTGGGTATGTAGTTCAGAGTGCAGACCAGAGGTTAAATCTCCAGTGACCCCCACAAAAAAAGAAAGAAATTAGTTTAGTAAATTAGCTATTCCCAGAGGAAAAAATATAAATCAATGTGTTGATCTATGAGACTCCTCAAAGTAAGAAAAGGTCTGACATCAATTTTCAGGAAAGGACAGAGAAGAGTAAATTTTGAATAACTATAGTTGTGTGTTTTGTGGACCATGGTGTTCCCTGTAACTTACAGGTCATTTAAAAAAAATTCTCTGTTGTTTCAAAGACCACTCCTCTTTCAAATTGGAAATTAAGATTGTAAACTCCTAAGGTCATAAATCTATGTGAGATAAACTGCTCAAAATTACTTTTCATACCTGCCACTTAGGAAGCAAACTATTACAAATAACAAGATGTTCTTGAAGATGATCAAAAAATTTTAAAACTACCAAGTCAACAATAGTTATCTTGAGATATAAATTGTAACCCTTGAGATGTAATTTGTAACTTACAAAATAGCTAAATTGCTTGCAGATAAGGCAAAGGAAATTCATGTTAAATTCCTTGTACACATTACATTATGTAGTTTTTAAAATGTCATTATGTATGACCAGACATGGTAGCATGAAAATAACCTGTGTAATTAAATGTTCTGAACAGTAGACACAAGACTTCTTTTAGAGTGGTAATATATGATCAAGGAAAAAATAAGTAAATATTCCAAAACTTTAGAAGAGAAACATTTGAAAGACATTTTAAATTATATATAGGTCTACTCAAGTTAGAAAATATTGCTATGTTTTCCCAATAGAAAGCCTCTTGGTTTTTAATAGCTAAGTTTCAGAGAATATATTTATTTTTCCCTAGATAAATTTGGATAAGTCAATGGGAATGAATATGGGAACAAACATATTTTTTAAATTTTGTGGAAACTTTTATGAAAAAGATGTAGAAGAAAATATCAGTATTGCAATGTAAATGTAATTAGTAAAAAGTCCTAATCATGTGTAGTTATAATATTGCAGAGGGCAATATTATGGTGTCACACTCAGTGTGAACCAACCACATGTCTTGTCCTCTACTATGCTTTCAGAACAACCTTGTCTTTGACAAGTGTTGTACAATTATAGCCACACTCTTGAGAAGGTGTTAAAGAAAATTGTAGGAGAATTTAGCAGTTTAAGTGAGAAAAATGATTTAAATAGAACAAAAAGCTTTTCTGTATATAAAAAAATGATTAGCAAACATACCAATTCCTTGGGGATCAGAATTCATTGTTTTCAACATACAGTTACTAAATCTTAAACAAACAACTTACTGGATAGGTTCATATTTCAATTATATTTTTGAAAATTGGTTAGGGTCCAATAGTTTATAAGTAATGTGGCATACTTTTTTTTCCTAGAAGAATGGAGAAAAAGATCAATAGTTTTATGAAGTATTTGAAGAAGTACTTTCCTATAATTTAATTATTATATAGCATTGAGAAAAAATGCTTCCAATTATCTCAAAAGAATCTAGCATCAAACTTTAAGCGTTTGTTTATTACTTTTCATGCAAAAATCATAATCTTTAAAAGAATATTAAAAGAAAAATAAAGAATTCCAGAAGTCCAAAAACTAAAACTGAGCAACATCCCCAGTCTGCTTTGTTTTCTCCTTCCTCCTTCCTTTCTTTTCTTCTTCCCCCCTCCCCTTTTCCCTCTCTCCCTCCCTCATTTCCTTCCTTCTTTCCTTCCTTCCTCCTTTCTTTAAGTTATTCAGGCTGGGCTAGAACTTGTGATCCTTCTGAGACAGTTTCCCAGAGTGCTGGGATTACAGGCTGTGTAACCACACTTGGCTGCTAATGCATATTTAAAGGCCAAAACACTATGATTAGTGATGTAAAACTATAGATAGTCTTATTAAAGGTAAAACAAAAATATTCATTATCATTATTTAAAAAGTGCAATCAATGTAATTAAATAAGAAAATGAAATAAGCATTAATTATATTTATAGCAATATGTTGAATATTTGGAAACAAGTGACTGAAATTGAAATAAGAATTTTTTTAAGGTAACATTTATATCAAAATTCTTTATTTAGATGAATAATCATCAACCAGAAATCATAACAAAAGGAGTAATGTTATGCAAAAATACAGAAAATAATATTCATTTTAAGAGTAAATAAATTTAGAAATTAATATACAAATTTCCCTCAGATTATTATGAAGTTACATCTTAATAATTAAACCCATTAAATAGAACATACATTTAATATATCAAATCTGCTGGACATCAAAGCTTAGCATAGTCTAATTTAAATGAGCTCAGATCACTTCCATAACCTGTAGTTGAGCAAGATTACTTAATAAAGTCTATTTAATAGTGAAGTGTTGAATATTTCATATAATTTATTAAATACTGTCCTAATAGTGAAAAAATGGTTTTATTGGTATACTTTCATATTAGCATAAGGCCAAATAATTGTAAGTAAATTCACTATAAATCAGAATTCATATAAGGAAGAAAGTTTACTTAAATATTATAAGAATGGTTTTAACCAGTTGAAAGAAGTGTTAGATTGTTCAATTTAACACTATAAAAAAACTAAATAATTCAAAATTAGCATACAGATTTAATATAGTCTCAATATAAAGAACAACACACAATTTATTGTTCCTTTTCTATACTTCAATTCTATAAATAATTAGAATTGAAGTTACCTTGGAGAAAATTAACATATGAAATATACATAAAGTAATGTGAATGTGTGATGAGTGACTTTCTCACTAATTATTGAAATATATTATAAAACTGGTTAAGAATACACTGTATTTCCAGCACTGGTACTGACTGCTAAGTCAATGGAATAGAATAGGTGCATTTAACTCTAGTGCACACTGAAACTGAGAATATTATAGAGTTGCTCTACATTAATCATAAACTTTAGGATTGTGAATGAAAGAAATTCTAGTCAAATTGGCTGGTATGAATTACAGGTTTATTTCCGCCAATTTCAAAGGTTGAAACCAGTCACCAAAGTGACCATATTAGGAAGTACAGTTCTGGGGTGTGACTAGGCCATAAGTATACAGCACTTATGACTAGGATTAGTGGCCTTATAAAAGGAGCTCCAGATCACTGCCTTGCCTGTTCTACTATGTGAGGACAAAGAAGGTGTGATCTATGACCAGGAAATGGGCATACACCAGATACCAAATCTGCTGGTGCCTTGATGTTAGTCCTTTCAACTTCCAGAAATATGAGGACTAAATTTCAGTTGCTTGTTACCTACCTAATTCACAGATTTTGCTTAAAAAGCTCTAGTGTATTAAGAGATTGGTTTAGGCTAAAAGGGAACTTTATTGTCTGATGACATTATTTATGCAAATACAAGATTTGCAACTGTGTCAGTGGAAATCAAGGTTTATCCTGTGACAGTTGCTAATGTTTCTCATGGTGCCTGAAACAGAGAAAACAGATAATAAATACTTGTTTACTTATGCACAAGTTACAAAGCAGCACCAGATCCAATGCAATGAATTGGAATGAAGAAAGCAATGGTAAGTAGGAATAAAATGAAAATTGATTCTTAGTCTCAGATAGTTATAAAACTAGAAGGAAAACTGTGTCCAAAACTTAGAAGAAACAAAAATGGAAACAGAAGAGGAGAAAACATTAAGTAAATTCTGGGTCAGATTTAGGATACAAAATTTGAGATAGTGTGCAAGTCTTCAACTGCCCAGGGTGAAAAATAATTTATTGATTGGTAGATACAAAGCACAGGTTAGAGAGAAAATCACATATATAAAGAAAAACTAAAATCTGTCAAAAGAGGAAATAACTCAAAGGAAAATTATTTCTCTTATCCTTCCTCTCTTCTCCCTGTTCTTACTTTGCCCTGACTTGACTTGTCTTGCCTTTCCTTTTTGACAGACTGCCTACAGTTGTCTTGCTCCTGTCCTAATCTCCTAATAAACTGCAACTGTAGACATAGACCACCGTGCTCTGATAACAAAGGAGATTTTCAAATGGCATAATATGTACTAAATTCTACGACCCACAGAACTTGCTAGAAAGTTAACAATTAACAAGAAGGATTGACAATATTGGCAATTACATTTTATGGGTGAGTAATTGAAACACAGAGTTGTAAATCCAAAATCACATAGTTAATAAGTTCAGATTCAAGTTGCAGTTCTATGTTTGTGAGCATGTGCACATAAACTCTACACTGAACGTAATGTGTATGAACATTTTGAAATGAGAAATAAAGGTATTAGAATGATAAATTAAACTGACATCATAAGTGTATTCATAAATATGTGTGTATGTCACACTAGCATATACAAACTTTCATATTCTACTGTAGCTTTAAATGGAATTTAATTTTCTTTGTACTTCTACTACCTGGCTGCTAAGAAATTCAGTAACACTCATTTAAAATCATCTCACTATAATAGATTCATAGGATCATACAGTTTCTAGGCTTCTGTTGACAGAAAACTGGGATCTATGTTCTGTCCATAATTCATAATGGTTGCCATCCTTACTACTGCTATTTTATCTACAGTGATGCTAGTTTGAACTTCTGATATCTACCATCTGTCTTATGGGTGCTCTGCTTCAGACTGACTCAGCATAGGCTAGTAAAGGCCTCTTAGTACACAACAGACTCAGTCCTAGACACTTTAAAATTTTTTTATGACATCATCATTATAACTACAAAAACAACCTGCATTCAATGCATAACTTCCCTAATAGCAAAGTAAAGTAAATGACCCTTTACTTCCTTTAAATTTGAGACTACTACCTTTGAAATGCTCTTTTTCTCTGTAAGTAAGCAAGCAGTATCTTTCACAGTCTTGCCTGAGGTTCAAGCTCTTCTTATGATTTTTCACTACTTTATTATAGACTTGTATTATAGGCCATCAAAAACTGATTTCCTAGATGCAAAAGAAGTGGTATATCAAGGGGCCTATAGAGCATTAGCCATTCATAGGTTAATGGAAGACTACAAAGCAACAATCAAGCTGTCAGTTATATAGTAGGTCTCCAACTGTCCAAACTGGCCAAGTTTCAAGCTGAGTCACTAGATATTCTTTTTCATGCTTAACTTTCTCCATCCTGGAATGAACATCTACTTCTTTCTTCTCTTTTCCCTAATGAGTTTTTAAAGTTGAAAACAGTTGGAGGAAGGAGTTCAGTTTCAGACTGAGCTCAGACTGTTCAAATTTACATAGATTAGTTCCCTGCCAGCCCTATTCACACTGGGCTCAAGCCTGCTCCCTAATGCTATGGCAAAAGGTAACTCTCTAGCCTCAGAGACCACATACAAATCTTTTGGTCAGCCCTTTGGTTGGTATTTAAAAAGATGAGCTGAACAGCTCAGACTTCAGATGTTCAGTAACAGCACTGAATATGTTCTGTCTTACCCTCAAATTCAAGACTCTCATCCTATTTCATCAATGTTAGTACTCTGTGACCCCTGACTCATTTGACCTGAATTTCATTAGAAAATAATCTATACTATTACTCATTACACCAATTTATACATATGTAATATATAGGTATAGAGTAAAAACAAACAATATAGACTAACTATATGTGATATAATTAGATATTTCTGCTTTATTGTAATTCACTTGATTTTTTAAAATTTTTTATTTAAAGGGATAAAACAGAAAAAGGAGAGAAATATTATAGAATTTCAAAAAAAAAAGTAAGAAGTCACTAGCTGATAAATTACATTCACTTGATTTTTTTAAAGAAAAATTATTGTGATTCTCCAAATTGATTGCATGATTCACTAATAGGACCTAAAAGACAATATTAAAATGTTCTTCTAGAACACTGGAGATATTAACTTGTGTGTGTATTCTTCTCTCAGGTGCTGATGCTTAAATCATTTTTCAAATTCAAACTTTGAGCTGAGGAACTTTTGTCATTCCCCATCCTCTTCAGTGCTCAGTAATCTCTTGGAAATAATAGTGAAATTCATCTGAATCAATTTATCTTTCCTTAGTAAACACTATCACATCAACTTATCTTTCCTTAGTAAACCACCTATCAACCATTATATATCTCCTTGTAATAATACCAATAGTTTAATACTTAATAGGGTTTCATGAAAGTTCCCATAGTGGAAACTTTCTCCATAATTCTCTATTAATAGTCCATAATTGTGATAGTTTCTGTCTCAAAATTAACCACAGTTTAAAATATTTTATTTGATTTATTCAACAAGGGGAACAATCCTGCTTCCAGGGCAAGTAGGGCCGCTCAGCTGCAAGTGGAGTTCCAGCTCACGAGGTGGAAAGGGCACGGGAAGTTCCAGGGCACTGGAGTTAGCTCGGTGGAGTTTGGGACATCACTCCTGGTGCTGGTGCTGGGGTGCCCGCCCAGCCCCCTAGGACACTTGATTAGACTGCAGAGGTTTCCTGGGGTTGGGTGGACCATGCCCAGTGACCTTTATTCAACCAGGGGAACAAGCCAGCTCCAAGGGCAGGTAGGCCCGCTCAGCTGCAAGTGGAGTTCCAGCTTGTGAGGTAGCAAGGGCATGGGAAGTTGGGACATCATTCCTGGTGCTGGGGTGCCCGCCCAGCCCGCTAGGTCACTGGTTTAGCCTGGAGAGGATTCACAGGCTTGAGTGGACCATGCCCAGTGACCTTTATTCAAACAGGGGAACAAGCAGTCTCTGAGAGGGGAGGTGAGCCCACATGGTGGCGAGGGGAGTTCCAGCTCCCCGGCTCTGGCCCAGGAGAGTTTGGGACATCACTCCTGGTGCTTGGGTGCCACCCAGCCCCCTAGGACACTGAACTAGCTTTGAAAAGCTTCATGGGCTTGAGTGGACCACGCCAAGCGACCTTCATTCAACCAGGGGAGCTAAGACCTGTGAGTCCCAGGAGAGCTGAAGGCGCAGGAGGTGATTCCCAAAATGCTCAGGGAAAGTTTTGGAACATCGCTTGAAACACAGAAATATAGGAAAATGGCCAAAATGCAATCTCAAACCTCCAGCCTATCCCAAGAAAGCCTGGGAGCCACATACATAGAAGAAAATACTAGTCATACACCTGAAGTACCTGAAATGATATCAACTGAAATAAAGAAGCAAGTACTGGAAGCTATAAAGGAACTCAAACTAGAAATAATTTCCCAGGTAAAAGAAGAAATGATAAAAGTAGTGAAAGAAATAGTAAATGCATCTAAAGAAGACACAGCTAAAATATTAGAGGAACAAAGCAAACTCATAGAATCCTTGAATGAACAGTATAAGAAACACAGAGAATACAAAGAGCAGATTCAAAGAGGTATACAGAAATCAAAAATTCTATTGTAAGCTGCCAAAACCACCTCAACGAAAGTGAAGGTAGAATTTCAGACCTCGAAGATAAGATTGCATCTAGTGAACAGGTAAGGAAAGATCTTTTAAAAAAACAAGGAATCAGGAAATAATTCAACAGTTGCAAGATGATGCAAAGAAAAACAACATAAAATTAATAGAGATAAATGAAAAAGAAGGGGACAACATAAATGATATTAAGAGGCTATTTAAGGAAGTGATAGCTGAAAATCTCCCAAACACAAGAATGGAAACTGACATTCAGATTAGTGAAGCATGTAGAACTCCAAACAGCCATAACCAAAACAAAACTACACCCTGACATATAATAATCACCATCTCAAAAATCCAACATAAGAACAGAATATTAAAAGCTGTTAGAGAGAAAAGACAGATCACCTATAAAGGAAAACCAATCAGAATCACTGCAGACTTCTCAACACAAACAATGAAGTCAAGAAGAGCATGGAGTGAAATATTTCAGATCCTAACGGAAAATGACTTCCAATCCAGACTGCTGTACCCTGCAAAACTGTCCTTCAAAATGGATGGAGAAATAAGATACTTCCATGATAAAGAACAGCTGAAGACTTCATGATCACCAAACCAACCCTGCAAAGAATATTTGAAGACATTCTAGATACACATAGGAAAAACCACTAAGCAAGACAGACAATTAAACAGAAGAAAAAGATAAAAACACAAAAGCAGAAAGATAACATGTCAACAATAAACCAATATATAACAGTTATAACCATTAATGTAAATGGCCTCAATTCACCAATTAAAAGAAACAGACTGACAGAATGGATCAAGAAACAATGTCTAACCATATGCTGTCTACAAGAAACCCATCTAAACCAAAAGGAAATTCATAGACTGAAAGTCCAAGGATGGAAAACAATACTTCATGCAACAGGAACTCAAAAAAAAAAAATCAGGAGTAGCTATTCTGTTTGCAAACAATGTGAACTTCAAACCAAGAAAGGTCTGAAGAGATAAAGAAGGTCACTACAAACTAGTTAGGGGAAAACTTCAAGAGGAAGAGATAACAATCTTAAATATATATGCACCAAATTTCAGAGCACCCAGCTATGCAAAGCAAGTATTAACAGAAATGAAAAATCAAATAAGCAATAACACAATTATAACAGGAGACATTAACATGCCACTGACACAAAGGGACAGATCAACTAGACAGAAAATCAACAAAGAAATAACAGAACTGAATCACACCTGTGAACAAATGCACTTGATAGATGTATACAGAGTGTTCCATCCAACAACATCAGAATATACATTCAGCAGTACATGGGGCATTCTCTAAAATAGAACATATTCTAGCCCATAGAACTTATTTAAGTAAATGCAAAAGAAATTATGCCTCGCATGATATTCAATCATAGCACCATGAAACTGGAAATTAATGATAAAAAAACTGTAAAAACCCCACAAACACATGGAAATTGAATAATACACTCTAGAACAATCAATGGGTCACAGAAGAAACTAAACAATATCTACAAGCAAACAAAAATACAAATACAACTTACCATAATCTGTGGGATGCAATGAAAGCGGTCCTCAGAAAAAAATTTATTGCACTGAGTTCCCACATTAGGAAAACAGAATGAACACAAGTAAATAACCTGATACTACACCTCAAACAGCAAGAAAAAGAAGAGCAAGCCAAGTCCAAAGCCAAAAGAAGGGAGGAAATTACAAGGATCAGAGCAGAAATTAATGCAACAGAGACTAAGAAAACAATACAAATAATCAATGAATCAAAGAGTTGGTTCTTTAAAAGAATAAATAAAATCAATAAGAACGTAGCCAACCTAATTAAAAAAAGGAAAGAAAAGACTCAAATTCATGCAATATGGAATGAAAAAGGTGAAATAACTACCGACTCTGTGGAAATACAGAAGATCATCAACACCTATTTTGAAAACCTCTACTCATAGGTTTGATAACACAGAGGAAATGGACAGATTCCTAGAAACATATGAACCACCAATGCTGGATCAAGAATATGTAAAACCGCTGAATAACCCAATTTCTATTAATGCAATTGAAAATGTAATAAAGTCCTTACCAACAATGAAGAGCCCAGACCCAGACAGATTCACTGCAGAATTCTACAAGAAATACAAAGAAGACTTAGTGATGACACTCCTCACAATGAAATCACAAGAGAAGCAATTCTCCCTAAGTCATTCCTGGAAGCAAATATTACTCTAGTACTAAAACCCGAGATAGACCCAACTAAAAAAGAGAACTACAGGCCAATCTCCCTAATGAACATAGATGCAAAAATTCTCAATAAAATATTGGCAAACAGGATGTAGCAAATCATCAAGAAGATTATATACCATGACCAAGCAGGATTCATCCCAGGCATTCAGGGATGGTTCAACATATGTAAATCAATAAATGTAATCTACCATATCAATAGAACCAAAAGTAAGAATCACATGATCATTTCTGTAGATGCAGAAAAAGCTTTTGATAACATCCAATTTACCCATTCATGATAAGAACCTTACAGAGAATTGGAATAGATGG
The DNA here is from genome assembly GCA_004027455.1 of Hydrochoerus hydrochaeris. NCBI lineage: Eukaryota > Metazoa > Chordata > Mammalia > Rodentia > Hydrochaeridae > Hydrochoerus > Hydrochoerus hydrochaeris. The sequence continues at coordinate 246,055 of PVLA01000932.1, forward strand.
TCTCTACCTCAATATAAAGGCCATCTATGACAAACCAACAGCCAGTGTCATATTAAATGGCCAAAAACTGAAAGCCTTTACCTTAAAATCAGGCACAAGACAAGGATGTCCTTTATCACCACTCCTATTCAACATAGTACTGGAAATACTAGCCAGAGCAATTAGACAAGAGAGAGAAATAAAAGGAGTAAAGATAGGAAAAGAGGAAGTTAAACTATCATTATTTCCAGATGACATGATACTCTACTTACAAGACCCCCAAAACTCCATCGAAAGACTCCTAGATCTAATAAATAAATTTAGTAGTGTAGCTGGATACAAAGTCAATACTCAAAAATCAGTAGCATTCCTATACACTAACAACAAAATCACCAAGAGAGAAGTAAGAGAAGCCATATCCTTCACACTAGCATCCATAAAAATGAAATACTTAGGAATTAATCTAATGAAATAAGTAAAAGAGCTATACAGGGAAAATTATAATGCCCTGAAAAAAGACATCAAAGAGGACCTCAGAAAATGGAAAGACATCCCTTGTTCATGGATAGGAAGAATAAATATTGTGAAAATGGCCATTCTCCAATAATTGTTATACAGATTCACAGCAATCCCAATGAAAATACCACTAACATACCTCATAGATCTAGAGAAATCACTCCTAAAATTCATATGGTACCAGAAGAGACCAAGAATAGCAAAGGCAATTCTAAGCAGCAAAGGCAAGGCAGGAGGCATCACAATCCCTGACTTGAAGTCATATTATAAAGCTACCCTAATAAAATCAACATGGTACTGGAATAAAAACAGACCTGAAGATCAATGGAATAGATGAGAAGATACAACTATGAACACACTCAGCCACCTTATCTTTGATAAAGGGGCCAAACATGTTCACTGGAAGAACAATAGTCTCTTTAATAAATGGTGCTGGAAAAACTGGCTATCCATATGCCAAAAACTAAAACTAGACCCATGCCTATCACCATATACTAAACTAAAATCTAAATGGATCACAGATCTAAATATTAAAATAGAAACACTAAATTTGTTGGAAGAAAAAGTAGGTAAAAATCTCAAAGACATAGGGGTAGGTAGAGAATTCATAAACAAGAACCAAACTGCATTGGAAATACTTCCCAGAATCAATAACTGGGATCACCTCTTATTAAAGAGTTGCCGCATGTCGAAAGAAATCTCAAGCAGAGTGAAAAGAAAACCCACAAACTGAGAAAAAATCTTAGTGAACTGTCTCTCAGACAAAGGACTTCTGTCTAGAACTTATAAAGAATTTTAAAAAAACCCTGAAATCCAAAGACCCAATCCAAAAATGGGCACCCAAGATGAACACACAGTTCTCAGATGAAGAAATGTGAATGGCAAATAAATACATGAAAAAATGTTCATCATCACTGGTCATTAGAGAAATGCAAATTAAAACCATGCTGGGATTCCATCTCACTCCAGAAAGAAAGGCCAGGATCAACAAAACTACCAATAAAAATGCTGGAGAGGCTGTGGAAAAAAAGGAATTCTTCTGCACTGTTGGTGGGAGTGTAGACTGGTGCAACCACTGTGAAGATCAGTCTGGAGATTCCTCAAAAAGCTGGGATTGGAAGTGCCATTTGACCCAGCTATTCCACTCCTAGGCATATTCTGAGAAGAACTGAAAACATCATACTACAGTGTTATATGTGCACCCATGTTTATAGCAGCACAATATGTAATAGCCAGATCTTGGAAACAACCTAAGTGCCCATCAACTGAGGAATGGATAAAAAAATTGTGGTACTTTTATACAATGGAGCACTACTCAGCTATAAAGAATGATCACATTGAGATATTTATGAATAAATGGATGCAACTTGAGACCATACTCATAATCGAAATAAACTCCTATGTATAAATACTGCATAGTCTCCCTAGTGTAAAAGGTAAGAGTACATAAGATTCTATGGTAATAATGGATCCCCATTATATTGCTTTGAAATCTTGTAATGTTTTCATTCATTGGTTGGAATGGTTTTATTCTGTTTTATTTGACATTATGTGTAATGGTATGAACACCTACTTTGAAGAAAACAAGACACTATGTCAGCCATTGCTGATTTAATATCATCTGGCTTTGAAATCCTACCATGATTTTGTTCTTCCATTACCATTGGTTCTATCATGTTGTGTCTTAATATGGGTAATAATATAAACAAATTTTTTAATGGAAAATGAGATATTATAGTAGCCATTCTTGATTTTCTGTTATTTGGTACAGAATGCCTTGTAATAGTTTCATTCTCTTGAATGCTTTTATTCTATTTTGTTATGTTTGATATTGAAGCTATGTTCAACTATTTCAAAGAAAGAGATATTATGGTAGCTACTGTTGACATCCAATTGTCTTGTTGTGAAGTGCTGTGTTGCTTGTATTGTTCTGTTCTGATCTGCATTGTTCTATCCTCTTTTGTTTTATTCTCTGTAAAATAAAATTTTTTTAAAGTATAAAAATATTTTATTTGGTCTTTTTTTATAAGTGTATATTCCATGAAGTCTCTAAATAATCTAAAATTTATTATTTTTATAATTTGTAGTAATTTTTCCAGAATAATCAAGTTTAGGAAATTTCATAGTGGTCCATCATATTAAATCTGTTTTCTCTGAGATTCTATATTACTTGTGGACAACAAATTCAATTCAGTTAGTACTAGGACTCTCATAAAACAAAAACTTCAGCATAATTCATTATAGCAAAATGTTGGAAATCGACTGTATATCCATCAATAGATAATTTGATAAAGAAAATGTGATATCTATATATTACATTATATATCTATAATGGAATGCTACTGGGCTGTAAAGAAGGACGTATTTAATACATTTCTAGGAAAATGAATGTACCTGGAAAATGTAATGTTGACTGAAATAAATCAGACACACTAGCTTAAATACCTTTGGTATTTCTCTCTGAGTACAGAAAATTACAAGCTAGGAGAAAAATTAAGAATAGAACAAGACAATGGGATGGATATTTTAAAGAGGGGAAAGGGTCCAGGTGATCAGGGTTAAAGGGTAAGGGAGAGGAAGTAGGTAGAGAAAAGACATGCCAGGTACAAGGTCCTAATAATCTCATTGAATGTGGAAATCATAAGCCTTAAACATGAGCTAAAATTAATAACATGAAAAAGAATTCAAAGGGCAAAAGAGGAGCTATAGGAGGAGATAGGAGGGGAAGAGATTAGGGATTTTATGAAGGCCAATTGTATTATATACATGTACCAACTCCCCAAGGTGATTGTAAAATGCATGTATTGCAAACATTTAATAATAAAATTTTTAAAAAAGAAAACAAACCATTTTAAAAGCACAGCCTGGGTCCTCAGGACACCAAAAGCTCAATACAAACCCTAAGAGTGAAGCTGTATTCAGCCCCTTTTTACAGAGTTGGCATGAGTAAGTAACTTGCTTAGAAGTGCAGAACAAATAAACAGTCCTTTTAAAAAAATCCTTAGTTTATGCAGTACCTGAAAAATAGTGTATCATGATATCCTTTTTAGCATTGCTTCTGTGACTTCACACTGCTACGACTGAGGAGTGAAGCTGACTGCCTCTGGGGCACTGGTTCTGAGAGCTCCCTGTCCTTTAGTTCTCTTCACTGACCTCCCTCACAGCATACAGCAATCTTCAAACCCATTGTTGGCAACGTGTGCCATCCAGACACAAGTTTCTACAGCAAGCTGAAATTCCAAAGGTCTCTATAAATCTCAGGTAACTTCAAACTCTTGATTAGCCACACTTTGTGCTCCCAATGAAAAGTCATTTTCATTACCTATCTTTCTGGGAAGATTCAGCTTTTAAAAATGTTGTTCTTTGCCCTGAATGTATTACTGCTTTGTAGAAGCACAGATCTTTTAAAATACAATTATTTTTTTTTCAGGCAATGAAGTGAGCATGGAAAGAGAAGATACTTTATTCTTGCTTGATATGAGTAACAGCAAGAAAACCTAAGACATCATTGATGGTGAGTATGTATTTGTGTGTGTGCACATGTGCACTTAAAATTAACCTCTTTTGAATGCTAGGAGAAGTTTAATAGCACAGAATAGAAAAAAGTTGCACAAACTGCTTTTTGGTTTGTTTGTTGTTGAGACAGGGTCTCACTATGTAATCAAGGCTGATCGTGACTTCACTATATAGCCCAGGAAGATCTTGAACTTGAGGCAAGAATCTTCTTGCCTTAGTCTTCTGAATGTCAGGATTACAGGCCCACATCCCCATCAAAAAGCTGTAAAAACATTTGAAACATTTTATATTACTTTCCTTTTGTTTCCTAGAAGAAATATGACATTAGAAATATTAATTACATCAATTTCTAAACTGCACATTTCACTGAACTAATGCAAGTTTGAAAAATTAAATACAGCATTTAAATTAAAATCAAGTGTAAAACTGTTAAATTATACTTTATATCACCACAGAAAGAAAGGTAGTTTTCATTTTTGGAGGAGAAAAGTGTTTAGGATGTAAATACTTTTATTTTGTAAAACTTCAAAAGTGATCTTAGTATGATATAGGTTAGATCCACAATAATAAATAGGATGGCAGTCAGTCCTGTGCTCTCATTATGTCCAGGAAAAGCACACATCTTAAACAACAGGAAGAATTAATAAGAATATATGGAACTAGAGAACCAAATGATTTCCTTCCCCTTTTGGAAGAAAGATCACTCACAGGTAACATCATAAATGATAGAGAAGATACAACATACACAACCTGAGGAATAATCACTATACTAAATTATTTCTCATGCATGGCACAGAAATAGACTAAAGTACTTCTTTGGTTGCACTACTATTATATTATTACCATGCAAATTTAAAGATGAGAATGAAATGTGAATAGTTACATAAAGTTTCTCTCACTTTACTGAACATGAGAAAGAGAAAATAAAACTGAACACTCAGCAAACAGAAGACATTAAAACTTTGTTTTGCTTATCATAGCAATTCCAATGATCTGACTCTATCTACATTTTTTTTCAGCTGGTTTCTTGCATTTTTCGAGGTTAGTTTTGCAGCTAGTGGTTCCCACCCCCCAAGTTTGTTTCAGCTTGAGTATGCTCAGTATTTTAGATGGTCAGTTGTATAGTAATTAAAAACATATTTTTCCTATGAAAGACCAGATTTGTAAGCACACGTGAACAAACACATGTAAAAGCACAAAAGAAAAAAAAGGAAAGGAATTAAAGGGAAAGACAAAATTTATCTTACAATGAGTGTGCTCTGCCAATTATTCACATTACTGTTTTGATTCTTTCTAAATTTATATTAACTTTTCTGGAACCATGTATAACTCCTCTCAATTCTGTCAGTGTCAACCATCTGGATAAGTCACGGTCAGTGCTTAACCAAGTTGCTTTCTATGAAAGCTTTGGGGATTTTTGTTCTGATGACTTTCCTTAGGTACATTATAAACTATTGATCTCCTTCCTCCATGGTTCAACAATCTCCTTGGTCAGATCAGGGACTCCTCAAGTTATAGGATATTGCAGCAGAAGTACTCTTATGTCCTAGGTCCTCATTGACCATGGAGGGCCAGGGCAAAAATATTGGCTATACTTATATCCCATCTATCTTTCCAGTTTTGATCTCTATACCTCATTTGTTGAAGAGAAGGTTAATGACACTACATTGTAATGGGAGCAATGAGCTTATTATAATTTTATCTGAGTATCAGGTACCTTGAAAACAAAGTAGAACTAATTAGCAGAGATCTCATTCAAGAAGAATTTTGTGAATTTTCTAGGTTAAATTCCCCTTTTAGTTTTTATAGTTGAATTCTGAGCATATGATGAGCATGTTCAACAATTCCTTGACCTTCAGTGTGATAAGGAATTCCAAGGTAAAAGGAATGTGAGAGTTTTTACAAAATTTTTGGAAGACAGCACTCATAGCTGGGAAATTGTCAGTCCTAAGTGCTCACAGGAAACCAAGAGCACTAAAAGCATCAAGGCAATGAATAATGGCATGTTTAGCCACTTTATCCATGTGGAGGAAAGCAAAAATAAATCCTGAGGAAGTATCCACTGAAACACAGATCCAGCAAAGAGAACCAAACTCAGCAATGTGAGTGACAACCATTTTCCAGAGATGACTGGAATGTAATCCTTGGGGTTAACCCCAATAGGGAGTGAGGGAATTTGTATTATACATGTGGAACATGAACAATTTGATGCGACTGTTTCTGGAACTGTTTGCACAAGGCAGAAGCATTTTGATGGAAGGTAGCATGAGAGGCCTGTATTTAGGAAGAATAGGCCACTACACAATCTTTCATGCCTGAAGAGGACCCACCTGTGAAAATGGAAACACTTCTGCTATGGAAAATCAGCTTATTTTTGAAGGGAAGATAGAAAGTATGAGGGGAACAAATTGAACTAATTTGTCTGAAGGATAATGACAGTCAGTAACACTAGGTAAGTTAGCCAATGCAGATTTCCAAGAGGATAAAAATTGCCACAGCCACTGTTGTTAAACAGAAGAAAAGGGAATAATGATAGTTTGTACCTCAAAAACAAAAACCTGAACAGCACATGTTCCCCTCTGTGCAATCAGTCCTGCCACAACATCATAAAAGGGTGTAATGGCTTTATGTGAAGCATGTGGCATATATAGCCATTGTAAAGGGTCCTAAGACTTCCAAGTAACCCCAGTGGTCATACTCTGGATTGAGAAAATATTTAAAAACATTGACAAAGATGGGCCAACTTTACAGAGTTGAGCATTAGACAGAGCCAGACTAATTTTGTCCAAGGCTATTTTAGCCTTTGTCATAAGTGCCCTTGGAGATATGAAGGCTAGATCCCCTTGAAAACATCAAAGAGGAGAGACACCAAATGAACCATTTTAATCTACTGGAAGGAGTTCTTTCCTTCTATCATTATATTTATGAAGCCTTTGAGTGGGGAAACTATCTTGTTGTAACATCTAATGAGTCACCAGAGAATTCGGACCAAAAATGGCCCCATATTCTGTAATATGTCAAAATCTCATAAATTTATTGGTATATGGGGTAGAATATAAAGTGAAAAATGTCCAGAATGGCCTTCTGCATCCTTCCAGGTTAAGAGTTCAGCACTGTTACTAGAGTGAGAAACATTGCCCACCCCCTAGAGATCTGTAGTTGCTATAGCCAGAGACCATGCCATAGACCCATGGCATTGGTCAATAACTGAAACATCTGCAACTGTGTCTAAATGCTCTTTGAACATTTTTACTTCAGCAATCAATTCCATCTAGGTATGATGTTTAATCTGTTGAACCCAGTAAGTGCCAGAGGACATGAAACCCTTGAATCCTCTTTCCTTATTTATAGATTTTCCAATTTTTGTCAAAGGAAGAATGAACAATTAACTGATATGAGAGTCTGGAGTGACTTGAGCAGTGTGTTGAATAGTTTGATTCAATCTCTGATATCCCCTGTATAATCAGAATCAATGACACCAGGCAAAACCTGGAGGCCTTTAAAAGTTTTGAAAGTGAGACTGCTACAAACTAGCAGGAGTCCCACTGATCCTTGGGATAAAGGTTCATAGAAACCAGAAGGAATAGCTTGGGGTCCTATTTTAGTAGCTAGTATGGATTTGGAGGAGGGAGTGAGGCCCAAGCCTCCATGTCTTTTGTTGCTCACTGGAGGTCAAAAACATGTTTGGCAGTGAAGGGTAGGGTTGGGGAAGAATTAGGGAAAGTACATCCACTGTGTGGTGAGGCCAGGGAAGGCCCCACTGAAAGTTTTCCAGAATGAGTTGGCCTTTCACATCAGTTTTGGATCTATACTCATTTGCCCAATGATATCCTTGTCCACACTTTGTATAGATACTAAAAGATTTTGTTGACAGGACAAATAATGGTTGTACTGCCCTTACAAGTTCAGCAGAACAATTTCAGGCAAAATGTTTCCTGAATCTGTGGCTGAAACAAGTAACCTTGTTCTTTCCCTTTCCTCTAGGCTGTGGATGAACAGACTGAGTGATAGCTGCTGTCTGGAAGCCTCTTGTTCACATGAGGGACCAATGTCTGCACAAATCTAAATCATCTCAGACAGTATGACCTATTTTTTGTGAGTCCATTAAACCTCTTTGTACCATTTATTTGCATTTTCAAAAGCCAACTGGTGAACAATTAATTTGTTAGCCTCTGTATTGTTAACAATCTTCCCACTAGCCTGCAATAAGTGTGCTGCAAAATCCTAAAAAGTTATATCAGGACCTTAGTTATTGGAGGTCAGATCAAAGGATGTATCATCCTTTGAAGTAAGTCCCTCTAAACTCTTGTGAAAGATATTTTAATTTGTTCATATGCTTGCAATGCAAAAGCAAGTTGATTGTTGATTATTTGTGACAGCAAAGGCACCTTCTCCAGTTAACATGTCTTTAACAGCCATGTTGTGAACAACATTTTGAATAGCCTGATCCGTGCATAATTAAAAAAAAAATTCCTTTCCACAAAGAATAATCCCCCAGACTTAAACATGATTTAGCTATTCCTTTCCAATCATTTGGGGCCATAACCTGATATCCTATAAGCTCTATAAAACCCAAGGTAAAAGGGTCTGTGGGACCATTGGTAGTGGTTGTTTATTTTAGTTCTTCTAAAGTCTTAAAGGGTACAGCTTCATGACGATGTATAACTTGTTCCAGATTATTGAGATCTTGGGCTTCAAAAACAGGGTAGACATATTCAAAATCTTCCAGGGATTCTCCCATGCCCCTGACTTATATTAGTATCAACTGAAAGAGATAAAGAAAGGAATGCTCTACTCTATGAAGAGTGGAGGTCTCAGTCTGTGACACAGTAAAATTTTTCTGAACTGAGAAAGTGTAAGTAATTGCTTGTGGCACAGTTAAGGTTATCAGTTTTACTTTGGGCAGCTATGAAATAGAATTCAAAGTAAAACACTCATGAAGTGGGGAAAGGTCTTTGCCACCCATGATTTCTCCTTTACCTGACAGAGCAAGCCTAGAGGGTTCAATCCGTATTGGGGGGCTGTTACTCTATTTGCCTTTTTATGCTTGGAACTTAGTTTTAAGATAGTGCTCTGAGGCAAAACCTCTGTGGTCCTTTCGACAGATATGCGATCATCAAGACACTCCCTGACCAAGGTCCACAATGAAAAGATAAATACAGGAACCAGTAACACAACAAGCATTTGTATATACATCTATAGTACTTGAAAGCCAGTTTGCCCATATTTTATACCTGATGAAATCAATATTGATAATGTTAATACACCTCTCTCCCATATGCTTGCATGAGCCTGTTTTGCATTTTTGCTCTAGTGAGCCTATTTTATTTGCACGTGCAATCAGAGGTGTCCTCTCACCTGCTATATGATGAGTTTCTTCACGCCCCAGGTCTCTAATCAAGCACCAAAATTTTGCATCCAGCCACTATCAAAATTCCTGGGGAGGAAGACAATGGAGGATAAAGAAATGAAGTGTCAGAGTTCGGGAAGCTGAGGTCAGATCGAGCCTCCTCTCCAGGTGAGAGAAACAGAACCACCCAATGACTGCAACACATTTATTCATACACTCGTGATGCTGAAGAGAGGTGAAATCCCTCTGCCTAATAATTTCTTTCCCTAGCTCCGGCCCCACATGTGTACTCCATCTCCAGCTTCAGCTGCTCCCCACAATCACAAGGGTGGCACTCACTACACATAGTCTCACTTTTTTTGTTGTTGTTTGTCTTTTTTGAGACAATGTCTCACTGTGCAGTTCAGGCTGGCCTTGAGCTCACTTTGTAACCCAAACTGTTCTCAAACTCGCAGATCCTCCTATCTCAGCCTCCTGAGGACTGGGATTACAGGTGTGTGCCACCACGCCCAGCTCATAGCCTCACTTTTAATTTTAATGTCTCCAAAAGATTAAACTCCTAAAATATTTTAAAGATTTAAACATACAAAAGGACTAAATTTTTAAAACAAAAATAGGAACAATTAATTTGTTTATAAGATATGTAAAAATTAAAATATATGAAAATCCTTAAAAGATGAAAAGATAGAGTTTGGAGTAATTTTTTCCAATGGTCATAAATTTTGTGAAATGATATTTTATTTGAAGGTGAACTGATTAGTGAGTATTGTAAACAGTGTGAAAAACAGTAAATCTGGAAGGCCTGTAATGTAGTTTCATTAGTGTTGGATAAATAAGAACATTTGTATGTTGGAATGTTTATGATAAAAAGAAGAATATCTCTCAAGTAATGATCTAAGCATCTAATTTTTTAAAAGTAGGAAAAATAGAAAATAAAAACACAAACCTTATAAAAGGAATCAAACATGATCTACTCAAAAACAAATCAAATTGAAAATATAAAATCCCTAGAGAAAATCGATTAAACCTAAAATCTAATTATATTGAAAGATAAAAATCCCTATTAACTATTAGCTGGATTGGCCTATATAAAACAGAGAAAACACAAATAGCAACTATAAAGAATGAAAGAAGTGACACCACTATTGATTCTACAAAATTAGACTAGAGATAATTTTACAAATAACAGATGCAGAGATACTATTTTCAAATTATATATCTTACTAGTTGTTAATAAGCAGACAGACAAGTTAACTAAGTGTGGACAAAATGTTGCATCACAAAAGAACATATAAAAAAAGTAGATAAAAGGATGCTGAACATGGCCTTCAGGGAAATACAAATTACAAGTATGAAATGGTGCCACCAAATGCCTACCAAATAAAACAGACTACTTTCACCAACTTTTGGAAAGTATATGGGCAGTTGTCATTGTCATACTCAGTCAAAGAAGTGCAAAATAATGAAACTGTGGAAAATTGCTGAGAGCTTTCTTTTAAAATTATTCATATATTTTTAATTCGACCATCTATGGCACTAATAGTGCTTTATTTAAGAGAAAGAAATCATATATCCTCATAAAGACTTTCTTATTGATAATCATTGTAGCTTAATTCATAATATTCCAACAATGGAAGGCCATCAACAGATAAGTAAATAGCATGTATCAATACAAGGGCATCCAAAGCAACAAAAAGAATCTAGTGATATATTTCATGAACATCAATCTCATTAGAAATATTTTCCAGGCATTAATTGGTATTCTCAAAATGCTTTTACACATATACTGAGCCAGGAATGCTCACAGATTAGTTATGGTATAAAACTCACAATTGTCTGATAAAGAAATCTCTCACTATGAGAAGAATGTTTAGATCTTAGAACATTAAAACATTTACCATAGAGCCAAAGCTGAGTAATTAGTGTCATTTTCCTCTTTTATTGATCATGTATTTACACATGCATGTGCACATGTGTACACACACACACACAGAAAGAGAGAGGGAGAGAGAATAAATGAGTCTAGCTCCATTTTCTAGGCACTCAATAATAATCTAATTTTATTTTATTTTTTTAAAAATTTTATTTAAAGAGGGGAAAAATAAAGCAAAACAGAAAAGAAGGGTAGAAACAATACAGAATTTCAAAAAAAAATGAACAGTAAGAAATCACTAATTGATACATTACATATCGTCTTCCTGGATGTAGTTGTTCAAGTTACAAAATCAAAGCATACAAAGTGGACATTCAAACAGTGAGGCTGCAAACAGCTCCGTTCTCTGATCCAACGAAAACTTAGTAACATAATTATCATTCCTACACTCTTAAATATACATGCAGTTATACCCTTTAGAGCACCTGCTTTTCCTCCTTTTGCTTTTTAAGTCCATTATCTGTTTAGTTATATCATGTTTCAGGTTGCTCAGTACCTTGCTGATCTGTTTTGCTGTTGTTATTTACTTTTAAAAATTTTTTTCTTATTTATTATTTTTTATTTTATTTATTTTATTTTGAAGGTAGTAAAATACAGCAGAACAAGACAGGACAAAGCCAACTGAGGCAGTGCAGTGAAATTGTACAGAACCTCACAGCAGGTTATCAGGATCATAGCAATAGGTACAATAGTGTATCTGGTTTTCTTTACAATAGTTGTTCCTTCAATCAGGTAGAGCAATATCAAAGGAAATACCAAAATTATAAGAACAGAATATTGAATAGAGCAATACCATTGATTAGAACAGAGCAAAACAGAGATAAAAATATTTGCCTTCAAAGAGATGGCAGAAGAAAATCCTCCTTATTTGCTATATTGCCTATAGTCAAACTCGCAAGACATGCTCAGATCTCTGGCTCTCACTTGCTAGCGCGGGGTGGGGTGGGGGGAATGGATGGATGTTTGATTCTTAGCCCGGGCCCCGGTAGGTTCACAGCCACCCACCAAAGGGGTGAACTGGCTGCCTGTTTTGCCCCAAGGTCCAACATGGCGCATTCGCGGAACTCAGGAAAGGCAGATATGGTTCTCACCCTGGGGTGGCTGTGGCTTGCCAAGCCACAGACACTTACCAGAGCAGCATGCTGGCGGCTGCCTGTTTTCCCAGTGCCCCAAGATCCAACATGGCGTGTGGAGAATCTCAGGAAACGCTGATATGGTTCTCACCCTGGGGCAGCGGTGGCTTGCCAAGCCACAGACACTTACCAAGAGCGGCTTGCTGGTGGTTGCCTATTTTCCCAAGCACCCACCCCTAATTTTAAAAAAGCATGTTAGGAGCCGAGGATTTAGCTCAGCAGTATAAGTGCATACCTGGCAAGTGCAAGGTTGTAAGTTTCATCTCCAGTACAAAAAAAGAAGAAAAAAAAGCAATATACTATAGAATAAACTGTTTATAATGCATGGAATATATCTAAGAATCCATGCTGTAACAACTAGGAGGAGATATACCAATCAGAATGCAGACTGAATGACAGGATCATTATGGAATATTATGATATTATGGAATATTGTGGAAGGCCTTATATATGGAATGGAAATTTGAATTTGATATAGTAATAGGGCTTCACAAATTTTACAACCTAACTATCTATAGTATGAAAGAAGATAATAAATTTATGTGTTTCAGGGTGATGGAAGTACTATGGAAACCACTTGCTACTTGCAAAATTATTTTGAAGTCGCACATTGCCTTTAAAATTCAGGAAAATTTTATATGTCAATAATTAATAATAGAAATTCTTGACATTTATACAAATATTAAAATTTTCACAAATAGTCATGTGATATTGGTACTATGTAATATTTTGTGCTTATCTGTGGTATTACAAGATGTTTCTAAAATATGTTTTGAAAGTATGGTACAGGTAGTAGATAGTTTTTTTCCATTATTAAATAGAGGTGAATGTGCACTTACACAAAAATTTAATGAAAATATTTCTTCAGATATTATTTTAGCAAAGAATTTTCATATATAAACCTTATGTTAAGCTATGATGGTATGGGAAAGAAAATATATCCCTGTCCATTTATTAAAAAAGGAGTTAAAAACAAAAAAAAAAAACGAGGAAATTGATGCATAAAAAGTTTAAATTCTACAAGTAGCATCAGAGCAAAAAGAGAACATATCTTCGTACACTAAACTGAGTGTCAAGTCTATGATCCCTAGTCACCATAAAAACGATACAGCATAAAGCCAATTTATATTTGATCACTTTCAAAGTAATTTAGTTGTGTCTAAAAGAGGGTAGGTTATCCTTATTTTTATGTTCCAAGGGAAGTACTAAGCATGTTTGCTAGTGCAGTAAACTTTTATATGTCAAATATGCTAGGCAACATCTGTCTTTGAAATAGATATATTTTTCTTAATGCTCAATGAAATGGATCTGCCCATATTTAACAAAAGAGGGACTAGAAGGCAAACAAAGAAGAAATGGCCACCCCATCTCTTACTAAAAAGTGCTATACACAGCTGAGTTATTTCTCTATCACCCTGAGGAAGTCAGGAGTTACTGTCCTAGTCTCCTACAGGAAAAGTCATTGCTATTAACCATGCCCACTTGCCTCCCCATTTGTTCCTAATTTAATCAATTTTACCTGAGCAATTAATCTTATTGATTAACCATAGTTTTGTCCCACCTTATGAGTTCCCTTTTTCCCCACCTTGAAACCATCTCACCCCTTGGTTTTACTCTACAAAAATCCCTAGAAAAGTTAGTCTTTGGCAACCACTGGGAACCCCTTCTGTCTCTCAAACAAAAGCTTTCTTTCTCTCAGTAAATATATTCTGCTTTTAACCTCCATTGTTCCTAAAATTAATTCTTTGATTTTAGAGAACACAAACTCATTGCAGACATATAGTAGGTGAGGAGTTTCATTTCCCTATATCAAAAGTACCTAATATCAGGAAGACTATCTTTTTTTCAAATTATCTGAAAATTCTTGCAGCTGTTTCCTTACTTCAGTGACCAATTACTCTTAACTGACTAGAAACAAGTAAGTACTCTATTATACTCTTATTTGCTAAAGGATTTACACTTTGGTTAGCTTTTTGAGATACTAAATAGCTCTAGTCTCACTTACTGAATACTATCCTCCTTGCCACGGATTTCTGGCTCTTTCACAGGGTCTGCCTGCCCAGAATCATTAAGAAGGAGGTTTTGTATTTTTATTATTCTTTTTAAAATACACTTACTTCTTTGACTACAGCCAGAAGCTTTGAAGGTAGTTGTTGATAACAAACATGATGGGCAAATAAACACTTGACTGAATTTTCCACTTGGACTACCTCAAACGTATTATCATAATTACCTCTGGTTCCAGTGTAGGCAGACTTCCTGGAGTATTCTGAATTGGAATGTCTTGGCCTACTAAGCAGAGAAAATCCTGCCAATTGAGACCTGGATTCCTAGAATTCTGATTTATAAAAAAGTATTAGGTGGCATATTAGATAGCTAAGACCTTCTTTCATATCTACTGATAGCAAAAATTGTTTGTTTTCCTCTGATCTTCTTCACAAGATTTCTTTGAAAAAAACTAAAGAAATAATAACAAGAACAACTTTGTGAAAGTGGTTCACAAAGGGTATAAACAGGGACTTGGGCTTAGAAATATTTTTCAGGATTTCCAAGCTTGTGTTTTGTCTGATTTTTCTTGATAGGGTAAGCAAAATTAGGAAAATGAGACTTTAATCCTTGTCTCATAGGAAAGCATAGGCTATTCATTGTTAATCTGTTTTTCATGTATTTCTAGTACGTGTAATTTCACTGGTGAAAAGGGAAACCACTTACAACCACTCTAAATTAAACGAATAGTAATAAGCCTATGGCAAAAGTGTGTTAATGGTGCCTTAGACACATATTATGAAAAGCAAATAGATAATTGTCAGCCTAAATTATTATTTAAAAGATTAGTGGTTCCTAAATTTGCCGAATATGGGAATCAGCTAGGGATCTTCAAAAACTAATGATGTCTGGCTCTCACCCCTACTCATTATTTAATTAATATGGAATGAAGCCTGAACACTAAGATTATTAAAAGATTTCCAGTTAAATAGTCTAGTGGGAACCAAACTGCACAAGAATCTGTCTAAAGGTTTGAGTTAAATTCAATTTCTTTGCTTATCTACTGTAGTAGTATGTTAAACCAGTTGGTTGATTTGTCCATATCTTTTTTTCCTTCTCTGTAAAAAGAACATAATTCATTGATAATACATTTTCTATACAACTGATAGAAGTTTTATGAAGCTTAAATGAGAGAATGTAAAAGAAGTCTTTTTATACATTATCAAAGTTTTAAAAACTATATATAAATATATATATATATATATATATATATATATATATATATACATACATTTTTTGGTATCACAGTATTGTGAAGTTCAAATGAGAAAATGCACAAGAGTATTCTTTGGACACTACTAAGGTTCACACAAACATGAAATATTTGTGTCATTTTTAGCAAGCCACAATTGCTAAAAATGTAAGTAAATCTCATGGAGTTATATGGCCAATGAAAAAATGCAGGGTTATAACTATCTCATTGTTTTAAGTTACCTCTTGGCACCCATCTTCACCTCTACTTTGTTCCAAATTTGCTGCATTATAATTTGAGGGATGATAAGTAGATACCAGAAGAAATCATCAGAAAATTTCATTTTAAGAGAACTTTTAAACTGTATGTTCTCTCTTTCTGTTTTAACTATAAAGTTACACCTAGAAAAACATATTTCAGTTAAATTTCAGTGGCTCCCAACACCAGCCATATAAACAGGCGGCATGACCTGAGTAACACCAAGAGGTCCCCACCTGTCAAATATCTTTCCTTAGGAGCATTCCTGGAATTCCCATCATTAGAGATAAAACAGAAAGTCTTAAAAATATGCAGAGGTGTTAGTACATAACTGACTCATGTAACATAATAGAAAATGAATACAAATAGTTTTACATCATTTTTAGGTGGAAAAAGAAATGCTTACACTCTCTGCTTTGGTGAAAATTTTTTTCATTATTCAACAAAAACCTGTTTACATTTAAAGTCAACCTCCCTACCTGGAATCAGATAGGTCACATATTATAAACTACTGTGGCTTTATTATCTGATTATTGAGTACACTAGCAAAATAGTTCTAGGTGCCCACATTTGGGTCACAGCAATATTATCTGTACCATCTTTAACAAGATTTTCTTATCTTAGAAAACATTGGGGGAGCTCCTTACTTATATCAACAAAACATAAAAGTCTTATGGCAATGTTCTAATTTATCTTTAGCTTTAATTTTCAACCCAAAGTACCTATCTCTGAAACTCCCTCAAAAGAAGCACCCTAGATAGATTTAACAGCTTTTTTAAAATATGTTTCACAGTGTATTCTAAAGACTGCCTCCTATACTGACTCTTTGATCTCTTCAAAAACTTCAAACTTCACTGCTACCCTGGCTACTACTACTGCATAATTACAACTCCTTTTATCCATTTATATCATTGCCAAAACTGACTTGAACATCTAGTATTCCTCTAAGCAACAGGATTTTGAACCACGTACATCATAACATTATAAAGTAGTAAAATAGATGATGATGGGTTTGTTGTTTCGGGGTTTTTTTGTTGTTATTTTTACTTCAGGAAGCATTATACTACTTTTGTTCTCTCTAGCTGTTCAAAACACAGAACAAATTGCTCTACCACAAGAATCTTGTGATGAGACAAAGTCAGTGATGCTCAAAATATTTCCAGCTGATAGGAACATATAAAAATTCACACTAAGAAAATAAAAGATCTAATCTCCATAGCATTATGGTAATCTTCTTTGACAAATAATTATTTTTCCACAAAGAGACCATTCCGCTTTTGTTATTAGAGCATCAACAAGACTGAACAGCTAAATATGGAATGAGTGATCATGTGATTTAAATTATTAATCAGAATTAGTGTTTTATAATGAACCAAAATCTGAAGTTTGAGATGCCTAAAAATGATTTTTTATTAAGTAGAAATTAAGTAGATAGTAGATCAGGCTAAATCCTCACAGTCTTTGGGGACTTTACCATTCTTTCTACTACTCCATTATGAAACATAAAGGTCTTGGTGGCAAAACAACTCAAAGGTATTAATAAAAAGCTATTAACATACACAAAATGAGTAAATTTTATAGCACAAAGAGTATCATTTTATACACAAACATTTTAGAAAATCATTCAAGAGTTTGGAAATTCCAGGATGAAGTTTAAAATCTTGTAAATCTAAATGCATTACAAATACATAAACTAATCTCATGAAAAGGGTTAGGGAAAAGACTACTGTAAAATTTTGGAAATGAGTGGAAACAGGAGTGGACTCTGTCTTAAAATCAAAAAGAACTATACACAATTATCATTGTCTAGTCCATATTGTTGTTCATCATTGAAGTTATCAGTTAGCAATTTTCACAGCATAATATTTGCAATTGATTACAGGAACCAAAGTTTCCCAGAGTTTGGAGTAGAAGAGTATAGTTAAGCAAGTGTACAAGCAAGAATATTCCATGTGATAACAGAAAAAATTAAGAGATATTAATATAAATATTCTGGTTTGCCTCAATGAAGAGCAATATGACTCAAACTCCCCAGTGAATGCCTGAAGCACAAGATGGTATCAAAACCTATGTGTGCTGTTTTCTTTCTGTACATACATATCTATGAAAACTTTAACATATCGATTAAACACAGAGAATAGTATCAATAGCTAGTGATAAAATAAAGCAATTGTCACAATACCCTGAAATGAAATATTGCCATCACTACTCTTGTATTTTGGAGCCATTATTATGTAAAATAAGGGTTAAACAACCAACATACTTAGACATGGTGACAGATATTAAGTGAGATGGGTACTATGACTAATGTTAGGGTAGTATACATAGCAAGAATACAGTGGGCAAAGGGATGATTCATGTCCTGGGTGAGACAACAGGATACTGTGATGCTTCATCACACAGCTCAGAAAAGCATGTGTTATAGTTGATACATTGTGCCAACTGGAGAAATTTAGAAGTTTAACTAAGAAACTCAGCAGGGATCCAGGATCCTTACTTTGTAAATATCCTCCTCCTGTGCAGGAGGAGGCCACAGAGATTTTGTCAGTATTACTCCTTCCCTGTGGGAGGAGGAAAGAGAGAGTAGCCTGTGTACAGTATAAGAGAGGAGGCTTGTTCCCCCTTTTGCTCTGCCTGCTTTTTCTGGTTGCTGCCTTGCAGTGTTGCCCTGGTGCCATGCCACCCTGTCTTGGAGCCAGCTGATTATGGACTGAAATCTCCAAAAACTGTAAGCTAAATAAACCTTTCCTTCCTTCATTTTGGGTATCGAGTATTTTGTCCCAGGGACAAGAGAAAAGTAACCAAGTCAGCATGGCAATTTAAGACTTATGAATTATTTTTGCAATATTTTATTTAATATTTTTCCACTCTAGTTGACTATGTGTGGTAGTTAATCACAAATGACAACTTGATTGGAAAAAAAAGACTTCTGAATTAGATCATAAGGACTCTCAAATTTTCTACATTTTGTCCATGTCCTTCATGTAAGGCTGAATTTAAAAGTGATGACTATATGATCTAGTGGAGGAAATTTCAAGGCAGTCCAATGTTCAGGATATGGCACAAGTATGGCTGGCTGTTTTTAGCCACACTCAGAGAGATTTGAAAAACTTAAATTTTGGATAGTTTAGATAGGATAAGTCTGGGAATAAAGAGGTATAGTTGCTGAGGAGATGAACACCATTAAAAGAAACAAAATACATTAACCATGGCAAGAAGAAAGATGCTCTAAGGACATCTTAGGAATCAGCAAGATGTCACCCATCATAAACTGCAAAGGGTAAATCTTTAATTAGAAACAAGAGCCCCTAAACCCCCAAAAGGGTCACCCATGTAATTAGGCAGGAATCATTTCACCATGCTCAGCCATCCAGACATGCAAGAGGGGCTGCTACAGCCGCTGTCCAAAGGGGAAGCAGCTACTACTACTCAAACTGGCAACAGATCTTGGCATTGTCCACAAGATGGTATTTTTTTCAAGTATGCAGAATGCAAGAGTTACAGTGTCACAGAAGTACTCAGATTTCAAATGAAGGCTTGGGAGATGAAGCAAAAATGTATGACAGGATTAAAGTCCCTACCAAGAGCCATTGAGAGGATGATGCATAAAGGTGCGGGAGTGAAATCAAGGCTTTAGAGAAGATCCCAAGGAAGATGGAGATGCCAGGAACATGAAGTTTCTGCAGAGGAAAGTAACAGGGATCAAACAAACCAAGCCCAAGGAAAGGTCATATGGAATGCAACTAGGAAGGCTATAGGAGCGGGCCACCTGAGCCTTCTGAAACTCACCCTCGCCATCAGGCATCCTGGAAATGGAGCTACAGAACTTAATGTTTGCCCTGCTGTGTTTCAGTCTCGCTTTGCTTCTATTTTTTTCTCTCTTACTACTCCTCTATTTCACAGTGGGAGTGTTTACTGTATTCCATTGTATATTAGAAATATTGATTTTTGAATTCTATAGGGGTTCACAGATAAGAGTTTGCCTTGAGTCATAGAGGGGTCTTTGGACTTCGACTATGGTGCAATTTTGAAACTGCTGAGACTCTGGCTAAGGGGTAATTGCTAGTTATACACAGGACAGTTGTGCCATGTTAGGTGGAATTATTAATTTGTTTCTCATTGTGTTTATTTGGATATTAAGAATGATTTAAGGAGATGTGCTTCGATGTCAGATTGACAAGGAGTAGAATCATGTAATTTAATCTTAATTGTCAACTTTACTCAACTCAAAGACTCCTAGATGGGATCATGGTGGATCGATCCATTGGCAGTCATAGCTGAATGTGCAATTAGGAAGTACAGCCCAACTGGAAGTAGGTCCCTGGGGGCATGTCTTTGGATGTATATCTTTAGCTCATACTCTTTCCTGGTGGTGCTCTGCTTACTTACATGAAAGGAACAGCTTTGTGCCACCACCTCCTTATACCATCATGGTTCTGTTTTGGAGCCAGCCAATCATGCACTGAAATCTCTGCATGCATGAGCCAAAATTAATTTCTCCTCCTTTATGTTACAGGTGTGAGTTGCTTTGTTCCACAATAAGAAAGCTGAGAAATATACCATGGGTAACTAAAATCACAGAAAATAAATTGTAGCTATGGGGGGACTACTGTACTGATGGTATAGATTTATAGATAAGGAAATATAAACAAAATATTAAATATATAAACAAATATAAACAAATAGCTTCATGTACTATAAGTTGAAAGGATGTAGAAGAAATAATATCTCAGCTAGGCACACCTAGTACATACATACAAGAAACATGGAATCCTTCAAGAAATGCCTGATTCCCTAACTGGGACAAAAAATACATAAGATGAACACAGAGCATCTTGTAATTGCCAGTAAGGAAGAAATTGTAGAAAAATGGATGATGTTACATATAATGACAACAACAATAAAAGTAACTACAATTTTCTTTAATTTTTTACTTTCCCTAAAGCTCTTTGTACATTTGTAGATTAATAATGCAATGCCTGGTGTAGAGCCAGAGTTTTACTGCTGCTTGGAGACTGGCCTGTTCTCCTTGAGTTTCCTGTGGTAAAGGATGTGTTAGTGGACCAGATAAGGGTCACTACAGGGAAGAGAGTTGGGCAGAAGGCATTTTTGGGGCAGACTAGAAAGATGGAAAGATACTGTTGAAGGAACTCCAGCTACTATTCAGCAGTATGAGGTTATGTGAGTAATCTCCAGGGAAGACAGAGACTGAAAAGAAGCATCTAACTAGGAAAATAAAAAAAGTCAACTACTGAAACCTCTAAATCCAATCCTCCAAAGTATGCAATGGGTGAGTAAACTTTTCCCCACATCAGACACAGAGTATGAAACAACCAATCAAGTAAGAATTACTTCATTCCATTACCTGTCCTACCTTGTAAAAGTCTGTGAAAGTAGCTATCTGGTAAAGGAGGAGGTAGACATATGGGGAAAAAATCAAAAGGTAACTCCTCTATTTTCATTGTGGGGTAGGCAACTTTAGGCCTTGTCCTTGGCAATGGATCTTTTTGAGTAACTTAAAGTATTTATTAATAACTTTGATTTTATAAATTGTAATTTTTGACTAGCAACAATGTTTGGTGACTTAAGAGATCACAGTACTGCTTATTGCCTAACCTCAGAAATAACTCCCACTGGCAGAAAAGTTCATTCACATTGAAAAAATTTAAAAGGAATATTGTAGATAAAGCAGAAATGTGATTATCCTACAAGCAGAACTTCATAAGTGCTTTTTGTAGTTTGATGTACATAAGACTCAAAGGGGTCTAAGAATCCTTCAGGCAGAAAAATCTGCCTGAAGCAGTGTATAGCAACAAATTGGACGTTGCAGGTAGAAAATAATTCCACTCACACTAAAAATTAAACCAAAGATGCATGTGTCCTCTGCTCTGGATGACTGCTACTCCATAAAGATTATGCTGCTGTTGTTCCAGGCACAGAAGATGAAAAGGCCCCTATGAAAAACCTTTTAGAAACCAAGCACACAACCTGCAATCTCAAAGCCATTTATTTATTGAAAATGCCAACACTGAAATTAAATCTGAATACTAACACTTTAGTTTACAAAAATCAACTCACACATTAACATTTTTTGCTTTAAAAGCAAAACATACTAATGCACATGCTACAGATTTACCACCAGTCTTAAACCCGCTCCGATAGTCTTGCATAAAAGGAAGAAAGCACAACAGATAGATAATAACACATAGATAATAAGATCAGGAGTCATAAGTAAACTCAGTAGATTTGTATTTGTAGTCATCAAAAGACTTTTTTATATGATACCTCAGGATAGTATAAAGAATCCATAAAATACACCATGAATCTAGTAGGTTGAATGTCTGCTATGATCAGAGGAAATCAAGGCTCAATTACCTTGGTACTCATCACATAACATCTTCCTTAACATTTACTTTTTCCAGATGTGTCAAGAAAATGTAATTAGCCCACCTATTTCCCCTCAGACATCGAGCTTATTTCTTTCTCAGGTTTTTGTATCAGTCATCTTCTGTGCCTGGAACAAACTGCTGTGTGATGGTCACCAAGTTGGTTTTCTTAAGACAGTCATTTCAGTACCAAATAAGGTCCTTTAAAAGAGGTCTTCGGTTTTGATCTGAGTTACTATGATAAAATACAACAGATTGAGTAATTTATAAACAATAGTAATTTATTTCTCACAGTTGTGGAAGCCGGGAAGTCCAAGATCAACTAGTCACCAGACTGAGGTTGCCGTATGCTCCCAGAACAATGTTTTTTTGTTTGTACTGGAAATTGAACTCAGGAATTTGCACTTGTGGGCAGGTGCTTGTGCCATTGAACTAAATCTCCAGCCCCCCAAATAATGTTTTGTTTTGTTTTTTGCTGTATAGGCCAGAGTTTATGTCCTGAGAAGGGCAAAATGGTGGAGAATCCTTCATGATACCTGCTTTATAAGGGAACTAATCCACTTACGAGGATAGAATAATCATAACTTAATCACTGCCCCTAAGAATCCACTCCAAAGCACATATTTTTCAAACCATAGCACATTCTCAAATGGTCTTGTAAGGCTTTGATTAGAAGTTTAGAACTTTTTTCAAACTGTGAAGGAAGTCAAAGATAGCCAAGAAGTACAGAATAATTTTATTTAAAATTTTAATAGTCATTCTGCTTTGGGTAGAAAAAGAATTACAGAAGAAATTCATGGAGAGGAATATAAGCCAGTTTAGGTTAGGTGTTTGAGGTAGGGTTCACTGACTTTTATGATATGTTGCTTGATATCCTCAAAAGGTGAGGTGTCCAAGAAGTGCTTCCCTGAAAATCTCAAAGAAGTAGCAAAATGATGCTTTATGAGATTAAGGTCACATGACTAAACTTAAGGACAACCTAAGAGTTGATTACTATCCTGGGGTTATAAGAAAATGGGAACTCAGTCATATACCAACATGGAACTGAATTCGGTTAACAACCTGAATTAACTAAAGTGAGTACCTCAAACTCCAGGAAACATTTTGATTTGACCGTAAGAGATTCTGAGCAGAGAACTCAGCTACTTTATGCTTGTGTTTATGAACTGTGGAAATTGAAATAATGAAAATATGTTTTAAGTTATTAAGTTTGTTACACAGTGATAAAAAACTAATACAATTGGCAAAGAAGTTTACAATTTTGGTTATTAATATTAGACTTAAAATGCCTATTACATATTCATTAAGAGATGTCAAATAGAATGGACAATTACATGAAAACTATGATTGTGATAGCAATTGAAAGTAAGTAGAAGCAGACTGATAATGATCTTATTTGATAAAAGTGACTCACATGATAAGAGAAGATAAAAAAATCCTACAAGACCTTGGAGTTTAGACTAGAAAAAAGTAATCTTCTTACTGACTATAAAATACTATCTTAGAAAGAATGCTAATTTAATAATAATTTAAATAGAACAAAACTAATCGTAAGCTCTTTAATTCAGGAAATTCTATATTGTAACATTATATAAGCAAACATAGGTATTGGTCAACTCTTCTATTGCTTTTTCTCCTTATAATATTGTTAAATTCAAGAAATATATTAATTTATTCTTTTTTTTGCTTTTGAAGATTTTTTGTTGCTTTATGGATTCATTTAACTTAAAATAAAATTCTTCTGTCATGATCTTCCAAAAACATCAAAACTCATAGACATTGCAGAAGTCAAGAAGGTAAAGATTAAGTGGCATGCAAATACCAGTCAAAAAGCCATGGCAATTGTTAAAATCATGCACTATGCAATATTAAATTGCTTTCCTGCACACATGATAAATTAATTTCTTTGGATAAAAGAAATAATACAGATCTATGTTACTTTAAACACAAATTTGAAATTTTATTATCTCCATGCCTTTATTTGATAAGTAACATTAAGTATCTCTTTTAATATTTTATACACAGCAGTGGCACTGAAAGTGGGTTTGGGCTTTATTAAAAATATTTGGAGGAGACAAGTGAAAATATCCACATGAATTTTTATTGGTCTGTGTCTTGGAAGCATACTGCTCTGTACTTACAAATGAAAATATCCACATGAATTTTAATTGCCCTGTGTCTTGGAAGCATACTGCTCTGTACTTAAAGCACTTTAAAGATCATCAGGGCTTACATTTATTGTTTCATAACCTGAAGCTGGTCCTGATAATTAATTATTGTAAAACATTGTTGATAGTTTGGTGAATTTATTTCTTTAATCTTTTCAGGCACAGTAATCAATCTAGAGAAATTAGAACTATAACTGTAGAGATCTTCTCTGATGATGACACAATCTTTGATACTGTGATTTTTCTTATGTGGGAACTATATTTAATAGACTTTACTAAAATTATTATTTGAAAGGAAGAAGAAAATTGATTAATTTATCTTGTACACAACTGGGACCATTTAGGGAATGCCCACAGAAATTTATGGGATTTTTATCACAGTTTCTGCTTGTTTTAAAAGTGTGATTTGTGAATCTCAGCAAGTTTAAGAGGTTTTTGCCCTCAAATGGCTTACAAGATATATTTTTCAAAAAAGAAGTTAGATGCTACTTTGTATTTAGCATCATACCATAAAGAGGACAGAGGAAATTTGACATTCACAAAAATATGTATAAAATAGGTCAGCCTGGAGACCAGATTTTTCATGCTTGTTAAGAATGGA
Source organism: Hydrochoerus hydrochaeris (assembly GCA_004027455.1). Lineage (NCBI taxonomy): Eukaryota > Metazoa > Chordata > Mammalia > Rodentia > Hydrochaeridae > Hydrochoerus > Hydrochoerus hydrochaeris. The sequence continues at coordinate 271,133 of PVLA01000932.1, forward strand.
ATAAGGTATTTTGAGTGTATTTATTCCTAGAAGAACAGAGTGGAAATCTTAAATTTTTCCATCACACAGTTTTAGGTTTTGTTGTACAGCTACTTCTCCTAATTAGTAGTTAAGTAAAGAGAAAAATAAAGCTTAGAATCTGCAGGCGCCTTTCATTGGTACATGTGGAACTGGCTCAAGTTTGTTTGCTGGAATTCAGCTTTACCAAACTGGTGTTTTACTTGGCTTGGTAACATTTTTTATTTAAATAAATGCAGAAACTTAGGAGACATAAAATAGAAGGTTCACTGTGTTTAATATATTTTGGGAGAGAATACTTAAGTATGTCACTATAATCTGTTTTAAATATTAGCTAAAAACTAAATACCTTTTGTAAAGTCAAGTAAATAATACTGAACACTTACCATCTCGAACTTTAAATAATATACATATTTTTAAATGTAAATTATCGATAGTACCAGATTTTAGAAATATCTTGATATGCTTTATTTTGGCCTGTACACTAGAAAATATACATAAAAAAGTGAAATTTCATACAATTATTAAAGTAATTCTAATGTGATAAACAACCTTTCTTGAAAATAAGATAATTAGTATCAAATTTACCTTCTCAATTTTTACATCACCAAGTAAAAGCTATTGAACTTCATAAAATTGTGCCTTCATAGGAGGCACAATTAGCATAATGGATACTGCCAATATTGGATATGTAAAACACTGGACATGTGTTCACCACAAAGAAAATTACTTTCTTTGAGAATATAACTTGGACAGTTTGTTTTCATACAAAATCATTATACTGTTCCTTTTTGTTCTACCCAGGAAATGATGATAGAGTGGAAGTAAATGTATAACATATACATATTTAACAACAGAAATATATTTTAATAACTTTTCATTTTAGAATATTTTTAGATTTATAGAACTATTGGAACAATCAGAAGCATTCTTGTAACCCATACTTGTTTTCTTATATCATTATTGTCCAGTTCTCCACCTCACAATAGTGTAATGTACTTGTGAAAGTTTACCAATTTTGATGCATTGTTAACTAAATTTCATACTTCATTCATATTTCTTATTTTCTTACCCTAATGCTCAATTTCAGAATCCCATCCAGAATATTACTATATTATATTTAATTGTTTTATCTTCTTTGATTCCTCTTGGTTGTAACAATTTCTCAGAGTTTCCTTATTTTTTTTGATGATTTTGATAGTTTGGGGAATATAGCACAAGCATGTTGTAGAATCCTCCTCAGTCAAAAATTTTTTATGTTTACAGTGGGGCAATGTGTTTCAGACAGGAAATCTATAGAAGCAAAATGACATTTTTACTACATTGTGTTGGAACCTACTACTGACATGATTACTAAATTTTCAAGCTTTGACTATTGGATATTCTTCAGTTGGTTTCTAGATGCCTTTGTCATACTTCTCTCACATTACAATGAGGTTTTGGTTTTTAAACATTTTCTTCTTTACTGGCATTACAATCTGGTCTGTGTTGATCTTATATATTTTTGTCCCAATTCTGGAATCAGGAATTTCTCAAAGTATCCCATGTTTCTTGTATTTGTGTGCTAAACATTTTTTCTTCACTTTTCACTGATAAAGTGAAAAATTATAGAAGATTGTACTTTTTTGTTATTGCTATTATATTTATTTTTTAAATTTTTAAAATTATTTTGAAGGTAGTGAAATACAACAGAACAAGATAGAACAAAGCCAATTGAGACAGTGCAGTGAAATTGGTACAGAATTTCACAGCAGGTTACCGGGATAACAGTAATAGGTACCATAGTATATCTCATTATCCTCACAGTAGTTGTTCTTTCAATCAAGTCTAGCAAAATCAAACCAAATACAGAACATTATAGAACTTATCAAAACAGAATATTGACTAGAGCAATAAAATTAATCAGAATAAAGCAAATCAGTGATAACAATATTTGCCTTCAAAGAAATAGTAGAAAGAAATCCCCCCTATTTGCTATATTGCAAATGGTCAACCTCCCAAGAGATGCTTAGACCTCTGGCTCCTATTTGCTAAGGCGGAGGGGATGGGAATTTTGATTCTCAGCCCCTGTGCTGGTAGGCTCATGGCTGCTTACCAGGGAGGCGAGCGGGTTGATTGGTTTCCTAGTACCCTAAATTCCAACCTGGCTTGGATCTCAGGAGACGCTGGCTGGTTCTTTCCCTGGGGTAGCCGCCACTTGGCTATTGTATTTAATATAACCCATTTTCCGAAAGATTGAATTTGACACAAAATAGGAATAGACCAATTTCTCTTATAAATTTATAATAAATTGAACAAATAATTTAGATATTATCTGGACAACTTAGTAAAAAGCAATTCTGCTTTTATTATCTGAATTATAAGCTAGTTAATTTAAATCAGTACTTTATAAACATTAGAGAAAAAAAGAATGAAAGATGGAAAGAGGGAAGACAGAAAGGGAGAGATTACTAAAATAAAGAAAATACTAGTAAAATACTACTTACAAGAAGAAAGAGGAAGGTGAATGTTTTCTGGCTTACAATTTCTATATACATTAATCATGCAGTGTAACAGAAATGTGTTGGTCTCAATAATTACTTTTGGACAGTTAGCTGGCCTGTGTTTCCCAGAGGTAATTTCTTACCACTTAATACAGTGGCCACTCTATGATAGGCCCCATCGATCTTTATGACTAGCCAACAGCAGATATTAGTTCAGTGTTTAGCTGAATTTTACTTAGATATTCTGACTAAAAATAAGGTATTACACAAATATTCTACTTCACAATTTGTATGTGCCAGTAATAAGAATCTACAAGTCTTGTATATTTTAATAAAAAGTACTGTAAACTTTGTATGATCTTGTATTTAGTAGCAATTCTGCAAGATTGAGTCCTTTGATTGACTGGATAATGAAAATATAGTAGCATCCTTCTATATATAGTTTGGCTTTCTGAGGTTTCAATTACAAGAAGTCAATGAAAGTTTGAAACTATTAAAGAAAATTCCAGAAATAGTTCAAAAGTCTTAAATTGTGCAGTGTTCTGAGTTACTTGATGGTATCTCATGAAATCCCATTCTGCCAGTCCAGGACATGAATCATGCTTCGTACAGCATATTCACACTGCATACACTAACCACCCATTCAGTCACTTATAAACCATCTTGCTTGTCAGATCAAGTATAATGGTATTGTACTACATGTATTCAGGAAACTTTTATTTTGCATAATAATGATCCCCAAATGCAAGGATAGTGACCCCAGTGATTTATTACAGTATATTATCATATTTTATATTGGAAGTTGTTAGCATCTTATCATATTTCATTGAACTTAATCATATATATGATTGTGTATTAAAAGGCAGTATATATAGTGTGAATATAGTTGTCATGCATCAACTGGGGGTGTTGGAATATACCCACTGAGGATAAAGAGGGACTACTGTATTGCTTAATTGCCTCAGGTAAATATTTGCAAAATATTGTTAGAGTACATGGAACAGAGATCTGGGCTTCAGGGCCTATACATCTGGGTTTCAGGGCCTATAACAACAACAGCAACAACAAAAAATTACTTTGTTTTTTCTATAAATCAACCTAAATTCTATTCTGTGCATATATACAGATTGGCAACTAGTTTCGATATATAGAAAAAAAATATCTACATGTGGTAGAATGTGTTTCCTTTGTGACCTGAAAGCAAGTTGTAGGAAGCTGATTTCAGTCCTCACCCACCTGTGACAATTGGTTTCCACACATGCACACATAGGGAAAAAAACTATGATCTGTGCATTATTAAATTTGGTTCACTCAGTTTGCATCAGAAAACATCAATACATATACAATAGAGGTTACAAAAGAAAATACGGAGAAATCTTAAGATTTATACTTCTTGAAAGGAAATGCTCTTCAAGAAATAGCCTTAAAAATTACACTGAAGTAGTATTATTATAGGTGACTAGCCAGAAGAGGACTATATATTCATAGTAAAGGAGGAATAATATGCATAAGAGGGATGAGGGAAAATTGAAGCATAATATGCATAATCTAAGAAATGGTAATATTAACAAAAGGTCTCTATAAAACACACTCATTTGTAATACTCTTTTTTTCCATTGGTTTGTAGGGAATTAGAATTAAAGATTCTGCCTTAACACTAGTGAGAATAGCTAGAAATTAGGTCTAGATAAATTGATAAGGCACTCTAATTACATTAAAAGACTAGAGTAACTATAATGGCCCAATTCTCAGCTCTAATATGTATAAGCTTAAGCAACAAGGGCAAGTTCATTCAAAACAATGCCTTGTAGCAAACCATAAACTTGCTGAGACTTAGCATAACTCTAGGAAGTTTCAAAGAGAGTTCAAAAAAGGTTATAGGATGACAGTATAAAGTAATGAAACTTCTTAGGTTAACAAGCAAGGATCTTAGGTTTTTTTCCAATTAACTTTGCTCTTCATAATAAGGGCAGAATCTTATGCTGAGTCTTTGAAACTTGAAAGTACAAAATTACTGTTTTTCTATAAATCAACCTAAATTCCATTTTGTGCAGTAGAAATAAACTTGAACATTTAAAGTAAATTCAATCACTTTAGTTATTCATTCTCCTCTCTATAAACACTCTTGCTGAGATTGTACCTAAGCTGCAAGTATCTAAGATGTTATCATAAAATTAGACTACATATGGTTTTCTGTAATCACTTTTAACCAAATTCCATTGTGGTATACATACTTTTTTTCTGATCTCTGTCATTAACCCATACAGATATCCACTGCATCATCCTATCCAATAGGCGTCCTCCAGTTTATCTGTTCTCTATGCCAAAACCACACTGCTTTCAGCTTGATAGAAAAGTAATCTGTACATATCTAGGGTATATTACTGAGACGAGAGATTACTAGATATTATTTCAAGAATATACCTTGGACACTTTATTTATATCTACTGTTTTATTCTCCATAAAAGAGGGAGAAGACATGCATACACGAAAAGGAAGAGAAGGATGAGATACATGTAAAGTTTCACATCTTCCTAAGATCCACTTTGAGGATATCGATTATCTTAGTTCTAAAGTCCCAAATTTATGAGTTTGTTCAATTATTAATCCCTATACAAAATCCAGATACTGGGTAAATAAGACATCAAAGGACTTGATATGATATGGATTTCAAATCTCCTGAAAATTCATGTGGTACAGACTTGTTTTCCAGTGGATAGGCTTTGTAGTGAAGTGATTAGTTCATGAGAACTCTGAATTCATCAAATGAAATAATCTACTGATGAGATCATAAATTGAAGTAATTATAGGGCGCTGATGGAAACAGGAAATGGGGTCTAGCTAAAAGGAGTATATAATTGGGGCATGAACTTGGAGGCTGTTTGGATTTTTCTCTTTGCCTCTGCTTCCTGCTACTTGGAATGAGCAGCTTTCTTCCACTGTGCCTCTCTGCCATGATGATTCTGCCTTGCTGCAGGTCTAAAGCAATGGAGATGGATGATTATGAACGAAAATCCCTGAATCTTTCAACCAAAATAAACCTTTCCTGCTCTATCCATGTTGTTATTCTCAGGTATTTTGTCACATAAACACAAAGTTGACCAACATGATCATTCTCAAGTCATGCCAACATCTAAACATTCTTTCTTTTGCTTTGCCCTCTTCCTTACTTAAGAAAAAAAATTGAGGATTTACAAAATTATTTTAGGATGGCAACATGTTAGTATTACTATACCTTGGTTTCCTTCTGCTATCATTTACTTTTATTGTTAGATTGTTTAAAGTTACTTTTTATTTTTGAATTTTTTGCTCTTGAAATGCAAAGCAACAATACTTTGATGTTATTTTCTCTTTTATCTTTTTTTAAAAGATATTAGCTCAGAATATGCTGCTTGTTTCTATAACTGGGATCAAGGATAGTAAGGAATTGAGGCATGAAAAAAGATCATGTAGTAACCAAAAAAACTGAGGAAAAAATTTCAAGATAGACTACTACATAATGATCTGGTACTCAATCTTCTTAGAAGTGTATGTAAATCATTTCATAAACAACTCCTTTATTTAAAGAAAAAAGTCTTATGAGTCATCAAAAGTTTATGTCTACCATAAGTTTTCAAGTTAGGCCTGTTATATCAACTCTATCCAATTAAAAGGATAGGTAGAAACATCAAGAGAAAAGAGTCAGTATTTAGTAGAAAAATGTGCTTAGTAAGCTTTTTCTGTTTAAATACTGATAAATATTAAATTGACGCTTTCATTGGTATTCACATACATGAAACAGTCCTAAAATGTACTTTATTTCAATCACTGAGATATGATCAAAGCTTCAAAAATAGCTCTGAATTTATTCTAAAACTTTCCATAAAAATCTATGAAATGCATCTGATACTAATTACATAGAGGTATAATGATCAATATCCAAACATAAATTGCATAGTGTGTATCCTAAATTATATGAACATTTTTGAAATTTTAAAGTATGGAATCGTCCTATAAATAGACCTAAACAGCATGTTGGAAAGGACCAAGGTAGTGTTACCATTTTAAATTATGTATGTAATTATATATCTTTATATAGTTATGTAATATAGTTGCCTTGTATCTTTTCTAAAATTACTTTATACAAACACATCAGTAAATTTTTCCTTTGTTTTAGTGTACTCTTTAATTCTAATGAAAGAAAACTTAAATAGTTCTCTCCTGTAACACATGATACCAACTAAAATCCAACTTCAGTGTTTCTGTCCTCCGCTCTTAAAAATCTAGAAACAGAGTTGCAGTGTTAGTCAAAGCAGAACATAGTAATTAATTCATATTTCACAAGGATCTGCAGAACTGTAGGTCTAGATTGCAGCTCTTAGCCACTAGCCAGCTTTGCCTGCCATTTCTACCATAGGCTCTGTCTTTACTTTTTAAAATACTAACAGGCTTCTTGTGGGTGGGATCAGATGACTGCCCCTCTCCCTTCACCTGTGAAATTTCAGAGCCTATTTGAAAAGGGCCATTGTTTCCCAGGAATGCCAGGCCTAGTCCAGGAAAGAAAGTCTTCATTTCAACAGGAATTTGGAGCCTGCCTGAGAAGGCCAGCCAGTTACTTAGTGAAAACTGGTAATTCATTCAAGTTCTGAACTGTTACTATACAGGACTTACTTGCTTATTTTCAACTCCTAACTTTTATGACTAATGTGTTTTTTTTTTTCTTCAAGTCACAGGGATATGTGCATATGTAGATACATAGAAATGTATCTATACGTGCATGTCATAGCAGAAAGGAATACTTATGAAGTGCAGCACGTGCACAGGCAGTGAGCTGATGGAGACATACACTTTCTCCAAACAGTGAGTTGGAGCATGGAGTATAAGACATAAGTTCTTCTGTTTCAAATTCTGCCCCTACATTCACAGCACATGAGTGGATTCCTATGAATAAGTGCATATGTTTAACAAGAATTTGAAGTAGGCTCCCAATAAAATATATTTGTACAGGAATATAAAACAAAGATACAATACTTGTATTCACTATCTGGACAGAAGCCCCTGTGTGAAGCACATTAAAAATAATTTCTAAAGGAAAATTAGGACACAGGCCAAAAGAACGCACTGCTTTAGAAGGAGAGAAATAAGCTGATTAGCGTCTACAGGAACTGACTAGAAGTATTAATTACTATATAACTTTCCTACAGTTTTGTCTAATGTTTTCTAGAATGACTTCGAAATTTTTGACACCATTTCATTCTACTAATATTTATGAAACTTAAAGGAAATCTATTTCTGTCCCTCAAATATTTCAAAACACCACCCAAACATTCAGATTGACAACATGTAAAAGTAAAAATAAACAATAATAATGTCAATGAGTTGGAAAGCATTTATTTTTAGGCTTGTTTTTCAGAAGACAAGAAAGTAATGGTGCCAGTGTAGCTTCAAGTTAGGTTTTGTTTTGCTTTAAAGTTAAGTAGTCTTGAGTATGAACTGTCCTTAATCACTATATTCAACATCTACAGATTTTGGGAAAGCCTTTTTTATGACCTTGACACACCACATATTTACTATCATGTAACTTGTTTTCCAAAAGGAATATTCAAAACTCATAAAACAGTGAAACAGAAGCTAATTAACTCAAAAGATGGCCTTCTTTTTCTTCTCTTTTATTTCATCAGATGTTTCCTGTGATCTTGTGAAAAACCTGATGTTGTGACATTATTAGTCACTGGACTTGAGAGTAGATGGTGCACAAAAGGAAGCTTGTCCTTTTGGGACCTGGTTTTAAACCACTTTCAGACGACAGAAAAATACTCTTTTGTGGCTGCTAAAGTTCAGGAATGAATTCTGGCAGTCTTACCCAATTCCCTAAAGCAGAGTCCACATTACCAACATCTAATTGGCAGGCTTTGCTTGTAACTCCCACTAGGGCCAAGGTAATGAATGGATTTAGTGAAGGTGTCCTGAGTCATCTGTACAGTGGCTGGTCTGAGCACTAAGCTCTTCCTTCCACCTCCCCAGACACATCACTCAAGTAAAGAGGCCTGTGTGTTTGCATAAAGGCATAGCAATTTTATTAAATTGTGGCTCTAAAGAAAGCTTTTCTCTGCATTTAATCATAAAAGCAAATGGGTCTTAGGGTAAAAAAAAAAAATTCTGTTGGATCATTTCATTCCTTAATCTCTACTCCACATACTTTTATATTTGGCTTAAATATTTAGCTAACTATGGTTGAATGTTACTTCCTTCACGTCTACTTTAAATTATTCTTTAGACAGCCAGAGAAGAAACTTACCCTGTCCCTACCAAGAAAAGTCTTTAAGGGTTTACTTTGGTTACTAAGTACATGTTGTTCCTCATGTCTGGGAGGGAGAATTTGTTCACTCTTGTAAGTATACACAAATAGCATTACCTTTTTTAAAGTTGATTTATTTTACCTTGTTAATTCTTTAATTCATTTATGCCAAATTTTTATCTGAAAATATCATTTATCTGCCTTTTTAGTAAAAGTCCACCAGTCTCTCAAATGCAGCAACCATATCTGAACAATTATAATTTCCATGCCAATAATACAGCTTTCCTCAAATTTGGAGTGCAGGAGAGGTTGAGAACAAAAAAATAAAACAGTAAACATGACAAAATTAATGAATGGTTGCTTAGAATTGGGAAAAAACCACTCTATCACAAGACTTATGATAAAGTAGTATTATTTATTTTCTTTGCTAACATTTTCAACACTGATTTCTCTTAAATTCATTAAAAAAGCATTGTTATCTGCAAGTCTCTATGAATCTTACCTTGAGAGTATGTTCATGCCCTTGTTATGTTCTTAAGCCTGCTCCCTTTCCAGAATCAAAGAATCAACACATACACCATTACCCCATTTTTTTAAATGAATAAAAAGATAAGGTGAAGTCTGAAGAATAAAATCCACACTGAAAAATTAGATGCTTTGAACTTTCTCATTACCTTACCAGGGTTTCCAAACGGGTAGTCTAAAAGACAACTCAGCAATGTCTGAATGAACTACAAACAATGGCTCTTTTACAAGTGAGTCTTTAATTGAATACGGCTGTGTTTATGGAAGCAGAAGAGAATTTACAAAAAATGACAGATTCTCTTCATTCTGAGAGTGTTTTACTGGCATTCATGGTAAGGGCAGTTTTATTATTGAACTGTACAGTTCCCTTTCCCTATCCATACACAGTGATTAACATCTAACCGAATGAATATTAAAACATTACTTCATATTAGTTTTTGTTACAATTATCTCTTTTCAAATGGGTAAACTTACACTTTCTAAACTCTCATATTTGAAAATTCAAACAAGATCTAGTTTCTTACTGTATATATTCTTATATCAAATATTACAGGAGATAATTAAGAAGAAGGAATTTAGAACATAAATTAGTGGGGCCTGTCCTCTGTCAATCTGCCTAAGAAACTACAAAGAAAGGAAATTCATGGAATCAATTTAGTTAATCTGCTCAAGTGGTAATATCTATTTTTATCACTGATGTTTTAAAAATTATGATTGTAAAGCTGTGTTACATTTATATAACTTCTTAAATTGGACAATGTTATGGTCTTTCTTTTCTTTTTTTAAGACAGAAAGAAAAGAAAATTTTAAAAAGACAATATAAAAAACAAGAAGAAAAGTAGAATACAGAGTTCAAAAAAATCATAAAATCACTAGTTGATACAATACATATTGTTAACAATAGTTGTTAAAGTTACAAAGTCCAAGCATAAAAAGTGGTTAGACATTCAAACATTGACAGTATAAACTTTTCTGTTCAATGATCTAAAAAAGTGATTTGGAGCATACACAAATTAAAATTTAGCTATGTTAATGTGAATTTCAGGACTTTTCATTTTGTTAATAGTGACCTCTACAGGTCAACTATAACAGTAACAAAACATTGACAGCAGTATTGAGGTCAAAGACTTAATAAATGAACAGTGGCTTAATAATATTAAATCTAAGGTATGTGAGACCTTGAATATCAACTTATATTTTGTCTTTAAATCTAATAAAATTTAATAGGCTCATAAGTACCTGTACATTCTAATTTCAAAACAAAACAATCTCTGATAGTTTTAGCTTACTTACATAAAATTAAGAAACTTTGAAGAAAGCTTAGAAACAGGAAAACCTAAAGTATATGATAACATTATTCTTTCATTGTGAAAAATAAAAACACTATGATTTCTGAAAAGTGTTTGAACATGAAAATTGATAAAAAAAAAGAATAAGCCTATCCTACCTCAAAGCATTGATAGTATGTCTTTTTCTCATTCATCATGAATTCTTAAAACAGTGTAAATGAAGCATTGTGGAACCTTTTTATTTTCTAGGACACATTGTACATTTTAATTAAAATGTTATCAAGTCACTATTGACTTGTGAATGACAATATACTCTGTTGAGTGTACACAAGAAAAATACCTGTTTGCAATCTGATAATTTTACATAATGAATTGGGAAATGTCATAATAATAATTTAAGGGTTTTTTGGGGGGGGGTACTAGACAGTGAGCCCAGAACCTTCATGCTGAACTACATTTCCAGACAGTTTAATTTTTTATTATTATTTTGAGACATGGTCTTGTTAAATTGCCCATGTTGATTTTAAATTTATGATTCTTCTTCCTCAGCCTCCCATAGTTCTGGGATTACAAGTATTGGTGTAGCACCCAATCTTGCTACATTAACGATTTTAAACTTTTACTCTAAAACTCTTTCTAGCTTGAGTTAGACAAAATAATTAAACCAATAACTAGACCAGTTTTAAAGTTATTATTCTCCATTTAAAATGTATGTTCTAGTGAACATATGAAAACTCATAAATTAACAAGTCACAACTTTCTAACCCCACCTCCTATTCTGTTGTTCAATTTTTTAACTCATCAAACTCTCAAATTCACTGACTTCTCTATATTTTCTCCATCAATGATTCTACATTTCAAACTCTCTTGTCAATACCCTAAATTCTATTTCACTCTATTCCATTAATGCTATTGGCCCAACAGTTCCTCCCCTACTGATTAATACCTTCTTAACTACCACAGGTTGACAAATCTCAGGCAATTTCACAATTTAAGGATACATTTAAGAAATATTAGTAGTACCCAGAAAAACTAGGCAGAATCTCTTGGTAACAAAAAGGATAGAGTTTGTTGACAAAGGATATTAGTTTTAATAATAAAATAATAAGATTCTAAAATCTGAAATAATTATGAAAAGCATCTTCAAAATATTTTCAATATATTTTTATTGACAGTTATGAAACAAATTATCACAAATATCTAGGGCTATTTGAATTTTCTTACTTTTCTAAAGTTAATTTTAGTTACTACTAAATGAATTTTTGCTCTATCATTTACTTGATAAATATACTCATTCTCAATTTATTCTATAAAAGAAGCATACTAATATCTATGTTCTAATATATTTAATATGATAAAATAGTTAATATTTGAAATCGAGTAGTAGTTATGAGTATAATTGTTAAAAAATCAGTTCTAGCTGTAGTAGCACATACTTGTAATCCCAGCACTCAAGAGACTGCAGAAGGAGGATTGCTGTGAGTTCTAGGTTAGCCTGGTCTACATAATGAGCTCAAAGCCAGCCTAAACTATAAAGTGAAACCTTGTTTCAAAAAAAAAATTAATATGATTTTAAAAAGCTGGAGGACAAATTTAAAGATCCAACCAAAAATAGGAATCTGAAATGAATAGACACTTCACAGATGAAGAAATGGAAACGGCAAATAAATATATGAAAAAATGTCCACCATGATTGGTCATTCATGAAATGGAAATTAAAACAATGCTCAGACTCCATCTCAACCCAGAAAGAATAGCTATCATCCAGAAATCAACCAATAATGAATTCTGGCAAGGCTATGGAGAACAAGGAACCCTTCTCCACTGTTGGTGGAAGTCAAGACTGGTGCAACCACAGTGGACATCAGTGTGGGGATTCCTCAAAAATCCAGTATTAAAGTTCCCATTTTACCCAGATATTCCCCTTCTCAGTATCTTCTTGAAAGAATTAAAAGCATCATACCACAGTGATATATGCATGCCCATGTTTATAGCGGTACAATTTATAAAAGCTAAATCTTGGAAACAATCCAAATGCCCACCAACTGGTGAATGGATAAAGAATATGTGAGATTTTTTATACACTGGGGTACTAACTGCCATAAAGGATAAGCTTGAGACATCTGTAGGTTAATGGATGCACCTTGAGAGCATACTCTATAAGTGAAATAAATCAAAGAGTAAATACCACATTGTTTCTCTAGTGTGAGAAATAAAAAGTATAAATAAAGACCAAAATATATAATAGATATTGTGAAATAAGAAAATATTAAAATGGTAATGGGACAAGGGAGAGAGAAGGGTAAAAGGAAGGAAAATGTAAAAAAAGAGAAAAGAATGAAAAAATGGAAAGAAAGCTTTTGTGAATAAGGAGGAGAAGAGTGGTTGAAAGGAAGGTAGGGGAATGTGAAAAAAAGAATCAGGTTATATCATGTACAGGTACAAATTTCTTATGATGAATGTGTTTAGTATGTATACCTAAAATTTACCAATAAAATAATTTTCTTTGGGGGAAAAAACGGTGGGGGAAAAATTGCTAAGTATGCACCTCTGTGTGTTCAATTCCCAGCATCAATCAATCAACCAATCAATCAAGCCTTGACTATGTTTTAATGTATTCAAACTATCACCTTGGATCCATTGGGATAGCTGCCATGGGATGCAAGGGAGGAAAAAAAGAAGAAAGAAAAGAACAAGCATGAGTGAAGATGTAGACAAAGAGGAATTCTTGTGAAATGTTGATGAGATATAAAATGATACAGATACTATGGAAAACAGTGTGACTGATCTCCACAAATTGTGAATTACCATATGATCTAACAATTGCACTGCTAAGTATATTTCCAAAATAGTTTAAAGCAGAGTCTCAAAGAGATACACATTGTATTCATAGCAGTATTATACACAACAAAAGATGGAATTTGTCTACTCATAAACACTATCTCAGTATCTATCAATAGATATATTTCTTAAATGTAACACAAATATATATCCTACAACATAAAACAATCTTGAGTACCTAAGTGAAATTAGTGAAAAAATGCTTTATGATTACAATTACATGAAATACCTATCAAATGTACAGATAAAGAAAGAATAATGATGATATTCAGGGACTATGAAAAGGGGAAATGGGAACGTAGCTCAGTGGTAGAGTGCGTGTTCAGTATGCATGAGGCTCCGAGTTCAATCCTTGGCACAAAACCAAAATTAAATCCAAAAAAGTAAATTCTGGATATAAATTGTACAACAGTGTGAATATACTTCATACTATTGAACAGAATCCTTAAAGTACTGACAATGGACATTTATATTAAAATTTTTTAAATTATGCAATGTTTTAAGAATAAAAGAAAATTCTCATAATATGGTAACATAATTCACACTTACGTGTCCACCACATAAATATTACTCAGTTTAGATTAGAGAAGTACCTACTGTGTGTTCTGGCTTCGATGGCACATTTATACTGTGAAAGGAAGATCTTTTCAAAAAACAAAAGAGTTTGGAGGGAGAGAGCAGATATGCAGATATAGTTTAGTGATAAGAATACATCTGGGAATTATACTGGGATATTCTAGCCTATGATAAGATGTGAAATCAATGTATTCTTTAGGATTTATTCAGATAGACTGGAGTGGTCAATTTTGTTTAATAACCTCATTTAAAACTCCCCAACTTCTACCAAAGACTATATAATTCCTTAGGATGCGGATAAGTTATAGAAGAACAAAACAAAAGCAATATTGTATCTATAGGAAATATTAAAGACAGCATCACTTCATTTTGCCAGTAAAAATCTCATGGCAGAATTTGTGCCTTATATATTTATTTACCAATCTTACCAATTTTAAAGTAGAATGATTAAATACACAGTAACAAATATATTTGAATTTAAAAACATAAGTAGACTTTGAAAATAATTAGTAAAATTTATCACAACTTTTATGACTAGTTTCAGAATAACAAAATTTAACATCAGCAAAGAATTTGGCTGATTTGTTAAAGAAAATTGTTTGTCTATTACATAAGAAGATTGTTCGCCACTTAACGTGATTTTTTTCTATAAACCTGAAAGTCATTTGTGGGAAAATGGATGCACCGTGAGACCATAATTTTAAGTGAAATAAAACATATAAAAGCTTACATATCACTTTTTAATTTTTTGGTCTTTTTGAGACAGGGTCTCGCTATGCAGTTCAACTTGGCTTTGAGCTCACTTTGTAGCCCAGGTTAGCCTCAAACTCTCCACAATCCTCCTGCCTCAGCCTCCTGAGTGCTGGGATTACAAGTGTGTGCCATCACATCTAGCTCAACACATGGTTTCTCTTATATGAGAAACCCAAAATATAAAGAGTAAAGTAGAAGATAGATATTGCATGCTTTTCTCTTCTATGAGAAACCCAAAATATAAAGAGTAAAAAAGAAGATAAGTAAGAAGTAGATAGAGGATTCTCAAATAGGAAGGGTATCAAGAAATGAAGGGGGAGGAGAGGATGGAAAAGGAATGAAAAAAGGAATTCAGATGGTTATGCACATGTACCAGCTCCCTGAAATAAATATAAGCATTATACACTGCAAATAATAAAATACTTTTAAAAGTCAAATTGGATAAAATAAAAATCACTTCATATAGAATATTTGCTCAAATATTATTGAAATTTACAATATTTGTATTTACTCAATCCTGTCTCGACAAATGTGTTTCAATGCCATTTGGTATGTCTTTTTAAGTACTCATGTTTTCCATATTTCTCACAAAGTGAGAAAACACCTGATTCTAATGATTTAAAAGTTTCCTTTTTAAAACAGGCATTTTCAAATCTTTACTTCCAACAAAATTAAAGGATACAGTTATCAGCAGAACTGATCTTGAAGAACTGAATAGTAAACTACTTTAATTCCTTGTTATTTCTTTACACAACTAAGATCTCTGTTATAGTCTGAATGTCTACGTTCCCCTGAAATATAAGTTGAACTCTAACCCTAAGACAATGATATAAGGAAACAAAGCATTTAGAATGCATTTAAATCATAAGGCAAGACACTTCAGGAATGAGGTTGATAGTTTTATTTTAAAAAGTCACGCTAGCCGGTCATGGTAGTACATATCTGTTATCCCAGAACTCAGGAGGCTAAAGCAGGAAGATCACTGGAGTTAAAACCAGCCTGAGCTACATAGTGAGATTGATTCTATGTAAAAAAAAAAAAAAAATCATGAGACCCTTACTCCTTCCATTATACAAGGGCACAGAAAGATGCTATCTCTTGTTATTGTCTGTGAACCAGGAAGTTAGCCTTAATCAGATATTAAAATCTTATACCTTGGACTTTCCAGCCTCCAAAACAGTGAGGAAAAAAGTTTTGCTTTTTATATGTAGCTTACCTGGATTATAGTATTTTATTATAGCACCCAATACGCTATAACCACAAAAATACCTGGCTTTTTCTGAGTTGAATTATTAATTGGATTCCTAAATAATATTCCTGAATTCTTCAGCAGAAGAATTCCACCCATATTTTCCATCCATATTGATAAAGCTCTCTCCCAGACCATGCTTTGGCATATTTGCAATATGATTTTTATCAAGCAGAAGGAAAAAGGGTATTCCATGCAGAACATGGAATGAGCAGAGGCATGCAGACATAAAAGTTAAGGGTTGTTGGAAGAAAAGAAAAGGGTAGTTAGTGTATGGCTAGGTTTTAGATACTATGGGAGTCTAGAACACTAAACATTTTTGGTGAATGCTTAGGATAATGTAGAATAAAGAAATGGTGCAAAGTAGAATACAAATGTAGCCTGAGAAACTACTCAGAAGCTCAGAAATAAATATGATGACTTCTGAAGTATTAAGCAGGTAAAATGAACAACATCTTACACTGTGAAAATGGAATGGAAAAAATTCTAAAATTAAAATATATGGTGTAGATGGACATTTAGCCTAACAAAGTTGAGGAAAGAAAAATATCTAGTATTTCAGGTTTTGTGATGATGTGTGAGTGTATTACTTCGTGAAAGTGACAATGAGACTGACTCACTTTATGTACTATGAGCTAAGTTGGTAAAGTATATTTATTGTATTTATTGCAAATAATCAGTAAAATTTATCACAACTTTTTTTGACTAGTTTCAGAATAACAACATTGGTAAGTGAAATAGAACTACTAATGTGATACAAAGATGCTAAAGCTCATTCATCTTCCCTGTTTTCCAGTTTGACATTAAAAAACACTGAAATGGAATCTATAAAATTGTGTTTTCTAACCATATATATTATTCATTAGTTCTGTAATTCTGAATAGGTCTGAAATATGGCTTTGGTATTTATATGTTTCTTTAATCTCTATAAAATGCCAATGTAGGGCCAGGCATAGTGGCACACACCAGCAATCCCAGAACTCCAGAGGCTAAGGTAGAGGATCACTGCAAGTTCAAGTCCAGCCTGGTATGGATAGGGAATTCAAAGCCATCCTGAACTACTAGTGAGACCCTGTTTCATAAATAAATAAATATAAATCAATGTCTATGTAATTTCAATCTTTTCTTTTTTTTGAAGTAGCACCCAAAATGGTATTTTTTCTTACCCAAATATTTAGAATTTTAGCTCATATTTTTACATGTGAATTATTTAAACCCAAATGTACACTATACACTACTCAGTATCCTCCTTAATTTTATACAACACCCCAATAAGTAGTAAAAAATATATTGTAGTTGCTTTTTGCATAACATTCATGCTCTTAAAATTTAAGTGTATCAGATCTATTTCAATGTGTATATAATGAACATGCTTAAAATACTCAAAATTACATATACTATTTTAATAACATGATCACTATATAAAACATTTATTAGACTTATTAGTAAACTTATCTTTCTGAATATAATAATTCTTTAATATTTTATATTTGAAAACCTTGAAAGCAGTGCTTTTAACAGGGAGAGGGGTATAAAAAAAGAATTATGAAACTGCTGCTGTGAGAAGCTATTAATTACTAAATCTGAAGTAAGCTTACTTGAATTCACTACGTAGCAGAGGCTGGCCTTAAATTCATGGCAATCCTCCTGCCTCAACCTCCCAAACGCAGAGATTGTAGGCAATTGCTTATGTTTGTGCCAAAAACGTCTGAAAGATTAAACCATGTTTAGTTTAAGATTGTTAGGATTTCTACTTATTTCTTTTCAAAATTCTATTTACTATTTCAAAATTCTACTAAGGTTAAACATTAAAGGGTTTTTATAAATATTTCATTTTCTACATTATCAAATATTCTTATCAATTTCAATTCCCAAAGAACTTAAGGTTTTATAAAAGTGAGATAAAACATATTAAGTAGAATCCATAAATAGTTAAAAATATGATTTCAGGGCTGGGGATTTAGCTCAGTGGCATAAGCACCTGCCTGGCAAGCGCAAGGTCATGAGTTCAATCCCCTGTACCACAAAAAAAAAAAAAAAAAAAAATATATATATATATATATATATATATATATATATATATATATATGATTTCAACCAGTATCTTTTTTAAGAATAAGAAATATTATAATTTTAATATTGTTAATTTTTTGTGTTATATATGCTATGTCAAAGACTGAAACAAATATGAATGTACAAAATTCAGGACAATTTATTTAAGGTGAAATACTTTTTCTAGGTACATATAATTATTAAACTTTTAGATAAAACGTTTAACAATTGAGTGACTTTTTCCATTGGATTAAAAAGTTTGGACATCAACAATATGTATCTAATTTAACTTCCTTGTACATGTTGTGTATATGGTTGATGTTTCAAATGTCCACAGTTCTTTGTAATTCTTTCCATTAAAAAGTGGGGTTTAGTTTTCTATTTCTCAAATTTGGGCTTAACTAATAACTTACCTTGGCTGGACTATGCCAGTAGTGCTATAGAGAAACTCCTGAAAATGGGCTTCAACAAGTTTTAGGACTTGTCTTGCTCTTGAAGTTCTGACACCATCAACAAGTTTTGACCAATGTACTGTATTACAGGGGGTCCAGTCTCCACAATTTTCCTAGAGAAGACCATTATAAATGAACCAACTCCAGTGAACTCACCAAGAGATCACAAACATGAGCATCAACCTTGCCAAGATTAGCCATTAAGAATCAGAATCAAAATATATACATAAAAGTTTTAAGCTGTTAATTTGTAGGATATTTTGTTATGAAGTAAAACCTAATGGGTAGAATGTTTTTATTACAATATATCCAATAGATTTCTTATTATTATAATGTTTTATTATGTGCAATAGGTTACATATTAAAAATGTTTGTTGAATCAAAATATAGTTCAATGACACAATTTCAAAAAATAGCTAAAAGAAGAACATCACTAAATATATAATTATAAATCTACAATCTATATAATTTGGAAAATAAAATCCAAAAGCTATTTACCAAAGTAATGTTGACGTAGCTGTTCTAACTACAGACAAAATACAACTATGAATCTCACAGATAGTGTCTTCTCTCTCACGCTCTTTCCCTGCCAAAAGCTAAAGTAAGTAAATAGTAATGATTTAGTATTAATTTACAAACACTGCTTAGCACCTCTAAATTTTTATGTATTTAGCAACATGGCACAAAAACATGGAAAAAAAGCAAATTTACTATTACAGTGGTAAATTTTACAGTTATATAATACTGTAACCTGTACAGTCAGCACTTATACAAGAAATACAAAAAATAGCTTTAAAAAAACAGAAACACTTAAAGAAGAGTTAAAAATGGAATTTTGATAAAGTAACTACCAGATTTGAGGGCTGAGTTGAATTTAAAGGTGAGGATAGTAAAAAATTGAAAGCATCATATAAAAAAGAGTGGAGCTGGGTGTGATGGCACATGCCTATAAATCCCAGTATTTGGGAGGCTGAGGCAGGAGAATTGCCATGAATTCAAGGCCAGGCTCTGCCACATAGTGAGTTCAAGGTCAGTCTGTACTACATAGAGCTTGTCTCACAAAAAAAAAAAAAGAAGGGGAAAAAAGAAAAACAAACAACAAAACCAGAAAACAAAGTGAGAATGAAAGAGATTAAGTAGCAAATATTTTCTCTAGACAACCAATTTCATACCTCAATACTGTATACTGAATTAATAGGCTTGTATTAAATATGTATTTTAGCTCCTTTATTTTGGAATTGTTTATATCAATATATTATGTATAGACTAAGGCTTAATATGTAATATTTATGCTTTCAGACATGGAGAGGCAATATTCTTGATACAATGTTTTCAAAAGCCAAGAGTATGTGACATATACACGTATCATGGTGAATGTACTTATTATGTATCACAAACATATACTAATAAACAAAAAAGCCCCCCAAAATCAAGAATACATGTCTTAATAAAAAGCCAAGAATAAAAAAGTATCACTTGAACTCTCTGAAGTGAAATGCCTGTGAATACAGGTCTACTCTTTGACTATTATCGTAACATTAATATCTGTTGCAGTAAGTGGGAAAGGGCTGAACTTGAAAGGGGACTGGGAGTGATAGTAGAAATAAATATAATTTTAAACATTAGAGAAAATTTACTTGTTACAATTTACCTTGAGATACACTAAAAACTATGTTGATGATGCCCTATAGAATGGCTTATTTTTAAAAATTTACAGAAGACTTGGAAGTCAGGGAGTGATTGGCCAACACATTGACCCTCACTATACTACTCAAGGGTCTCTGAGAGGCTTTTTAACTCTTGTGTAGAACTAACCTTAGAGATGGGTAAATAGTATAGGTTTAACAAATGACAGGCTTCACATTTTGGAGTAACTTCTTCACTGACTTCCAAGTTGCTTTTCAAATTCTTGAAACTAACCAGAGTTGTTAAGGCATCTTTAGACTAAGGTCCACTTGGTCCCTCACCATGATTTACCCCTTTGAATGACTTCAGATGTCATACAAGCTCTGCAATTTGTACCTGTAGAAACTCTGGCTGAGCCTACTTCCTGGAAAATAGTCTATCAAAGAAATCATTCCTACTGGCTGGAGCTATATTTCTCTAATGACATATTATTGTGGATTCAACCTAGAATGGTAGCGATAAGACAATTTTTGACAATTCACTCAGGAAACACTGGCCAAGTTCAACGCTATGGGTTATGTGCAGAAGATAATGTATAACTGAGAAAATAGTAAGAGTTAAGAAGTATTTCTGAGTTATATATTACATTATTTATATTCCTTATACATTACACATTATTCATTATGTAACAGACATTTTATTGCTTATTAAGAATTAGGAACTTATAAAACTTTTTGTTCAAAATCAAGTCAATGTTTCTCAGTCACATTTGTCCAAATTACTATTTATTGAACAGAACCAGGATTGAAATTCAGGCCTGTTCTTCTGTGTAGTTTTTAAAGACAAGAATATAACAATGACTCTAAATTGGAATTTTCCATCACCAATGAGAAACTAAGAAGGTCCACTGAACACCTATTCTAAGGATAGGGTTAATGAAGTTATAAGAAAACTGATTAAAGGAAGTGCATATCTTTCTTTAATGGTAATTGACCCTTAAACAGAATGATTGGGAAAGAGCCTTTTATTTGGTGTTCTGGTAAAATGAATAGAAATGCTTGAATGCTTTTTCCCAGATCAATGTATTGTTTCTTTTAGGGTAAATAACCTCTACTTTGAACAATCATAGCAGAAAGGAAGGGTAGTACATAAGTAACCAACATGCAGATAATGTTAATCACCAGACAATATTCTAAATTCATTATACATATTAACTCATAATATACTAATGAGGAATATACTACTACACCTATTTTCAACACCACTCTAATAGAAGAAACAGTTGAGACAGAGTTTAAGTCACAAAACATTAAAAGTGGAATTCGAGTCCAACCAATCAGATTCTACAGTCTATGTTTTAATACAGCCTATCTGTGTGGCATACTGAAGAGCAGACTCGGGAATCAGAGTGACTGAATTTGAAAACTAGCTTCACTCCATGCAAGTATATTAGGGCATGATTTCTCTCACCCTCAGCTTTCTCCTTTGAATACTGGAATAATATCTTACACAGATCTCTATTAGACCAGACATAGCCCACTTAGAACACTCAGAACAGTGATAATGCTTATGAAGTAAGTTTTCCTTTCTGTTTGGTTAAGTAGGGAAAGGAATACTAAATCAAGGAGAGTCTAATACTTTTACTTTTGTAATAGAAGGTGGGCAAAGATCAACCATATATAAGAGAGACAGAGAGACAGAGGGTATCCTTAACTTTGGCTTTATGACTGAAAAAACAGTGGTATTTTATCTAAAAACTGACTGACTATAAGATGTACCAGTACCTTTAATGACATAATAGCAAAAAGCTTTTTTGACTTATAATAATTAAATAATTTATTATATACTTATTTAGACCACTTTTAAAGTATATCATATGGGGAAAATGTTAGGAAAGGAAATTAGTTGATTAGAAACTGCCTTACTGTCTAACCCTACTGATTTCAACATGATATTATTCTCTGTGCCATCAAAACTGCTAACAATAGAGAATTTCCTAAAGTAGACCTATACTGTTCTTTTAAAAATTTTCTTTCAAGTTTCTGACACTCATTCTAAGCCGTATTGGTAGTACTTTTATATTTGAATAAACTCATTCTTTTATTCTTCTCCACTGCAATTAAATTTTGATGAAATTTAAGCATCTTGCCTTTAAAGTCAATAGAATGTTTATTTTAAATTAGCAAACTGAAGTTTTAATACTCTGCCAATTATCTTGTATGATGGATGCATTTGGACATTTGCTGAAATATGCTTTGCTTTGAAATTTTATGTACTTTAATAAATTGAATTTTACTGATTTACATATTGATTACTGATTACATATTGCTTAATGTGTAATAACACACATTGTTTCAAAAACATACAAAACTCAATAAGGTGAGTAAAATATGTAACACCATGCCATGTTTATACACAGGCAGGTACTGACTGCTATGCCCAATTCCACAATTAGGTAATAACTGTTATAAGATACATCCTTATTTACTATATATTTATTATTTGGAAAAAGATATCTTCGACTTTATGAAATACATTACCCTAATGCTTTATCTGATTATGTAAACAGGTCACACTTCATTGCTATTTTCATAATCCTTTGTTTTCTTATCCTATTATTTGGACACTTAAATAGAAACATACTTATTATAGACAAAGACAAGTTTCTCACATTCTACATCTATCATAGTTTTAAAGAAATGACATATACAATATGCCCAGTTCTTTGTTTTTTTTTGATACTGGGAGTTGAACTCAGGACATTGTGATTGCCAGGCAGGTGCTATGCCACTGAGCTATATCCCCAGCCCCCAAAGTAAAATTTATGTTAGAAACAACTAAATTTGTAATATGTCAGTACATAATTCATTCAGCCATTCATAAGTGAATTACATGCCCAAATAATTTAATATATTATAATTTATAATTTCTTCAGCTTTACTGAAATTGACCAAAAAAAAATATATGCTTAACATATACACACTGATGTTTTACACACATATACAGTGTGAGACAATCACTGCAAACAAGCAACTTAACCTATCTATCACCAATTTTAGTTTCTGGTGTGTGGTGAGCACACTTAAACATCATCTTAGACTCTCTATCCCACATTGAGTTTTAGCAGACTAGTCACATAGAGATCCTAGATGAATCCAGTACAATTGCTGATCTGGAAGACTGATGTTTAAGCCCAAAACATTCTTAGCTGTTTGTTACAGGGTAATAAATAACCGATAGATAGAAGAGGAAAGGACAAAGTAGATAGTAGGGGATGACATGATACAAGTAAGCTATATGCAAATACAAAGTATGTCAAAATGAAAATCACTGTTCTGTATAGCTAATATACTCAAATAAAAAAAGAAAGAAATGCTAAGAATCAGAGTCTATAGTATTAAAATTCAAAAATAAACGACATCAACTTTGGGATTGGATAAAGAATGGAACCTTAAAATGCAGCAAACTATTAGTGAAGGCTGAAAAAATGGTGAGAAAACTGATACAGGAAATAAGTAGGAGCTATATGCCTACATGATATATGCCAGAGAGTGCATACACTGTGAAGAGCACAGCCAGGTCACTGGGAAACAGATACATGTAAAAGGTGCAGACAGAAGCTATGAGCAAAGGAGCTGTATAAGTAATGTTTAAGGAGGTAGACAGGGAACCAAGAAAGAATGATCCATTGAAACAGGTATAAAGGAAGGGTCAGAAAGTTTTTTTTGCAAGAAATTTGACAATATGTATTCCAGACTAAAAATACAACTAGACTTTAAACTTATAATCACCCTTTGACAAATTTTCCTAAATCGCAGCATTTTTTAAAATAGCCAAAAACATCTTTAAAAACAACCTCAACATATTAAGCATGGATTAAATAATAATGGCACAGTTACACTATACAACTACCATATATCTATAATGGGATTCAAAACATGGTACGTTGGCCTTTTAGGAAAGAGAAGAAGGAGGTCACTCTTATACCTCTCTGTTTTCCTCTAAAGCAGTCTGTTAAGCCAGCTAAACTTCTTCAGATATTAGATCATAAAATCTTTATTCCAAATGAAATCCTGTCTTATCTGGGAAAAAAAAAAAGAATTTTCTCATCTCTGAAGTCATAGGCACTAAGAAGAGTCTAAACAAACATGTCTTGCCAAGTTGTTCTTAGTTTATAACCCTCAATTTGTAACCTTTTGCCCTTCAATCATATTTCCACATTAATTGTTCATTAAGTGTACAACTTTTTTGTTTGGCTTTTCATTTCTGAACTTTCCCATATCAATGTAAAATATTAAACTTATATGAATTTTTCTTATAATCTGTCATTTGTTATAAGGATCTCATCCATGAGCCTTCTAGTATGTGAGGAAAAGATATGCTATTACTTTCTCTCATAACATATATATATATATATATATGTATATACACATGAAGATGTATCAGAAGTCTGAAAGTATACATAGTGTAATATTAATGATAATTTCCAGGCAGGTGCTATGCCATTGAGCTATATCCCCAGCCCCCAAAGTAGTTACTGATTTTTATTATGTCATTTTTATTAGTGTTTTTAAAATTTCTTATTGAAAATATGTTAAGCCAAACTTCTTTTAACTTTTTAATGCATACATCTTCCTCTATAAAGAGTACCCAAAAATATTAAATGCCACAGAGAATAAAAAAGGAGAGATTTTAGGAGCCAACATTAAATATATTATTCACAATTTAAAACCACTTCATTTGAATGTAAGTGATCCAAGCAGTGATAAATGGAAGTACTCACTTCATGGGGAAGTCATGTGAACTAAGCAAGAAAGAGTCATGTGAACTAAGCCAAAAGTAAACAATTCAATGAGACACTATATAGTGCCCAATCACTAAGCCTTGGTTTAGAAATACTTCTAAATGACTGAAACAGGAGCCGACAGAACAAACCAATACAGGGTTTACAAGGTTGGCTGTGAAGTAAGTGTGACTGAGATACACAAGACTAAGGAAGGGTGTTCTCAAGACAGGAAAAATTAAGTACACTTTTTTTAATGAAGAGACAAATAATGAAGAATGCAAATGCATTTATGAAATAGAAATGGAAATTAATTTGTGTGTCTTGATTGAGAGTAATAGCTCTAAAGCACAGAAGCACTTACCTTGGTCTTTTTTCTTGTGAGGTAGGAGCTAAAGTATACTGAAGAATCTATAAGAAAAGATTTTTGTCCCTCGACTGAGCTTCTAACTGAACCTTGAATAATACCCCTTTTAGGACATAGTTTCTCCTATTACTATTGTCATTTTAGTTTCTGTTCTTCATTACCCTGACAAAAACTGAAGGGAGTGGTGCTTGAAAAGGTAGTTCATTGAATTAAAAAGGGAGAAAGAGAGACAGAGAGAGAAAGACATTTGCTCATTTGAATAGTTCCTCACCCCAAACATCTTACTCTAAAATTATTTCTAAATCCAGATAACATAATGAAGCTTCAGTAATTGGAATTCTCACTTCATATAAATATAGGTTAACACAAAATATGTGCTTGTTAATTTAGAACTCCATATTAACATTTTAAGCACTTTGAATTTGTGGGGTTGTGGAAAAGAACATTTTAAAGGTATTTTTGGCAGGTGCATTGGCTAGTTTCACTGAATCTATTCATTAATACAAGGGAGCATTTTCCACTGACTGCACACCAAACTGAAAGTAAAAACTTATTGGATAAGCATTTTTGTTTACTTGTTCTGGTAAATGATTTGATTTATGATTGAACTGTTTCATTATCCATGGCTTTGTGTGACAAATAATAAAAAACATATAGAAACTAAGACAGATCACTACCAATAAGTTAAGGAGAATATAAGACTGTGAGGTTTTTAAATGAATTATAGTTTGTGCAGCTATACTGCAATTATTATCATCATCACCACTAGCATTACTGTAATTTTACTTCCATGTGGAAAAGAAGTTTCTCTTAGAAAACAGGAATGAAATTACTTCATATTTTGTAACTATGTTTGTCAACCCTTTGTGTTTGT
Organism: Hydrochoerus hydrochaeris; assembly: GCA_004027455.1. Classification (NCBI taxonomy): domain Eukaryota; kingdom Metazoa; phylum Chordata; class Mammalia; order Rodentia; family Hydrochaeridae; genus Hydrochoerus; species Hydrochoerus hydrochaeris. Next base: position 297,298 of record PVLA01000932.1, read on the forward strand.
CAAAGTTCTTCAGAGAAACATAATCAAAAGGATGCATAGAGATATGTATATGTGTGTGTGCATGCATGTGCATGTGTGTTTAAAGAGATTTAAGAGTATTTTATATATTTTTAAAGACAAGAAACACAGAAAAATGAGAAAGCAATCAAGCAAACAAAAACAACAAAAGGAAAATGACAACAACAAGGTAGTGATACAAGATCCCAAAATAAGATGATAGGAATTTAACAATGGTTTTTACATTACATAGTTATCTTCAAAATATTTACTAAGGTTACCAGATACAGGCATTCAAAATTCATTGAAAAATATGATTTCCCTTTGAGCAGTTTCTTTCCTTTTCACTGTATCTATTGTAAATTTTGGTTCTTATTTACTTTGTTTTTTTACACTAGCAAGACAATATAGTGTTTACTCATGTGAGTCTGATTTATTTGACTTAATAGTATGGTCTCTAGTTGCATCCATTTACTGATAAAAGCCTCAAGTTTATCCTTTTTATAGCTAAGTAGTACTCTATTGTATAAAAATACCACATCTTTTTTATCCAGCTGATGGACATTTGGGTTATTTCTAACATCTAGCTCTTACAAATTATGCAGCTAAAAACGTGGGTGCACATATAGGGCTGAGGTATAATACTTTCAACTTTTCTGGGAAAATACCCAGAAGGGGAGTTGCTGGATTGAATGGACCATCTAATGCTAGTTTTTTGAGGAATCTCCATACTGATGGCCACAGTGGTTTTACTATTCTATACTCCCACAATGTGGAAATGTTTCTTTTCTCCAGCTGCTCCTCTGGTATTTGTTATTCATTGATTTCTTTTTATTTTATTTTAAGAGAAAAACAAACAGAAAAAGAGTAGAAATAATACAGAATTTCAAAAAAAAAGATAAACAGTAAGAAATCATTAGTTGATAAGATACATATTGTCCTCTTAGAAATAGTTGTTCAAGTTACAAAATTAAAGCATAGAAAGTTGACACTCAAAAAGTGAGACTGCAAACAGATCTGTTCCATTATCCAACAAAAATTTAGTAATATAGTTATCTATCCTACACACTTAAACATACCTGCAGTTATATCTTTTAGAGCACTTCCTTTTCCTCTGTTTTTTACAATAGCAATTACACATTTTGGGTTTTATTACTCTTATAGTTATTACTTTTTACACTAGAGACACAATGTGATATTTACAAATATGATTCTTATTTATTTCACTAATGAGGATAGTCTCAAGTTGTCTCCATTTATCTATGAAGGCCTCAAGATCATCCTTTTTTATAGCGGAGTAATATTTTTTTTATAGCTGAGTATAATAATACCACATCTTTTTCATCCACTTTGTGGTTGATGGGCATCTTGGTTGTTTCCAAGATTTAGCTATTACAAATTGTGCTGCTATGAACATGGGGGCACATATATCACTGTGATATGAGTTTTCCAGTTTTTCTGGGAAGATACCCAAGAGGGGAATAGCTAGATTGAATGGAACTTCCAATCCTAGCCTTCTGAGAATTCTCCATGCTGATTTCCATAGTGGTTGCACTAGTCTACACTCCCAACAACAGTGGAGCAGTGTTCCTTTTTCCCTGCAGCCTTGCCAACATTTGATATCAGTTGTTTTCTTGATGACAGTTATTCTTTCTTGGGTGAGATGAAACCTCAATGCTGTTTTTACTTGCATTTCTTGAATGACCAGTGATGGTGAACATTTCTTCATGTATTTATTTGTCATTTGTATATCTTCATCTGGGAGCTGTGTGTTCATCTCTGATGCCCATTTTTGGAGAGGGTCTTTGAATTTGGGGGGGCTTTATATTTTTCAGTTCTTTGTATGTTCTGTATATAAGTCCTTTGTCTGAGGGGTTACTGGCTAAAATTCTTTCCCATTATGTGGGTTCTCTTTTCACTGTGTTGATGATCTCCCTTGAAGTGCAGAAACTTTTCAATAATATGAGATCCCAGTTGTTGATTCTTTGGAGTGATTCCCGTGCAGTTTGCATTTTGTTCATAAATTCTCTGCCTACCCCTATGTCTCCAAGACTTCTACCTACCTTGTCTTCCAGTAGATTTGGTGTTTCTGTTTTAATATTTAGATCTTTGATCCATTTAGACTTTAGTTGTGTGCATGGTGATAGGCATGGATCTAGTTTCAGTCTTCGGCATGTTGAGAGCCAATTTTTCCAGCACCATTTATTAAAGAGGCTATCCTTCTTCCAGTGAATGTGTTTAGGCCCTTTGTCAAATATCAGGTGGCTGAGTGTCTTTGTAGTTGTGTTTGCATTTTCTAATCTGTTCCATTGATGCTCAGGTCTATTTCTTTGCCAGTATCAGGCTGATTTTATCACTGTGGCTTTGTAGTATAGTTTCAAGTCAGGAATTGAGATGCTTCCTGTCTTGCCTTTGTTGCCCAAAATTGCCTTTGCTATTCTAGGTTTCTTCTGTTTCCAAAGGAAGTTTAGGAGTGTTTTCTCTAGATCTCAAAGGTATGTTAATGGTATTTTGATTGGAATTGTGTTAAATCTATATAACGGTTTTGGGAATATGGGCATTTTCAAAATGTTGGTTCTTCCTAGCCAAGAGCAAGGAATATCCTTCTATTTTCTAATATCCTATTCTATCTCCTTTTTCAGCATAGTATTATTTTTAGCATATAGGTATCTTACATTCTTAGTTAGGTTGATTCTTAAGTATTTCGTTTTTTTAGATGCTGTTGTGAAGGGTGATATTTCCATAATTTCTCTCTCAGTGAGTTTTTTGCTTGTGTACAGGAATGCTATTGATTTTAAATATTGATTTTTTATCCAGCTACACTGCTGAATTTGTTTATTACCTCTAGTAGTCTTTTAATGGAATTTTTGGGGTCTTCTATATAGAGTACCATGTCATCTGCAAATAGTGACAATTTAACTTCTTCCTTTCCTATCTTTATTCCTTTTCTTTCTCTCTCTTGTCTGATTGCCCTGGCTAGTGTTTCCAAAACTATATTCAATAGGAGTGGTGATAGTGGACATCCTTATCTTGTTCCTGATTTTAGAGTGAAATCTTTCAGTTTTTTTCCATTTAGTATAATGTTGGTTGTTGGTTTGTCATAGATGGCCTTTATAAGACTGAGATAGACACCATGTATTCCAAGTTTCCAAAGGGTTTTTATTATGAACATGTGTTGGACTTTATCAAAAGCTTTTTCTGCATCTATTGAGATGACCATATGTTTTTTGTTTTTGGCTCTGTAGATGTGGTCTATTACATTTATTGATTTGCATATGTTAAACCATCCCTGCATTCCTGGAATGAATCCCACTTGGTCATGATGTATAATCTTCTTGATGATTTGCTGCATTGTATATGCCATAATTTTATTGAGAATCTTTGCATCAATATTCATTAGTGAGATTGGCCTATAGTTCTCCTTTTCGGTGGGGTCTTTCTCTGGTTTTTGTATAAGAGTAATACTTGCCTCCAGGAATGATTTAGGGAGGATTGCTTTCTTTTTTATTTCACTGAAGAGTTTAAGGAGTATTGGCATCAAATCTTCTCTAAATTTCTTGTTGAATTCAGCCATAAATCCATCAAGACCTGGGCTTTTCTTTGTTGGTAAGTTTTTAATTAGGTTTTCAATTTCAATAGCTAGGGTTATTCAAAATTGCTATATCTTCTTGGTTGAGCTTTGGTAGTCCATATGTTTCTAGAAATCTGTCTATTTCCTCTGTGTTTTCCATTCTATGTGAATAGAGAGTTTAAAAGTAGGTATTCATGATCTTTTGAAATTCCATAGGATCTGAAGTAATTTCCTTCTTTTCGGTCCTTATTGTGTGAATTTGGGTTTTTTCTTTCTTTTTCTTTAATAGGTTAGCTAGAGGTTTCTCAATTTTGTTTGTTCTCATAAAAACCAGCTTTTTGATTCATTAATTTCTTGTATTTTTTTAGCTTCAATTACATTGATTTCTGCTCTAATCTTTACAATTTCCTCTCTTGTATGAGCTTTGGGATTAACTTGCTCTTCTTTTTCTAGAAGCTTGAGATGAAGCATTAGGTTGTTTATTTGTGCTCATTCTGTTTTCTTTTTTTCTAATTTTTTAAAAATTTTATTTAAAGAGAAACAAAAGCATGTAAAGGGAAGAGGTAATACAGATTCCAAAAAAAAAAAAAAGATAAAAAATAAGAAGTCACTAGTTAAAATTACATATTGTCCTCTTAGAAATAGTTGCTCAAGTTACAAAATTAAAGCGTACAAAGTAGATAGTCAAACAGTGAGAGTGTAGACAGCTATGCATGCATGAATATCTGCATGTATTTCGATTCTTTCTGTATTAGAGGGAAAAACAAAACTTAGCAAGACAAAACAAAATAGATTTCTATAAAAACATGAAACCAAAAAGTCATATAAAACCACAGTACAAGGTGATCTACAATGATTACTGTGTTGTTTCTTGTTATCTTCAATAGAATGTCTATATCATCAGGCATAATTGAATATAGCAGTATAACTGAGTAAAGCAGTAAATAACAATATTAGTAAAAATAAAACATTGTAGACAGTATAAAACTTCAAAGGCAGGTAATAATCAAACCAGAGTGGATATTCTAGTGGATCTTGTCATCTTAAGTGCAGTAGCCTATACTCTCAGACTTGATATTATCAATCATAACAGCTTTGAATAAAATCTATCAATACAAAACAGCGATCCAACAAACCAGATTCGATTATGATCAGTCATGGTAAAACAGTGTAGGTTTTACAGAGCTTTAGTTTTCTTGATATGACAATTTATTGCTATATATTTCCCTCTTAAGACCATTTTTATTGCATCCCACAGATTACAGTGTTATGTCCACATTTTCACTGAATTGTATATATTGCTTTATTTCTTCTTTAATTTTATCTGTAGCCCACTGGTTGTTCAGAAGGTTGTTATTTAATTTCCATGTATGTATGCAGGTTTTGCAATATCTTTTGCCATTAATTTCCAATTTTGGTGCACTATGGTCAAATATTATGCATGGGATAATTTCAATACCTTTGCATTTACTTAATGTTTTATGGGATAATATATGGTCTATTTTGGAGAATGTCCCATGCACAGCTAAAAAGAATGTGTATTCTGATGTGGTTGGGTGGAACACTCTGTAAACATCTACTAAGTCCAACTGTTCACAAGTGTGGTTCAGTTCTATTATTTCTTTGCTTACTTGTTGCCTAGTTGATCTATCTCTTTGTGATAATGTGTTAAGGTCCCCTGTTATAATTGTGTTCTTGTGGATTTGGTTTTTCATTTCCATTAGTATCTGTCTTATATAGTTGGGAGCTCCTGTATGTGGTGCATACATATTTATAATTGTTAGTTCTTCCTTTTGAATTTTTCCATTAATGAGTATGTAAAGTGAACTTCTTTGTCTCTTTTAATCATTTTAGGTTTGAAGTTCACATTGTCTGCAAATAGAATAGCTACCCCTACTTTTTTCTGGGTTCCTGTTACATGAAATACTGTTTTCCATCCTTTGACTTTTAATCTATGAGTTTCCTTTTGGGTCAGATGTGTTTCTTGCATACAGCATATTGTGGGATCATATTTCTTGATCCATTCTGTAAACCTATTTCTTTTTATAGGTGAATTGAGATCATTTACATTTATGGATATCACTGATACATACTGGCTCGATTTTGCCATGTTATATTCCAGGTGTTTACTTTCTGCTTTACCCCTTCATTTAATTACTTGTCCTACCTGGTGGTTTCTTTCTGTTGTTGTTCTGGGGATTGTGGTCATGTTTATCTCTATCAAGTATGTCTTTCAATACTCTTTCTAGGGTCGGCTTGGTGGACATGAATTTCTTCAGTTGTTCTTTGTCATGAAAGTATCTTGTTTCTCCATTGAATTTGAATAAAAGTTTTACTGGGTACATCACTCTGGGTTGAAAGTTGTTTTCTTTCAGGGCTTGAAATACCTCAATCCAAGCTTGTCTTGACATGAGGGTTTGTGTTGAAAAGTCTACTGTGAATCTAATGGGCTTTCCTTGATAGGTGAGTTGTGTCTTTTCTCTAACAGCTTTTAGTATTGTTTTTATGCTGTATGTCTGGGATCTTAACTATTAAATTCTGGGTGTAGATTTATGTTGGTTGTGACTGTTTGGCATTCTATATGTTTCATTCATCTGCATATCAGCTTTTTTCCCCATGTTTGGGGAATTGTCTTCTATTACTTCTGTGAATATTTTAGTTATGTCATTTGTATTGACTCCTGCCTCTTCATTGATGCCTATTAATCTTATGTTGTTACTCTTGTAGCTGTTGGATTGTCATTTCATGCTGCTTTATTTTCAGAAGTTCTATCCTTTCATGATTGCTAATTGCAATCCTGTCCTCAAGGTCCGAAATCCTATCCTCAGCTTCATTTAATAGGTTTTGCCAACTTTGAATAGAATTTTTGTTTCTTGCATGGCTGAGTATGTTTCATGAATTCTGCTTGTTTTCTATATTGTTTGTTCAAGGTTTCAATCAGTTTCCCATGTTCCTATACTTTTTTCTCTATTTCTTCTTTAGCTGTGTTCAGCAACTCCTTTACTAAGGTTGTTATTTCTATCTCTACATGGATAAGTACTTCTAATTTGGTTTCCTCTATAGCCTCATGGAGTTATTTTTTTATTTTACTTGCTATTTTTTCAGAGATTTCTGCTGTGTTACTTTTGAAGTCCTCTATTTCAATGTGTCCTGTACTTGCTCCTGGTGGACTAGATGTTTGAGGCTGCATTTTGCTTTTTCCTTTTGCCATTTTCCTCTTTTGAGTTAGTGTTTGGTCCTTCAACCCTGCTAGTGTCAACTGTTGGTATCTTGGGGTCCTAAAGTAAGGTTGATGTTTGTTCTATTCCTGGGTCCCACAATGAATAGGTGGGCCAGTCACCTGTCTTCCTGTTGCAGGGCCTGTTGGGTGAGTCTCACATTCCTCCTAGGCTGACAAGCCTAGTAATATTGATGTAGGTCAACTTTTAGTTCTTGCTATCACTTTATCTTCAGGTCATTCCAGATCACCAGATCTCTCTGTCTATAGTGTTTGTGTTGGCTGAGGCCCTACCTTGTCCCTATTGTGTTCCTGAGTGTCTCAGAAGCCCTTTTGATTTTCTCCAAGTTGGGGGAGTCCTTATTGGCATGCTCCTCACCCTGCCTGATGTTTTCTGTGTGCAGGAAGGGGTCATCCACACTCTTGTTAGACTCACCAAGGTCTTACAGTTAGTTGGTGGGAGCTTTACTAGTGGCCCTATTTACTCATTGTAGACCTCTATTTTAGGGGCATACTCACCATACTGACTGGAGCCTACTGACGTCTTCTGTTTGGGTGAGGCAGATACTGAATCTCCCTTTAAGCTAGCAAGGTTCTGGAAAAAAGGTGGAAGCTAAAGATCAACAGCAGTATTAGGTCCAAGCGGCCAGCAGATGTCTGGGTCCAGGCGTCCGCTGGGTGTGGGCCAAGGTCCAAATGCAGTGGTGTGGGGTTCCTCAGTGGCTGCTGGAGTCCTGTAGAAAGAACACAGCTGCACAGGTCAGGGTCCCAGGGAAGCACACATTCCCCAGGGCCAGCACAGGCATTGCAGGGAGTGCACAGCAGCGCAGGCCATGGTGTAAGGTCTTCAGTGAAGGCTGGAGTCCTGTAGAGAGCGTGCAGCTGCACAGGTAGGTCCTTCATTGATTTCTTGATGTTAGTCATTTTTTCTGGAGATGGTATCTCAATGTTGTTTTAATTTGCATTTCTTGAATGACCAGTGATGTGAACATTTTTCATATATTTATTTGCCATTTGTATTTCTTCATCTGAGAACTTTAATCTTAGATGCCCATTTTTGGATTGGGTCTTGAATTTGGGGGACCTGATTTTTTTTCAATTCTTTATACATTGCAGATAAAAGTTCTCTGTCAGAGTGACAGTTGGCAAAAATATTTCCAAATCTGTGGGTTTTCTTTTCACTTTCTTGATTTCTTTGGATGTGCAAAAACTTTTTAATAAGATCTCATTTGTTGATTCTTTGAAGTATTTCTCATGCAGTTTGGTTTTTGTTCATGAACTCTCTGCCTACCCCTATGTTCCTGAGATTGCAACCTGTCTTCCAGTAGATTTATTATTTCTGCCTTAATATTTAGATCTTTCATCCATTTTTACTATATGGTGATAAGCATGGATCCAGCTTAAGTCTTTGGCATGTGAAAGCCAGTTTTTCCAGTATCACTCATTAAAGAGGCTATCTTTCTTCCAGTGAACTTGTTTCACTCCTTTGTCAAGGATAAGGTAGCTGAGTGCATTTGTAGTTGTGTATCTTCTACTCCATTCAGTTTGTCTTCTAGTCTGTTTATTTGCCAGTATCATCTTGATTTTAGTATAGTGGTTATGTAGTATAATTTCAGGTGAGGTATTCTGATGCCTTCTGATTTGTTCTTGTTGCCTAGAATTTCCTTTGACATTCTAGGTCTCTTCTGGTTCCAGAAAAATTTTTGGAATCTTTTTTCTAGACCTGCCAGGTATGATAATAGTATTTTGATCAGGATTAAATTAAATCTATGTAACAGTTTTTGGAGTATGGTTATTTTCACTGTATTGGGTCTTCCTATTCATGAGCAAGGGATATCTCTCCATTTGCTCAATTCCTCTTCGATTTCTTTTTTTCAGAGTACTGTAATTTTCAATGTATAAATCTTTTACAACATCAGATAGATTCCTAAGTATTCCACTATTTTTCTGGATGTTACTGTGAAGGGTGTGGTTTCCTTAATTTATCTGTCAGTGAGTTTGTTGTTTGTGTACAGGAATGCTATTTACTTTTGAATGTTGATTTTGTACCCAGATACACTGCTGAATTTTCTTATTAAGTCTAGAAGCCTGTTGTTGGTGTTTTGGGGTCCTTTATATAGAGCATCATGTCATCTGTAAATAATGACAATTTAACTTTTTCCTTTCCTACCCTTATTCCTTTTATCTCTCTCTTGTTTTCTAGTTGCAATGGCTAGTGTTTCTAGAACTATACTGAGTAGGAGTGGTGAACGTAGACAACCTGGTCTTGTTCTTGATTTTAGAGTGCAAGCTTTCAGTTTTCATCCATTCAATATGATGCTGGCTGCTGGATAAATGTCTTATCAGATTGAGGTGAGGACCATATATTCTGATATTTTCTAGGGTTTTTATCATAAATGAGTACTGAATTTTATCAAAAGCTTTCTCTGCATCTGTTGAGACAACTATGTAAATTTTGTCTTTGGCCCTGCTAATGTGGTGTATTATGTTTACTAATTTGCATATGTTGAACAATTCTTGCATTCCTGGTATGAATCAAATGTGGTCATGGTGTACAATCTTCTCCATGCTGCATTTTGTTTGCTAGTATTTTGTTGAGGATTTTTGCATCTGTTCATTAAGGAGATTGGCCATAGCTCTCTTTTTTGGTTGGGTCTTTTTCTGGTATGAAGGTAATACTTGCTTCCAGGAATGTGTTAAGGAAAATTTTTTTCCTTTCAATTTCATGAAAGAGTTTGAGGGGTAGTGGTTTAAATCTTCTCTAAATTTCTTGTAGATTCAGCTGTAAATCCATCTGGACCTGGGTGTTTTTTTTTTGTATGTTTTTAATTGTTTTCAATTTCATTAACTGATATTGAGTTAATTAGGATTTTATATTTTCTCGATCCAATTTTGGTAAGTCATGTTTCCAGGAATCTGTCAATTTCTTCTGCATTTGCCATTCTATAAGAGTATGGATTTTCAAAATAGGTGCTGATGATCTTCTGAATTTCCACAGGTTCTGTAGTTATTTCATCCTTTTCATTTCTTTTTGTGTTGTTCTGAGTTCTTTCTCTCCTCTTTTTGATAAAGTTGGTTGGGAATTGATCAATTTTATTTATTCTTTTAAAGAACCAACTCAATTAATTAATTCTTTGTATTGTCTTCTTAGTCTCAATTATATCAATTTCTGCTCTAATCTTTATAATTTTCTCCTTTCTTTGGGCATTGGGCTGGACTTGCTCTTCTTTTCCTAGAAGTTTGAGGTGCAGTATTAGGTTATTTGTGCTCATTCCATATTCCTGATGTGAGAATTTGCCACTATAAATTTGCCTGAGGACTGATTTTCTTGTGTCCCACAGGAACTGATAGGTTGTGTTTGCATTTTCATTCAATTGTAGATATTGTACAAGTCCTTCTTTAACTTCTTCTTTGAGTCACTGGTTGTTTAGGAGACTGTTATTTAATTTCCATGTGTTTTTGGAGTTTCTGAGTTTCTTTTGTCATTAATTTCCAATTTTATTGCACTATGGTCTAATAATGTGCATGAGATAATTTCAATTCCTTTGCATTTACTTAAGCACGTTCTGTGGGCTAGTACATGGTCTGTTTTAGAGAATGACCCATGTGCAGCTAAGAACAATGCGTATTCTGATGTTGTTGGGTAGAACACTGTACATGTCTACTAATTCCATTTGTTTGTAAGTTTGGTTCTGTTCTTTCTTTTGTTGTTTCTTTTTTCTAGCTGATCAATCTCCTTGTGACAATAATGTGATCTCTCCTTGTAACTGCATTATTGTTTTATTTTTCATGCCTATTAATATTTGTCTGATATACTTGGATGCTCTCATATTTGGTGCATAGATATTTATGATAGTAATCACTTCTTAAAGTTTTCCCTTGACAACTATGCAGTAACTTTATCTCTATTGATCATTCTTGAAGTTCACATTGCCTGTAAACAGAATAGCTACCCCTGCTTTTTTCTGTGTTTTTGTACATGAAGTATTGTTTTCAGTCTTTTGACTTTCAGTCTGTTAATTTCCTTTTGAGTTAAATGTACTTCTGGTACACAGAATATTGTTGGGTTTTGTTTCTTAATGCACTCTGCCAGTTTGTTTCTGTTGATTGGTGAATTGAGACCATTTACACTGATGGTTATAACTGATATTTATCTACATACATTTCTACTGTAGAAGTGCCCATGTATATGTACACTGGTTTATAGCGATACACTAGTGTCTTGGGGATTAGAAGCACAAGAAAATAAATTAAGATAGCAGGTAATATAAAAATAAATCTGATATGACTACTTAATAAAATTTGTAAATGCAAATTTGACTGCATGCGCTTAGTGTCAAATTTAACTATAAGATTTAGCTTCTGACAAAAATTTAAAAGTATGAAAACACAGTAATAAACATTATTAAGGCAAACATTATTAAGGCAAAGTTGATAATTTTTTTTTTTTGGTACTGGGGATTGAACTCACGACCTTGGGCACTTGTGCCACTGAGCTAAACCTCCAGTCCAATAATTCACTCTTACAATAATAACACTCAACATTCCTTGAACTCTTATACATATTTTACATACATCAATAAATTCTTACAGAAATTCTTTAGCTTGATATTTTAATAACTACATTATTATTTACATTTACAAATGAAGATCAGAATGTTGATCACAAACTAATATGATCACAAAAAATAACATAAGTTTTCTTGTACTCATTTATGCTTATCTATAGGTTAATATTTTAATCATTTTTTTCAATATTATATACTTTAGGCAAGATAATCTTGACTTTTTTTACTAAGTGGTAATGATATTGTTTTAGTCCTTTATTAAAGATACACTTACAATTAAATTATTTTAGCAACTGGGAATAAAGCATAAAAAAAAGGAAGACACTGCCCACTGCTTTATGAGTCCCAGGCTGATGGAGTTAATGATCATGTACTGATAGACTGACAGCCAGAGCTACCTGACTAATGACAAATGGACCTAACTTGCATTCCTCCTTCAATCTGTATTTCTGTTTTCTTGCAAATCAGTAAGAGGTTATTTTCTGAGAAACATTCATAAAATATATTAAAGTACTAAAGAAATCACCTACTGATTTTTGTAGCTTGGTATAACTGATGCCATCTTGTGCCCTGTTTTTAACCTAGAAGAGTGAAAATACAAGTCCCATAAGAAAAGCAGAATAATCTGCACTCACAAGAGAAAAAAATTAACATGCTCAGCAAAGAAGCAGAATATAGGTGTCAGTCAAAATTAACGTATTATTTCCAACAGGATGTCTTGCTTTGTGGTTTTCTGTTTTAAAAGCTCTGTAACTCTCCAGTTGGGGGCCAATATGACTGTGAAACAGGGGTCTTTGCAGGTGGTCTGAGCTCAGCTAATAAAATCCCAAAATTTCTCAATTTGGTTGCTTGGATTCCTATATTGATTATGAACTCACTTCACTGATAAATGAATACATGAGTTAGGAAACTCAACAAAGTTCAATGTTGCAAAAACACAATCTCCTAGACAAAAACAAAACTTCTCTAAGATAAATTTCTTGGCTTTCCTTCCTTTGGAGTACTTGATCGTAAACCACCTCCCTATTTCAAAAAGATGTCTTGCTTCTTCCAAAACACTGTCATTTCAAGTCCAGTGTTGAAGGAATTATCTACTTTGGCTTTTTAATAACAGAAGACTTGAAGTGGGATTGGACTGTATTAGTTCCCCAGCTCACCTTTGGGATAAGTTTAGAGGCTAGATCATGACTACTTCAAAGCCCACAATAGTATAGTCCTGAAGTATAGCCCAATCCAAATGTCATGGTTGAGGGAACAGTGTTGTAGGGAGTGAGTTCCCTATACTGTACATAGGATAAACTTTATTGCATGACCTTTTGAGTAACTATTGTGTATTCAGAAATGTTCGCAAATTCTTTTATTAATTTATTTTGGCTAGACTGTATTTTGCAGGGAATGAAGTACCAGTTTTCCTAATTGATAATTGCAGCATTCCTGATAAGAGTCTTGTCCAAAATCATTCACTTAGCAAATACAGACTAAATTACAGCCTTCTATGGTTAGGTATACTATGAAATTTAGAAAGAATAAGATGCTTTTGATCTTGATATAACTGCTCTTATATTTCATACACTAATAAAAATCTAGCTAAGATTATCTGAAACTTTCAAAAACTTGTTAAATTTGTAAAATATTTATACATAAAGGCAGAAAAAAACCTTTAAGCTCATGGTATCTTTTTTTTCTGGAAGTAGAAATTACTTTATAAGGTCTTTATTTATAGAAAATAAAACAAAGATTTTATTTTTAAATTAAAAATAAAAGATAAAGAGTTGTCTATTGAATACAGTATCATTGTAAATTTTATCTTTACTATGAGAAGAACTATATTAACGATGTTTACTACAATGTATCTCAGCAAAGCATAGTGGTGCATGCCTGTAATCCCAGCACTCTGGAGGATGAAGCAGGAGGATTACTATGAGTTCCAGGTCAGCCTGAACTACACAAGGAGACCCTGTCTGGAAACAACAACAATAACAACAACCACAACCACAACAACAACAACAAAATGGATCTTAGCTAACTTTGCATTAAGATAATATCTCTGAAAATGATTTTTACCTATTTTTATTCCAATAGTTACAAGAAATAAACCCAGAAAAGATGTTAGATCAAGGTAGGAGGAAAAAAATAATTGACAAACAAGACAGACAGAAGCAGAAATGAAATTACTGTACTGTTCAACTATAATGTCTTCACATATTATTCTACACAATTTCTGGTGGGGTATGCCCTTATGGATTCCCTGGTGGGTATTTTTGAAAAGACACACTCTTATTAATAGGAGTTAAAAGTTCTCCCAAAAGGAATTTACTTTCCAGCTGTCAATCATCTGTGAAGGAGGAGGTTCAGGAGGAAAATAAGGATTTAGAATGAAAATCAAGCATCTAAGAAATGAAATTCTTCAATGAATTACTGTTTAAATTGAAATAAGAACTGTCTTCTATAACCAGAAACTGAACAGAAAAGGGCCTAATGTACCTCTTTAAATTCAGAGTCTTGGAATATTTACATCTGCTTTGGAGTCTTAATTTTTCTAAAAACATTTTCAAGCCATCTTTTAGTTTTTCCTCAAGTCTTAAATATACTCTTGTTAAATGCTAAGGTTAGAGATGGCATAGAATTTAAAGGAATCACCCCTCATCCATATTTGAAGCACTGGTCTCCCTCAACTAAAAGTGGGACAACTAGAGGATAGGGAAGAAGAATGAAGAAACTAATGTGCCACTGGAAATCCATATAAATTGTAGAACATATAAGCATTTAGAGGTAAATCAGCAACACCTGAGTCATTTTTTTTTCAAAATAAGCTTTTAAGCTAGAGTAGGAATTAAGAGTAATTCTTTAAAGTAGCATGAACCACAATGATATAATACATGGAAAATATAAATAATTAGATTACATTTTGGAAAACTTGGAAGCCATTTTAATTTTTAAAATTTCCATTTTTAAAAATTAAATATATAAAATATTAAAATCATACATATTTGTGGGGTACTATGTGGTGTTTCAATGCCTGCATATATTGCATAATATTTAAATCAAGTTAAACATATCTATTTCTTCATTTACCATTTCTTTATAATGAAAATATACAAGTTTTTTCTTCTAACTTTTTGAAATACACAGTAATTATCATTATATTGGTACTTGGGCAGTAGAAGAGCAGAATTTCTTGTTTCCACCTAATTATATTTTGGTATCCACTGATCAACCTTTCCCCATCTCTCTCTCTCTCCTCTACTCTCTTCAGCTTCTTGCAACCACTATTCTCAATCTCTATCTGATAACTAGTTTTAGATTCCACATGTGAGATTAAGTGGTACTAATCTTTCTATGCCAGATTAAAATAAAATATAAATCTCAGTGATATCCATGCTGTCACAAATGACAAGAGTTTATTATTGTTATGTATAAACAGAAATTCCATTTGGTATTATACCTCGTTGTTTTATCTGTTCATAATTTGATGGACACATAGGTTGCTTCCATTTCTTGGCCATTGTGAACAGTGCTTCAATAAATATGACAATAGAGATGTCTCTTCAACATGCTGATTTCACTTCCTTTGGTTATGTAATCCCACAGTGGGATACTGTTGGATCTATCATAAGTAGGTCTATTTTAAAGGAATCTCCATATAATTTTAGCGATTAATTCTATTATAGCTGGATTTTAAGATATTACTTACAATAAAAAGGTCTTTCTCAATTTCATTTACATTTACTTGAAAATATATCACTATCTTACACTAAAATGTTATGGTTGCTGCTTATGTGTTAAGTAAATCTGAGCAGGAGCTAAGTCAAAGATGGTGAAATTTACACATAGGTAGCTTAAGGTTCTAAAGTGAATGCAAACAACTGTGGCTTGGCATGTTTATTTTGGACAAATAATTAGATTGCCTGATTTTGGGGAAGAACATGGAAAGGGTCTTCTCTATTTTGTTCTTTTTATTAAATTTGTGCTTAAACTGATACATAAACTGTACTTATTAATGGAATAATGCAATTGTTTTAATACATGTACATTTGAATAAGCTTAAATCAGATTACATGTAACTATCTCTTCAAAAATTTATCACCAGAATAAGTTTTTGGTGAAGACTTTCAAAACATTTTTCTAGCTTTTTGTAATGTACATCTCATTATTATTTCTGTAGTTTATGATATTACAAAATTCTATAATACCACTGATACGAAGAACTTCTGATAAAAAGGACAATTTATCCTCACACAAAAGTTCACTGAATATTATTAAACATTACAAAGCAATGTGAACATTCAATTTTTTACAAATATATGAATAATATAAAGGATTAGAAAGAACTATAATGTTAAAATATCTGTAGATGTTAGGATTATGTTTTTTTCTTTCATTTTGGTAGTGAGTATAGAGTTTCAAAAATATCCATGTTTAACCTCTAGGAAATGATAATGTATGATTTCAGATATGTAAAAATTAGTTTTTAAAAATCACTCTGTAGGATGACAAAGTCTTGGATATTTGTGAAACAAAGATATAACTTAAAAATATATATGGATAATGACTTTTCATCATAATAGCTCATCTCATTAAGCCTCTTTCAAGTTGTACATAAAATAATTTTATGTATCAGGTTTGAAGAAGAAGTGGGAATGGGGTAGTGGGGGTGGAGAAGAAGTAGAGTGCAATAAAAGTTTCAAAATTCATATTATAAATCTTTCAGTGATACAAGAAATCACTGTCAATGAATGTTTTCTCTCAATCTGGATCTCTATCTTGAGAAATGCTACCAGTAATTTTAAATTCCTGCCAACATTACTAAGTACATTTAAATTCCTGTCAACATTACTAACATAACTAGCATATTAGTTATGCCTGGGTTAACTTGAGAAAAATGCAGTAACTGGAAAAGTACATTTTCGAGAATCCAAAATGGCCGACTGAGTGGTAGCACAATAAGAGAGCCTTTCTGAAAAGGAAACAACTCAGATGCTAGAATCTAACAACATGGAGAAAGCCAGACAAATGGAGAGGAATTCTCATGACCCAGGAAGAAACTGAGGAAAAAAAAAAAAAAGAAATAATAAGCGTGGACAGAGGGCTAGAGCTGGACAAGCTCTGGTCACTGTACCAGGCACGTCTTAAGAGTCAGGAGACTCATGATCGAGCTGAGGTCATGGCCCTGCTGAGAGTGGGGGTTGGTGAGCTCAAGACCCTTGGCTGGAGGAGGCGCTGTGGCAGGGAGTGGAAATGGCGAGTCGAGCTGTGCAAAATTTGGTGAGTGACAGGAACTGGATTCCCCAGAGCAGATGACCGGCTAGACGACATTTTGGAGTTAGGCAGGTCCGGCTTGACTCAAAACCCGAGGCATCGGTCAATGGCTCCTGGTCCATCCAAAGAAGATTGGTGAGATCTGCTCGGGCTGGGCCAGGCTCCTGGTTGCAAGCCAATAGCTGGGGATGAGGCTGTCTTGAGCCAGTGGCATCCACAGGGAACACACAAATATGCTGAAGCATCCACTAGGTGACTGACATAGTGGGAGGGGCCGGCTCACAGCGTGCACCTCACAGACTGGAAGCGGACTGGGGGATAGGTGGCACGTCCCTAGCCCAGTGTGTTGCAGAAAAACTGTGGGCAGAGCAAGGGGCCCAGAGACCTCCACCCACCTGTCTGAAGGGGGCTAGAAATATGGCAAGACATAGAAACAGCAAAAGGCCTCCACTTGCTGAACCAGGGGAAGTGAGTCCAGTAGAGGTAAATGCAGAGGAGGTAGAGGGCAGCAAACATGTAATATCAGACACGGCCTCATCGGAAATAAAGAAATACTTCCGTGACCTCATCAACAAATTTAAATTGGAAATTCTAACTCAGGTGAAGCAAGATATAAGAAGATTAATAAAAGAAATCCTGGGTAATCCTCAAGTAGACACAAATGAAAGAATGGAGGAACCCAGAGAAAGGAGAGAAGCCTTTGACGAAGAATATAAACAAAATCTAGAATACATGAAACAGATCCAAAGAGAATATCAGGAAATTAAATACTCCATTGAAAGCTGGCAAAACCTTTTAAAGAAACTAAAGACAAACTTTCAAAACTTGCAGATAGATTTGCAATATATGATTGTGAAAGAAAGGATCTCTTAAAAATAACAAGAAACCAGGAAGCAACGATACAAAGGCTAGAAGATGACAAGAGGATTTATAACCTAAGAATAAAAAATGTGAATGAAGATGCAGCGACAAATACAAATTAAATAAAAAGTCTATTTGCAGAAATAATTAAGGAAAACTTCCCAAACATAGGTAACGGAGGTGAAGTTCAGATAAATGAGGCATACATAACTCCAGCCAGCTACAACCAAAACAGATCTACACCCAAACATATAATAATCAGGATCCCAGAAATCCATCACAAGAACAGAATATTAAAAGTGGTCAGAGAAAAGAAACAGATTACCTATAAAGGCAAACTCATCAAAATCACAGTGAACTTCTCGAGGCAAACCATCAAATCAAGGAGAGCTTGGCGTGAAATATTCCAAGCCCTGAAAGAAAATAACCTCCAACCCAGAATGATGTACCCTGAAAAACTGTCTCTCAAAATTAATGGAGAGAGATAAGATATTTCCACAACAAAGAGGAACTGGTGGAGTTCGTGACCACCAATCCAACCCTGCAAAGAATACTGAAGGACATTCTAGAGAGAGAGAAGAAAATCACCAGGATTCCAGGAACAATAGCAGAAAGGCCTCAAAAAAAGGGGCAGACAGTGGAATGAAGGAGAAAAGTAAACAAACAACGATGACAGAAAGATAGCATTTCAGAGATTAGACAGAGAAGGTTGATTATACCACTGTTTTTCCTTGACTGATTTTATTTGAATCTGGTATGCTTGAGAGTATCAAGTCTGAGAGTACAGGCAACTACGCTGAAGATGACAAGATTCAATAGGATACCCATTCTGGTTTGATTATTAACTGCCTTTGAAGTCCTATAATGTCTCCAATGTTTAGTTTTTATTAAAAGTGTAATGCAATGCTAAGTTTATACTATGTTTGATAATATAGACAATTTTATTGAAAATAACAAGCAACATCATAGTCACTACTGTAGATCACCTAGTATTGTGGTTGTATATGTCCTTTTCATTTTGTGTTTCTTTAGGAATTTATACTGTTGACTTGTTTTGATTTGTTTCTCCCTCTAATACAGAAAGGCTAGGTATACATGTAGAGACTTATACATGTGTACAGCTTCTAAGTAGTTTACGAGAATAGATTATAGTTATCGTAAAAAAAAAGGGAGGAAAAGAAATTATTCTAAAGGATATAACTGCATGTATGTTTAAGTGTATAGGATTGATAACCATATTGCTAAGTTTAGTTGGATAGATGAACAGAACTGGTTGCAGTCTCACTGTTTAAATGTCCACTTTGTAGGCTTTACTTTTGCAACTTGAACAACTACATTAAGAGGAAAATATGTAATTATCAACTAGTGATTTCTTACTGGTTACTATTTTTGTTTTTGGTTTTGTTTTGTTTTTGAAATTTTGTATTATTTCTACCCTTTTTCTGTTTCAATTTTTTCTTTAAAGGAATAAAAATAAAAAAAAGAAAAGTACATATTCATTTCATTGTAGAACATACTAATCAGGTAATGAATTAAACTATAGTTCATCATTTTTTACTAAGGATAAGTACTGTATTGTAAATGTTTGGCCCTATCCCCCAAATTAATGTGATAAAATTCTAACTCTTAAGGCCATAGCAATTGGAGAAATGACCTTTCAGGGAGCTGTTTAGTTATGAGTATGAGAGCAGAAAGCTACTGTCTCTTCTACTATGAGGATATGCTACTGTGCACAAACTATGGAAAAAGACAGTATTAGATGGTCTCTAAGTGCCTTAATCTTGGGTTTCCCAGCCTTTATAACTGTGAGAAATAAATTTGCCCTTTGTAAGATACATAGTTTATGATATTTTGCAATATCAGCCTAGATAGTTGATAAGAGGAAAGAAAGGGAAAAGAATTTCTTTCTCTTAGTTAAAAATATATAGTATCCAGGCACAAATGAGAAAAAAAATTAAAGAATATTTTTATAAGTATTATTCAATAGCTAATTTTAGAAGAAAAGATAAGACAATAATGATTCTAAATATTACTATAATAAAAACTATTGCCATTACCTGAAAGTACTATTCATTTCTATGACTACACTTTTAACACATTAATAATTTTAAATTTCCAAAGCACACACACACATATATATTTAGTCAATTTTAAAACTACTATTTATAAAATTAATCTTAATCACTGTGGCAGTTAAAATGGAGTGTCAACTTGATTG
Organism: Hydrochoerus hydrochaeris; assembly: GCA_004027455.1. Lineage (NCBI taxonomy): Eukaryota > Metazoa > Chordata > Mammalia > Rodentia > Hydrochaeridae > Hydrochoerus > Hydrochoerus hydrochaeris. Next base: position 316,989 of record PVLA01000932.1, read on the forward strand.
GTTTTTGGATCCACCAGGGAGACTAGTAGAACACACTCCTGAGTAGGTTACAGAGTTGTAGCCCTGGAGTCTGTCTGGGTCCTCCTTACTTCTTTTCTGGCAGTGTTCCACTGTTCTGTTTTGAGAGGCCCCCATAAATTAAATAGCTTTGCTCCACTACAATCTTTTATCATGTTTCTGCCTTGGACCTCACTGACCATGGACTGAATCTCCTTAAAATGTGAAGCAAGTTAAATCTCTCCTCTTTAAGTTATGAGTGTCAGGTTGTGTGCTCAGCAACAGGAAAGCTAACACAATAACTTAAAAAAAAAAACACTTAGAAATCAATATTAATTGGTACTTATAAAATTAATTTCAATAATTCAAAAAATGACCATTTAGAAGTCCACTTTAGGTTATTTAATTTGCAGGACACTCAACATATTCTTCTATGCTAAGAGACATTTAAAAATAATTTTGCTATCCAAAGATGAGGTTAGACATCAACAAATTTATTCAGCCTAATAATTTCTTTTCCCAAGATGATGCGTTTAGAATCAAAAGGAAAATATGCTTCACATCAATACAGAATGACTGAAAATGAGAAAGAAAGGCAATTTTTTTGCTTGGTAATGGAAAGTGAGTGCATGTGTGCATGTGTGTAGCTATATTAAAGGGTAACATGTTTCAGCTACAATCAATGTATAATTTGGAATTAATGGGTAAAAGATTTTAAGTTGAAAGAATTAAAAAGTAAATACATCAAAATTTCTTCATAAATTTTTTTTTAAAAAGGCATTAATATAGTAATGGGAAGTTAGCAGAAATGCTAAAAAGGAACCGGTCAGGTAGACATGGTGTATAATAGAATTAAGAGGATAAAATAGACAATCTTATTTTATGATTAAATTGCCATCTTTCTCTCATCTTACAGGTCTAAAAACACATACATGACATATCTCTCTCCTGGAAACCCTCAATCTCAATTTACAGTTTATGCCAGGTCATGTTTTGCCTTCCCTGGACAAGACTGCCATCTAGTGACAATGGCATAGGAAAATGAATTTTTAAATTCAAGAACTATAGAATTCCTATTCTGACCTGAGATTTGGAGATACAATTATGAGCAAAATTTAATATTTTTACTAAAATGCTAGCGAGCAACAAAGACATTACTCAAGTAATTAGCAATTAAACATAACAAAACAAACATAGCTTCTGTAGCATTGACTTTCTACCATAATAATTCATCTAATATACATATCAAGCCTATGTAATTGTAAAGGATTAGATCTGGAACACTATCCCAAAGTCCCATGTATTCAGAGGTGGGGCTTTCGAACCATGGGGTGCTACACTCATCAGTGGGTTAGTCCACTGAACAGTTCATGGCTGAAGGTGCTGTAAACAGGTGAGACCTGGTTGGAGGTAAGTCACTAGAGGCATAACCTACAAAAGTATATACTTGCCCTTGGCTCCTCCCTTCTCTCCCTACTCTGAGTTGCCATTGGTTGAGCATCTTTCCTCTGCCAGGCTATTTCTGTCTTGCAACCAATGGAATATAGATAAAAACAGCCAAAATAAACTTTTCCTTGCAAATGTTGGGTGTTTTTTCCAAACAAATGGAAAACTAGCTAACACAGGAACAGACATATTATCTTCATTTTAGAGATTTTAAAAACTGAGGTGGAGAAGTAACTTCCTCTACATCACACAGAGTGGACACCTCTCAGTTTGACTTAGAAAGCTCTGCTTTGAGCTACCTTTAATTGTAAAGTGGGATAAATGCAAGCAAGATAAATATATAATTATAAAACCTTCACTTATATGTTCATCTGTTTGCTAATTCATTAAATATTTATTATGTACAATGTGTCAGATACTATTTTTGACCTGTAAATAAAGTAGTAAATATGACAAAGACCTCTTAGATCTTATTATCAACATTTACAAGGCTATGCTTCCATATATATTAATATATAAATTCTATAAATCCAAGAAATAAACAAGGCAGAATAAGTGATTAGTGATGAGTAGGTGCAAAAAGGCACTATTTCCAGGGTAGGTAAGGAAGTCATCTCGAACAAAAGACTATCTAAATAAAGATGAAATAAATGCGAGACATATAAGCATTTTGAAACAGAATGTTAGAAAGATGGCAAAAGCAAAAGGCATTAGGAAGGATTCTACCTTTTTATTCATTCCCTCCCTCATCCCTACTGTAGTAAGAACAACTAAAAAATATTTAGGAAGCAGAATTTGAGATGTATTCTCCTAAGTTTGATTACAAACCAACTGAAAGTTTCAGATAGGGAAATAACAATGCAATTCCTACTAATTATGTACTTTTGAGGAAAGTTCCTCATACAGTTATTCAGAATAAAAACAAAGGAATTGATAAAGAGGTTACTGCAGCATTAGGTTAAAAAACACTGTAATGTAATAGTTAATAAAATTTATAAATAATTGTAAAGAAAACTGTCCCATAAGAAAATATATAGTTTATCAAAGCAAAGGCCACACTTAGATTATGATCAAGAAAATCACTATCCAGGTGGTGTCAAGTGTAGTATATTTGAGTATATGGAGACAAGAACATTCTTTTCTATAGTATTAGGTGAATAAAAGGGTAAAACATAAATCAGAGCCAAAAGACCCGTTCAAAAACTTAGTTCTTCCTTTTTCTTTTTTCCATGCTTTCTTGCACAGCTTAATGAACAGTGATATAACAGCTCAGTTACATGCTACGTTCCATCTAAAGTAATATGCTAGGCCAAGTGGTAACACACTATAATTCCAGTACTTGGGAGATTGAAGCACGAGGATCACAAAGAGTTCAAGGCCAGTCTGGGCTTCCAAGTGAGTTCAAGGCCAGCTTGAACTGCATAATGAAACCATCTCAAAAAGTCAAAAAATAAATAAAGTGACTCCTTATGACCTCTTAATGTCTTGACGATGTATACAAAAATTACTAATAAACCTGTATAAATACCAGACATATTCATCGTCTTACAAAGTTAGATTTACTAATTTGTAATAGTAAGGCATTTCACTCAAAGGAAAAGTCAATGTTCTTATTGGCTTAGTAACAGGGTAAGGATTAAATAAAATTGAAATAATCAGTTCTTTGAAAAGCTAAAAGAAAACCAAGGTTGCATTGGCATCAGGTCTAGACTGAGAGGTAGGTTTGGGATTCTGTTTTCCTGGGAACTATAAAGTTAAGATGAATGTGGAAACTTCCTTTTGAAAACACAATCTCTAATACTTTGACTGTGTAAGAAATTGAGGCTGCCTTTTTGTGTCAAACTGTTCACATAGCTTAGCTCCCCAAGCAAACAGAGAGAATGTTTGCATCTCACAAATATGATTTCAAAAATAAAGTTTCTGATACTTTATGACTTCAGAGAATATATTTTTAGCATTGCCACTGAAGTTAACAAAAACTTTAACTTATACCACGGTAGCTTGTAACATATTTGATATATTAAAGTGTAATTTGAAACCTTGGTTTTGCTGTAAAGCAGGAACATGCCTAGCTTAGAGATGAATGAGTAGGAAAGAATAACTGGCAAAATTAAAGAACCAACTGCCATTTGGTTAATCTACTTGTAAGCTAGTACTGAAAGCTTGAGCAATTCCAAGCTCTCTTGGAAAGTAAACTCCAAGCAATTTACTTGGAAAGTAATTTAGCAAATTAGCAAAGAAGAATGGGAGATTCACTCTACCTGACAGGGACTTATCCAAGACGTTTATTTGAATGACCCCAGGAAAGCATAAATAGGAATTAAAGAGTAATCATAAGTGGTCATCCAGAAAATAGATCACTGACATGATTAAATTATTTGACATACATTTTTCAGGGCCCTCTAAAGAGCACTTAAGTGCCTAATATTTTTAGCTGCTGTCAACAGCCCAGAGAGAATTCTCTCCTTTCCTAGGAGAATGCTGAACCAGGAAGATGGAGGAAGATGGACAGGAAAAGAAGGTTATAAAACCTACCCCAATACAGGTTCTCAGTGCTCAGAGAACACTATGATCCTAAAAGTGGTATTTGGATTTGAAATTGGGATGAAAGTTAATTCTAAGTAGTCAATTGTTGAAAAAATGAGTATGAAAGCTAAGGGATATGGAAGAGAAGAGAGATCCAATAATGCATGTGTGAAGCTGCAAAATAAGTCCATTTATATATGTATTTATTTTTGATAGTTCCATTAGGTTCAACTAATTAAATTATTCATTAGGTTACACATAGATGCTTTTATTACTGAATCTACAAGCATTTTATCTGATTTAATGTTAAAGCTCATGACAAAAATTTACCATAATATGTATACTAATTTTAGATTTTGGCTATATAAAATGTTTTCCAGTCTGTTATGGTTTGTGTATAAATTCTCACCTAAAGCCTTATGTAGTCACAGGTGGGGTTTTTCAGAAGTGGCTGAATTTACAGCATGTGATGCTGAGACTAAAAGTGTATAATTACTAAATCAGTCCATTGATCGTTTGGCATCACCCTAATATTGGTAGCCCAGACAGACTATAAAAGGGGCAGGAATAAACTGCTAAGTCCTCCTTGCTTGTTCTGCTACCTTCTACCTGTCTTGAACAGTTTCTCCTCTCTGATGCTTGTTTGCCATGCCACTCTGCCTTGGAGCCACCCAATTATGGACTGAAACCTCTACAAATTGTGAGCCAAATAAACCTTTCCCCCTTTGATTTTGGGTGTTGATATTTTGCCTCAGCAATGATAGAAAATTAACCAAGACACAGTCTGACAGCTGAACATTAACATCATTGCATATGAGAATTGTCATTCTGCTTGCTACTAGGGAGGCTGATTATGTTATAGATCAATGGAGCATCCAGAAATACCTTCTGGAAAATTACCTGCTTATATCTGTAACATATTTTCTCTATTGACTTCTTCTGTATGAAATATTTTGGTGACATCTATATTTTTATAAATTTAAAATTTTTAAAATTTATATTCTATAGGACAGGAGGCAATTGTAGCTTTACTTATTCTACAGAAATAACTATTTATTCTAGAACTATTTACTGCCTGAAGCAATTTCTCTGAATGCTTAACATTTTAATTTTTTGACTGATTAATAAATATTTCAGTATGTTTATATGCAGTTAAATAGCCATCTAGATTGCATTTTAAAAATTATATACGATAACCATATGAATTTCAAATTTATACAATTAAATATTTTAGAACATGAATATTTCTATGGTGTTCTTTATCTTCTATGGATCCCATGCCAAAATAGCTGACATAAATAATCCAGCATGACAGGCTGATTACTCCTGCAATAGCCAAAAATTCATGTAAACTATACCAGTGTTCACTTTTTTAAAGGTATTTTTGTATACTTATCTTAAAGCAACAATAATATTGATACTTTATCCATGTGATAATTTTGAATAGAAATCTTTTTAATTTGGGATGTTTTATTTTTTATACATATGACAAGATTTTACACCAAGAACACTGAGTGCAATAGTACAAATTTACCTTTATGAGGAATGCTTAAATAAATCAACCAAAAACTCTACTTCAGAAAACTCTGATCCATAATTCCAACATTTACAGTGCAGAGGAGATAGGAAATGGTATTCAAAACAAGTCTGTCTGGAGATTGAATGTGAAATCTAAGTTATTTCTTTTGAGATAGACATGTTTTGAATCGAAATCTTTAACCTGGCATCTTAAAATTGTCATACATATTGATGAATATGTTATCCCTAACTGCCAACAGAATGCATTTTACTTTCTTGCGAATAACATTTTACATGTTTGAACATTCTGCAATCAACTAATTCTTCTACCGTAGTTCTCCAAACCCTTCCAGAAATAAGCCTCAGCAGTTGTTTTGCCTTAATATGAATAAATCAGTGAACGAATTAATGAATAAATAAATATTTGTGGATAGAAAGACATAATAGAAACGTTCAAATAGGGACATAACCACATGAGGAAGAATGAGGACACAAACCAAAAGAAAGCCAAGCAAAATATACTACTCCTGTATGCAAAGTCCTCACTGACAGAAAGGGACTTGATAAAGATGATTATGAATACAGTGAAACCACCATATTAATAGAGACCGCCATGAAAAGAACCAGCAAGCAGCTGTCTATATGTTGATCAACAGATGAATGAATATAGGGTACAACTCTGTCATAAATAAAGATAAACTTCAATCATTTGTAGGAAAACGGACCACAACTTTAAGTGAAATCAGACTCACAGCTTAAACATAATTTCTCTTATACGAGAAGTCCAAAATATAAATATAGAGTAAAATATAAGGTAACAGGAAACAGGGAGATACATCTTTTGCAAAAGGGTAGGTGATCAGATGGAGAGAGGGGCAGAAGAGGGGAAGGGGATGAAAAAATTAGTCAAGATGTGTTATGTACATGCACCAACTCTCCTTGATGAATGTTATTATGTACTGCAAACCTCTACTAACAAAACAAGACTATATTTAAAAAGAATCAGCAGTGGGTCAATGAAATAAATTCCCAACTAGCACTAGTTTTAACTCCTTCTAACCTTCAACAAAGAAAATTAGATGAAAGGTAGTTTGATCAACAGTTCTCAAACTATGTGCTGAGGTATCCTAAATGTCTCAGTCATCTCTCAGGGGTATTATTCAGTACCTGCAAATTTTTAGGGAAATATAGCAATGTTCACTATCAGACACTAAATGAGCTACCACCTACAAATATTTCTCAATTTCAGTATTAGACCCTGTTAAGTTTCTTCTGAGAATATCATATCTTTGTAAAGCTATTTTAACAGTTCCTGTCATAGAGAATAAACATTTGTGTCTGGTCTGGTAGTGCATACATATTATCTTATCATTTTGGGAGGCTGAGGAAGGAGATTCACAGTTGAATTTTAACTTGGGAAATTTAGCAAGCCCCCATATCAACATTAAAAAAAAAAAAGTGCCAGGGATGTAGCTCAGTGTGAAGACTCTGGGTTTGATTCTCAGTACTGCAAAAAAGCGACAACAAAACCCAAAAAACAAAGAGGGCTTCTCAAAACTCATACAGCACAGAAAATGAAGTGGCAAATAGAAAGTTATGAAAAAAAATCTGAGTTAACAAGAAATATGGACTGTTGAAGCTTGTGAACTTCTGAGCTAGACCAAAAGAAAATCATGAAGTGTCTTGGTTATCTTTTTCTTCTTGCTGGGACAAACTACCAGAGACTCAAAATACAGCAGGAAAGGTTTATTTAGCTTACAGTTTTGGAGGTTTCAGTATATAATCAGCTGGCTCCAAGGCAGGGTGGGCAGGCACTGGGGCAGCACTTCAAGGTAGCAGCCAGAGCAAAAAGGGAGAAAACAATCCTCTTTTCCTGGCTTACACTGTATAGCAGCACACCCCTCCCTCGCCCCCTTCAGGGCTGGTGTAGCATTTACAAAATCTTGCTTTCCTTTGCAAAAGAGGATATTTACAAAGCAAGAACCCTGGCTCCCTGCTAAATCTCTATTAAACATCTAAACTCAAGTTGACACAATGTATCAACCATAACAAGAAGAAAGGTGCTTCCCAGTTTGGACCACATCTACTTTCAGTGAAAGAGAACTGATGAAAGAACTTATTTCTTCCTGTAATCTCTAACTAATGCCTAAGATAAGAGCAAGAAGTGAGACTTTAATGAACTTTGAAGTTGATATTTCAAATTAACTTGGGCTGTTAGTAACTAAAATTGGCTAGAAATTTATAACATCTGACTGAAATACTGTCACAAGAAATATAAAACAGAGTATGCAGTAAAACTAATTGAGGGTGAAAAACTAATTAAGGGCTGGGGATTTAGCTCAGCGACAAAAACGCCTGTTTGGCAAGCACAAGGTCATGTGTGGAACCAAGTTTGATCCTTGGTTCCACACACACACACACAAAAGACAAAATAAAATAAATTGGATTTGAAAAGAATATAAAAAAAACTAGTTATATCTCTATCTACCTCAGTTGTGAAACTCCAATTACAACAGACAATGACATTAAGCTCTACTTGATGTTTCCTGTAGCATTTCTTAACCATAGGCAGCAGTGAACATAAAAGTGAATCCTTTCATATTTTCATCCAAATTTATACAATGTCTATACTATGCTTAACATGTTTTAAACATAAGGGAAACAGTGAGGTTGTGAGGTGATGTGCATGTGATATCTTTCACACCAGTGAACACCAGTAAGCCCAGTTGGCTCATTGGGAAGTATATTTATCACTCTTCTCTCACAGATCCAAGTTCAAGGTATACATGCAACTATGCTCCCCTGACAGAACCACCAAATAAGCCCTCAAAAAATACAAGTAAAAAATCCATAAAGAATAATGTTGGAAATAACATGCCTCGCGCTGGGGATTTAGCTCAATGGCTTAAGTGCCTGCCTAGCAAGTGCAAGGTCATGAGTTCAATCCCTGGTACCAATAAATAAATAAATAAATAATCAAACAAACAAATAAATAAATAAATAGAAATAACATGCCTCCTCCAGTTCACCTCACCCCACTATTCTATATCTATTTTATGTTTTCAAAGCAGGACTCATTTATGTTTTAATGTTTCTTTAGTATTAGAATCTGATCACTGAGAAAGTAGAAACTATTTTTCCTGTTTTTTAATTGAAACAGGGATGTTGAACATATACTTTAAACTTAATATACCAGCCACTCACAATTCCTAACCAGCTATGTTTTACTCTGTTTTGTGCTCAATAGCATCATCACCTACAACGACAGTGAATAGTTTGGGCTTCAAGCTAAAAATTTATCCTTCATTATTGCCATCTTAAAATTGTACTTCCACATCTGAATTCCAGCTCTTTCTCTTCATGTATCAGACTACTTCAGGCAGTTGTTTCATTTTGATTTTTTCTGCTGGGCTTCTATGATAATCCAACTGATTTTCTTGGTTCTACTTTTTTACACTGAAGTCAAACAGAAATATTCATACCTAAAATTTAATCAATTCCCTCCCAACACACATCACTATTAAAAAATAACCAGTTTCCAATTATTCTTCGGATAATCAAACTCCTTAACAAACCTGTAAGACTCACATGATCTGTCTGATTATCCAGTATTTTAGTTTTTTCCTTCCCATCCAATGCTTCATGATAGCAGAACTTTGAGGTACGTTTATCTATCCACATAGTAAATAAAAACACTAGTGAGAAGCACCTTGGTTCTCAGAACTATAGTAACTGCACCTAACTTGTATCTGGACTATGGCATAAATTTTAAGTTTCTGACACTCTTGACATTAACTCAGCCTCAATGCTTATAGAACCTAGGCAAAATAGTGGATTAGAGTGTAGATAGATCTTAAGCCAAAACACTTGTGACTCTTCCATGTACTAGGTTGGTTATGTGACTAAATTTCTTTGCACATCAGTGTTCTCAATTGCATTCTTTTTTTTTTTTTTTGTACCGGGGATCGAACTCACGACCTCGCATTTGCCAAGCAGGCACTTACACTACTGAGCTAAACCCCCGGCCCCGAAATAATTGTTATTTTTATTTTATTGTTTTTTTTTTTTTTTTTTGCGGTACCGGGAATCAAACTCACAACCTTGCACTTGCCAGGCAGGCGCTTATGCCACTGAGCTAAATCCCCAGCCCTGTTCTCAATTGTAAAAGAGGAGCGGTGCCTATACAGTATATGTTCGTATGGGTGGTGTGTATGAGATTCTCTTCCATAGGTTGTCACTTCTGTGACAAAACTTGGCAGAGGCCTATCAGGTTGTTACATGGTTCCTAATTGAAACAATCAAAACTGTCTTTACTTTTGTCCCTTATATTGAGTTTTGCTTCCTACAGGGCTGACTAAAGAGAATTTATTTCTCCCCTACCTTGTAGCGGCTTTTTGTCGTTGTTGTTTTAAGTATTTTTGTCTCTCGGAAATGCTCAGTCTGGGTTCGAATTTGCGATTCTCCTGTCTCAGTCTCCCAAAAATGTTGGGACTGTAGGCCGGCGTTACCACCTCAAATTGATCTTTGGGTTTTACCAAACTCAACCTGTAAGAACCTATCGTCAGTTCTAAAGTTCCTTAAAACCCCTCAATCGGGTTTACTCACTTCCGCCAGGAGGGATTAGGCGCCCCAGGGCAAGCGCTCTCGCCTCGCACATGCGCAGTAGCGAGTGCTTGTAAGGGGTAATGCCTTTCTTTAAAGTTCCTCGTTCCCTTTACTCACTTTTGTCTTAATCATCGCGTTTCTCTGGACCAGTTTTTATTTTTAATACTTTCGCCAGCTACCTGGAACGTAAATTATTCCCCTCAACTTGCCACCGCCCCTCAACCTTCTGTCCGAGGAGTATCTGCAGCGACACCGCCCATGACTGACGCCTTCTCGCGAAGAGAACGTCTCTCGCGGTATTTCCCTGTTCCCGAAATCCTTTGCGCGACACAGGGGGCGGGGGGTGGCGGGGGAAATACAGGAAAGAAGTTACTTGTTCAGTTTAGCTTCGCAATCCCGCAGTCTAGACCAGACCTCCTTAGGTATTTCTGTTGCTTGGTCTGCAAGGAAAATGACGGCTTCGGAGCAGCCGCTGCAGCTATCAAGAGGATGCCCGAGTTCCACTTCACTTTCCCCGCCCCGAGGGGATCGGACCCTTCTAATCAGGCATCTGCCAGCCGAGCTGAGCGCTGAGGAGAAAGAGGACTTGCTGAAATACTTCGGGGCACAGTCTGTGCGCGTCCTGTCAGACAAGGGGCGACTGGTAAGGGCGCGCCTGCGGAGGCCCAGGGGAGCTGGGGCGTCCTGGCGGAGGGAGGAGACGGCGGGAAGGGGCGCGCGCGTGGGCGGTGTCGCCGAGGATCCTGCTCTCGGTCTGAAAACCTAGTGTGCCGGGCGAAGCGCTGCGGAAAGGGGCCCAATGGAAAAGGCAAAGCGGGAGAAAGTCCGTATTCGCGTTTTAGATCCCTGCACCAGAGGACTGGCTTGGATTTGGGAGTATTTCAATTAGATGTAGGGCACTTATGCTCTAGATCTAAAATCCCTAGACGCTGTTTAAAACATTCAACAAAGAGGGCACAGTAATAGTCAATAGTTGAAGTAAACTGGATAGAAAAATACGTACTGAATTCTTGGCGAAGAGGCTTTTTTTTTTTTTTAAATGAAGTCTGGACAAAATCCTTTAGGGCACAATATTTAAACACTGCTAAAAGTTTTTGCGCAAAAATTTACTTTTTTATTTTGTGAAAGTGTTTGAATGTTTTTCCTCTTCATTAAAATATTAACGGCGGTGTCTGCTACTGGTCTGTGATGGGGCGGCACCTTAGGGATTACTTTCAGGTCAGGTTGTGAGTCGCTAAATTGGTAAAAAGACGAATTTTGATCAGTTTGATTGCCGCGTATACCGATAAATACAAATAAAAATGCTGTTTTTGGTTCAATTTAAGTATACTCGGTTAGGTCATCTTAGATTAGACAAACTCAGAATTTGTAACATATTTATTCCAACAACTTTTATAAAAATTAACAGAAATTTATCCATATGTAATGGGATGGTTCATTTACTTTTGACTTTTTTGATGATTTTAAAACTTTCGAAATTTAGTTTAGCTGCCTGTGGTGGCAATGCCTGTAATCCCAGCACTCAGGAGTTTGAGACAAGGAGATATGCGACTAGCCTAGGCTACTTAGTGAGTTCAAGGCCAGCCTGGACTCCAGCGCAAAACCCTCTTATCAGGAAAAAAAAAAAAAAAGTACAAAATGAAGCGGGGCGTAGTGGTGCACGCCTGTAATCCTCAGGAGGCTGAGGCTGGAGGATCTTTGCCAGTTCCTGATCAGCCTGGGCTACATACAAAGTGAGCTCAAGGCCAGCCTGAACTGCATAGCGAGACCTTGTCTCAAAAAGATAAAAAATAAATAAATACAAAATTTAGTTTAAAAATAGGCTATTCTTATTGAAACAGCAGAAAACTAAAGGCCAAAGGAACCAAACCTCTGGAGGAATGATTTCTCTGTTGATGAACATTTTTTAATTTAGCACTTACTGTATAAAGTTTAAGATAGTTCAGCATATTGTACATGTGGGATATTTTACATGTTTGAGTATTTAATAATGATCCTTTGTGTATAGTGGGCTTTGTAAACTTCTGGTCTTGGAACTTTTTGTATAAATGAAGCATGTCGTGTTTGTGGTTGTACACCTTTATGTGAAAAGGCTACATAGTTTTTGTCTTAAGTCTTAGCCAAAAAATGGTTTAAAGCCACTGAACTGAAATTAGTAATTAAAGTCTCAGTTTTTATGTGTTTTCCCATAATTTTAATAATGTGTCAAGTCACTGTTGAAATGTCAGAATTTTTTATGAGAAACTGAAATTATATTGGAAGTAACTGTGTGCTTTAACTGTTTCAGAAACATACAGCTTTTGCTACTTTCCCCAGTGAAAAAGCGGCAATAAAGGTAGAGTTTTTTTCTTTTCTATTAAACCTATCAGGAATTTTTTATTCTTTAATATTGATATAAAAATGGCAGATAATAATAAACTAATTTTAAAACAATCTAATTTTACTTTAATTTTATTTGTGGCACTGGGGAATGAATCTAGACTTAATTCCCCAGCCCTATTTATTATTACTATTTTTTTAGACATAGTTTTGTTCAGTTCATAAGTTGGCTGGGCTGAGTCCAAACTTATGGTCTTTCTGCTTCAATTTCTCAGAATGCAGAGATTGCAGATGTGTACCACCATGCCCAGCTAAAAAATAGTTTTGTTTTGTTTTTTTTTAAGGCTTTTTTTTTCCCCCCAAAGAGATTGTTTAACAGGCTACATATGATTTTTCACATGGGGGAGCTTATCCAAAGTTTTGATTGTAGCACATAAGAATAGTAGATGAACCATAAAGCAAGTTAAAATCATCATATGTAATTAAAAATGAAAAGTTACAGAGAATGTAATATTAGTAACTTGTCTTTGTAACTCTTGCAAGATATATTGAAAAGCATAAACCCAGGGCATAATTTGAAAATGAGTTAACCTTTAAACTAGACATCTAATATATTTGGATTTTGAGAAGAAAACAAGGGAAATGGATGGGCCATGGAAAGTTATATGTAGGGCAGAAGCTAAAGGTTGGGATGGAAATAGGAACTGAAAGATATGTCTAAATTTAAGTGGCAGAAAGGTATTGAATTTTGTTTAGTAAGTGTTTTAAAGGCATTTAATACTTTTGAGCTAACCAAATTTGATCAGATCTGTGAAGAATAACTGCTTGGTTTTGTACCATTGATTGAATGTAGAGAAATAACAAAGATAGAAGGACTTAAAGGAAAATTGTTTCTTATCAAAGCAAGAATATGTATCTGAGAAAAGCAGCAAGAAGACAGGCTTATAAAGTTGGTAGAATTTGACTTCGTGGGTCTTGGAATATAGGGGTTTACAGAGGGGTAGTTTATTTTTGGATTGAATAGCTTATGTGAAGAACTAGAGTAGGAGAATGTACAGGCAGGTAATGAATTCATTTGGCATCTCAGCTTTGAAGAATCATTGAACTGCTTTGATGGAAATATTTAGAAAACATTAAAAATATTGGCAACTGAGGCAAGGTTAAGAGGTTTAGAGGAAGATTGGAAGGAAGCATTTTTCTCATATGAGAACAATATAAGAAATTGTCACACATGTTAAAGAAGAGTATTTTAACCTATAATCACACGTTATCCCATGATGACACATAATGAGGAATGAACACAGTTTATCAGTTAAAAGTTATAGACTCTTTGCCATGAACCAATAGAAATGACCCAAGTTCTTACAAATAAGGGAGAAAGGATACCTTACTTTATAGCATAGTTTGAGCATCCTCTATCTGAAATGTCCCAAAGTCTGAAATTTTACAGTTTCATAAGTTTTCCACAAGTGGAAAGTTCCATACTTGTTCTTATGTAACAACTCACAGTTAAAATGTAGGCACAGTAAAAACACTGCATAAAATTACCTTAGGCTATGATTTTAAAGCATATAAAAAAATCAAATGGATTTTATGTTTAGACTTAGGTCCCAACCCCAAGATATTTTATTATGCATATGCAAATTTTCTAAAATCTGAAGGAATCCAAAATGAACTCTGGTCCTGCGCATTCTCAAGAAGGTATACTCAACCTATGTATCTGTATTCCAGAGTGCAGTTGTCTGAGTATGATGTCAAGTGGTATGTATTAATAGAGAATTATAGACCGTATAGAGTACATGAATAAAATTGCAAAACAGTTACAACCATATATGTTCACTATGCACAGAAAAATGTATGGCAGAGCTTTTTACCACATTAATATATCTGAAATATATGCCAAATTGTTTCAGTATGTCTTAGAGTAAGATTACAGAAGGCTTTGAAATACTTCTGTAATATATAGGAAATTTTTCTTCCCAGGAGAAAAGGTTATTTAAAATATATAGCCTTTTTTTCAGATTTTGAAACATTTCAGATTAAGGATCCTTTTTCTATTTTGATGAGAATTTAGATCATTTCTATTGTTTCATGTGTAGAAGTCAACTAATGAACTGTCTTTGCATCATCATAAACTATACACAAAGTATGACAATGAAAAATGCAGTTTTAAAATCAAGATTAACTTGATGAACAGAATATGGAACCAGACATTTGAATAAGAAGTTACTGGCAAATGGTTAGACTTTTACACTAAAGTTTACTTGACCTTAGTGGGAACTGATAAGCAACTAAAAGAAATGTTAAGAATAAGAGGAGTTTCTTGAGAGAAGGGGATTAGTTAACATTAAAAATGAAAAGTCATGCATACATTTTTGAAAATAGATGTATGACATCTATTTTAAATGGAAGGAATTCAGCTCATTCAACTTTCATTTTAGATAATTAAAAAGTCTAGAATTAGTTTAAGATCTTAAATTTGCTTTGTATGATAAAGTAAGGATGCAAATAAGTGTGTAGCATAAAACTGCACCTTGGATAATGTCTGCACTTCCATGTGTTCAAAAAATATTAACACGTGCTATGTGCAAGATGCTGTTTAGGTGTTGGCATAAGTCAGTAAACAAAATAAAGATGCCTTCATGTACACATTTTGAAAAAGAAAGACAGATTATAAATAATAAACTTGATTGTTTACTATTTTAGAAGATAATGCTCTAGAAAAAAGAAAAAATAAAGCAATAGAATAAGGAGTGCCAGATGGAGAGAGGGAGGGATTAATTTGTACTTGGAATCATATTTCACCAATAACTTCAGGCGCATGAAGCAAGGCAGCTAAGGAAATGCCTGGGAGAAATGCGTTTCAATCAGAGGAGCAGGTGGAGCAAAGAAATCCTAGAGTATGAACATGTCTGTTATTTTTTAACGAAGTCATTCTTTGGAGCAGACAAAATGAAGTGAAAAATCAAGATTTGAATTCAAAAGAGTAATGGTGTCCTCATTATGTAGTTTATAGTAAGGACATTGATTTTACTCTGAGAAAAATGAGCCACTAGAATATTTTGAGCAAGGTCTGAAATTGCTTTTAGGATGATTTTCCAGGAGAGACTGAAGAAAGGAAAGAGTAGAAATACTAAAAATCTTGTGAAAGATAACTGTGATATTTTAGTCCAAAGGTGCTAATTGCTTGGACCACAGTGGTGGTGGTAGAAGTGGTAAGCAGTAATTAGATTCTGCATATATTTCAGAGGTAGAAACACACTAGATTTTTTGATGTTCTGTGTGTGGAATGGAGAAAGAAATGTTAAGGATGATCATGAAAGTTTTGACCTGATTAGAAACATTGAAATTACCATTAACCAAGATGGTGGAAGGCTTCATATAAAGTTACTTAGAGATGAGAGAGATAAAAACAGTTCAATTTCTGAAGTATTCAATTTGAAATTTTCATTTCATACCTGATGTATTTATGCATTATTTGAATATTTTGTTCGTAGACTTCCAGGCAGAGTGCTGGGGTTAATTTTTAAGTTGAGAAGCCAGCCAGTCATGATGGTACATTTCTATACTTCCAGCACTCTGGGAGGCTGCTACAGGATATTCACAAGTTTGGACCCAGACCCTGCAACTTAGTAATTTACAGGAAACCTGTCCTAAAATAGATTCAGTCCCAAAGCTACACAAATAGCTTTAAAAATTAAGAAATAAATTTAAAATTCATTAGTATAGAGATAGTATGCAAATTCAAGATCTTGGATGAGATCATGTATTACTCACCTTCTGTTGATAGGACATAAATACCTGGCATAGACAAAATCAAAGAGAAGAGATTTATTTTGGCTCAGGGTTTCAGAGGTTCATGTCCATGGTCAGCTGGCTATTACTGCTTTTAGGCTTGTAGAGGGGACAACAACATCATAGTGGGGCAAAGCTCCTTACTCCAGGTAGTGTAAAAGTGGGAAGGGGGCAGGGGACAGGAATATACTCTCCTAGTTTATGCCCCAGTGATCTGCTTCCTCCTAACAGCACATTCAGGTACGAACTCGTCAGTGGATTAATCTATTGACTCGTATAGCATCCCTGTGATCTGATCACCTGCCAAAAACCCCATCTCTGAATGCATATGCCTTTGGGGACATTTTTGATTCAAATTATAACTGATCATCTAGTGAATGTTTCTAAGAAGGGAAGACCAAGAATAGAACTCTGGAACAGTCCAACATTATATGATTATGAAAAGGCACAACCAGAGATTGAGATGTAAAAATTAGTAAGCTAGGGTAAAAACTAGAAGAAAAATTATGCCTCGAAAACAAGTGGGTTACATGTGTCAAGGAATAGTATCAGTTATGTTAAATGTTGTATAATGAATATTAAGGATTGACTATTAGTTTGGCACTACAGACTTTGTAGTTATCTGTGACAGTGTCAGTTGATTTAAAGTATAAACCTGACTAGAATAGGAGAAAAGGAGTAAGATAGAGGATATCAATAACTTTTAAGCAGTTTTTTTACGACAATGAAAATGGATAGTAGTGAGATCTTAGAAGAAATAAGTTCAGAATGGGAAAAATACTGCTAAGAGTGATCCAATAGAAAACAGAAAATTAGTAATTTCTGTGACAACACCCACTCTATACCTTTCCAGAATGAAGATTTTTATTAAATCAAACAGCTGGATTTGGATTAAATAATCAGTTAATTTGTGATAGCAGAGGTTTGTAACAGAATATGTGGTTGCAGATGCTGGTGGATAGAGACTTAATGTTGAGAGTAGGTAATCCTTACCTGGTTTTTTCATTTGTCTCAGAAAGCAAGATGCTAGGATAAGAGAAAAGGAGAGAAAATAATGTGAAGTATTAAGTAGGAAGTGTAAAATATGATTGCGATATATTGTGTGACATCATTAAGGGCCAACCTGAGTTTTATGGTTATAAATTTAATAGGAGATGAGGCAAATTTGTTTTCAGATTTCCAAGTAGAAAAGATGGAGAATTGGAGTTAGCCTGACTTTTGTTTTTTAAATAATACAAAATATAGTAGTTCTTTGTTAAGTAATAAAAACTTAATAGCTTGAAAAAGAAGGGAACAAAGAGGGCTGGGAATGTGACTCAGCCATAGAGCACTTAATTAGCATGTGTAATCAAGGTGGAGTTAGAGCCCTAAGCACTGCTGAACTAGTTATTTACTACAAAATAAGTAAGTGAACAAATAGAAATGGATGGAAAATAACCAAGGAAATGTTTGAAGCATTACGAACAGCAATAAACATATGTATAAATTATTATATATGGTAACTAGCAAATGTATTTGGCATAATTTTTTACTTCTCTTCTAACTAAAGGCATTGACAAGACTTCATCAGCTGAAACTTTTAGGTCATACTTTAGTTGTTGAATTTGCAAAAGAGCAAGATCGAGTTCATTCTCCCTGTCCCACTTCAGGTTCTGATAAAAAGAAAAAGTAAGTAGAGACATTGATTTTCCTACCACTTAAATTTTTTTTTTAAATTAAAAAAATCAATTGTATAGTTACTGAATTGTTTTCACACTAACAAATAATTTGAACAGAAATGATGTGTTTTTCTATTTAATGTAGTAAAATCTGGTTTTGCTTCTAAGTGTGTATTAAGAACCTGAATATTAATGAAGGAATTTAATAAAGTGGAAAGGAAGTGAGATAAAAAGCATTCCACTTTTTGTTGAGGGAAAGTAACTATAGGTTGATTAGTCAACATCTGAATTGCTTAGGGCCAAAAATATTTCAGATTTCTTTTTTAAATATTTGCAGATATATAAGGAGTTATAGTAAGGATAGTACCCAAGTCTAAACATAAAATTCTTTTTTGTTGTATGTGTGCCTTATAGATATAACTTGAAACTAGCTTCATACAATTCTTAATTTACCAGTGGTTTTTTTTTTTTTTTTTTTTTTTGCTGGGACCTGTTACATGTGATGAGGTGTGAAATTTTCCACTTGTAACATCATTTTGAATCTCAAAAAGTTCAGATTTTGGAGTATTTTGGATTTTTGCCTGTGGTATAAAGTTCTTGTGTTAAAGATAATAAGGTGTTATGAATAGGCATAACCTTTGAAAACAAATGGTAGTATTTGGTTCCCAGCTCTGCCTGTAGTTAAATAATTTATTTGAATCAGAATTTTCAAGGGGCAGGAGACAGAGATCTATGAGTATAGATCCAAGACATCTATGAGTATGGACAAAGGTATGCATTAAAGCAACTGGAGTAGCTCTAGCTACCAGGTAAATTTTATTTTTATTTTTTGGGTCAGTGAGAATTATTATACTGTGTTTATAAGCTTTCTGTGAAAAGCAATGGAAATGTACAGTGCCAGCATAGTAATAATACAGAAGATATTCAATAGTGTTTAATTCTACTGTCATTATTTTTCATTGAAATTTTGACTGTTGAAAATTTGCTTGACAATTTTTTTTTCATTATTGGAACCATTTTCATAATATTGTGTTTAAAAGGGTAATTTATCTTTTGTATAAGCAAGTGTTTTTTTCTTTCCAAAGATAAGATCAATTTATCTGTGTTTCTAGGTCTGATGACACTGTGGAAGATGATAAAGAAAAAAAAGAATTTGGTTGTTTAACAGTAGAAAACGGAATTGCACCAAACCATGGGTTAGTTCTTTTTGTTTTCCAGTTGTTTTGATATTATTGATATAAATAGATATATTAAAAATGGTTAAAATAAAAATATTGTATTTCTTGTATAATTGTAGTATGTAATTTAAGCATTCTAAGCTGTAGTCTTATCACTGAATTTAGTTCAAAGAAAGCATCTGTTAAAATGTTCAGAGCTATAAGTAAGCTTTGATATGAAATGCTTCTTGTAATGCAATCAGAAGACAAATTTCCTCCTAAAAATATTTATAAGAGTCAAGATAAATACAAGAGTACTACACTAGGTCCCCAAATCAGAATATTCAAGTTGTGAACTTTCACAGATACAAATAGACTGCATGCTATGAAAACTTGTAGTTGTGAACAAATCACGAAAGTTGCTCACATCTCTGTCAGGCATTTTCACAGTTGTGCTGCTGTGTCTGTACTGTACAGTACAATAGTGTACAGCACTACAGTGCTCAATCAGAGTCCGGGCAAAAGCAATGGTGATGTGAAAGGCACTGCTGGAAAGCACAAGCAGCATGCATTGTATATTTGGGTCAAAGGTGTGTAGGAGTCACTTTATCAGACTTAAGAATGAATCTGACTTACCAGCTTTCTCCTAGAACAAAACTTGGGGGTTTGTAAGTTGGGGACTTGTGAACAGTTTGTATGTTATCTAGGTTACATAAAATGAATTGTTGATAAGAGATTATCAAAACAATAAACATTTAAAAAATTTTTTCAGGCTGACTTTTCCTCTCAATTCATGCCTCAAGTATATGTACCCACCACCTTCAAGCACAATTCTAGCAAATATAGTAAATGCTTTGGCAAGTGTGCCTAAATTCTATGTACAGGTAAGTAGAATAAAACTTACTTTACTCCAAGTATGCATTTGTGTAGATCAGTAATTTATTTTCCATTAGGATTCTTGACTTATAATGATGTTTATCAGACTTATTCCAGACAAGTAGTGAAATATTACATACTTATCTCAAGTATAGGCTTTTGTAAAATGTAGTTTATAAATGGATACTAATAAAGAAAAGCTTATTTGGGAAATGTAATTTGTGATAACTCTTTTACTTTAACATATCTTTAATGTATTAAGTATGCTAAAGAGATTTGAAAGAAAAACGCTTAGTGGATCCTGACTCAGCAAATGCTTGAAAATTACGCCAAATAACAAGATTAAGTTAGAAAATACAGATGCTGTTTAGTTTTATTGTACTCTGTTACACAGCCTCAAAGTAATCAGGAACCAGGATATGGAAGTATTTTAGTAGGTTTTACATTGCAAGAGAACTGCATTCTTAGTAATGAGAACAATTATAGACTTGAAAAGCCACTATAAGCAAACTAACTTTGTTAGGAGTGCTTTGTTTTCCCTTGTCTTGGGATTGAAAAGGCAAATGATGTGCCTTCCTTTGCATTAAACTTATCGATGTGTTACTGCAAAGTTGTTTTTTATTACATATAAAATGTAAATTGAGTCATTATTTTATACTGCATAATTTTGAATGTTCTACAATTTTTAAGGTACTTCATCTTATGAATAAAATGAATTTGCCCACACCTTTTGGACCAGTTACTGCACCACCTCCCATGGTAAGAATGCTGTTCAAATTTTTAAGAGTCAAAATTTCTGAGTTGGATTATTGAGGATAATTCATGTAAGTGTAGTAACCTTTGATATACATTGAAAATAAGGATAATACATCAAGTAAGTATGACATTCATAATAAAGCTGAGCACTGAAAGAGTGGGAAAGCTAGAATACAAAGGAAATGATTTTGGTAAGACACGCCAGTTTCTTCCAGTGTTGTGCATTTCTTTCAGGACATTATATCATTCTTTAAATCAATTACATTTAACTAAATTATCAAGCATTCCATTGTTTTAGTTGTATGGTAAGTAAAGCTTCATTTGGAAAAAATCAAAGATTGCTAATATTTTCATTAGAATTTATTGTGCAAATCTTGCTCTTGAAATCATTTTGAATATTAACATACAAGTAGGAGAGAATTTGATGTGTTGGTTGCTTTTCTACTATTTGTATTTTTTCATAACTTCTTATTACAACCCCTACACTTTGAATGATTTTTGCATACAGGATTATTAAGATTAGGCCAGGTGCTGGGAACATAAATTCTTAAGTCTTTCAGCACAGGTATGAGTTATTTCTCAGGTATGTTGGTTCAAATGCAGTTATAGGCCAGAGGAATTTTCTGTTTTACTGGGTCATTCAAAAAACCTGACATTTCTTCATGTTCCTTTCCAGATCAGGAAGGAAGAAAAGATTATATAGAAAGTGTTTTTGTACTCATATTTCATTTATTAAAATTTAGTAACATTTAGCTGAAAGAAAGGTTTGCAAACTGTAGAGTAGCTGAGGAGCAAGGAAGACAAAATAAATTCTGTGATCAGCTAGTCTACCACGATAGGTGTTCTCTGAATGTGTATCAAATGTGTTAAAGAATTATAATGTAGAAAGGGAAATGACAGTCAAGTACTTAAATGGAAATGATTTGTCTATTCTGTAAAAATCACAGATTGCTTTAGGCCTTTTGTTTTTCATTTAGTATGAAGACTATTTGCCCCTTCATGCACCTCTTCCACCTACATCTCCTCATCCACCTGAGGAACCTCCTTTGCCGGAAGAAGATGAGGAATTGTCTAGTAAAGAATCAGAGTATGAAAGCAGTGATGAGGACGATCGACAGAGGTTTGTAATATGAAATAATTGCTTAGATTTCAAGAAACAGACTATGCAAAAGAGACTGTCTTTTCCTATATTTTTATGTATAATTCTTCAAAATTCGTAGTCACAGAATTTATCTTCAGTTTCCCCAACCCCTTAAGCTTGTGTAATAGCTATAAATTCAGACCTGAGAATGCATATTAATCAAACTTAAAGGAAAATCTTTAATTATGCATAAATTTTGAGATCAGAGTATTTGATATTATAAAATATATATTTATTTATGAATTTCACATTTGCAGTTTGACTACTCGATAAATTTATAGCCTCAAATCAATACTTGCTGTGCTTTGACAATGTCCTTTGGGTAAAGGTATGTGTAGTTTACTCACCCATCATACACATTTCCAAATGGTTTTGAACAGTGACTATATTAATATTCCATCTTAAAACAAAGTACTTAAATAACTTATAAAGAGAAAAGGTTTATCTCCCAATTTTAAAAGTTCCATACATAATTAATTGCTTAGGGCCTGTGGTGAAAACACAACAGAACATGTGGTATATAAAACTGCTCACCTCATGCCCAGGAACAGAAGAGACTACAGTTCCATAACCACCTGTGGTTTCAGTGTCATTATACACAAGTGTTGTTTTTATGGTTTATCTAGTGTCTTTTTTTTCAGTTTTTTTTTTTTTTTCTGTGTTGATTGTGCTGATCAAAATGGCCCTCAAAGAGTTGAAGTGTTGTGTAGTGTTATAAAATCAAGAAGGGGATGTGGCTTATGGGAAAAAATTGATGTGCATTAGATAAATTTCTTTTAGACAATAATTTTGTTGTGACTTTGAGTTCAGTGTTAGTGAATCAATAATGTATATTAAATTAGGTGTCCTTAAACTCACATAAAACAATGATATGTAATGATCATTTGATGAAGTGTAAGCAGAATGTTGCAGGAACATAATCTTGAATTCCTAGGAATAGGAATTTATTATTATGTAATGATAACTTTATAGCACATAACTATTACAGATAATAAGCATCAGCTATATGAATATTTTGACAACTTATTTCCCTGGAATATATTCTTTTCAAAGAACCTAAAACAAAGATAGTAAATTATTAATAACGTTTGGTGCAGAATCTACAACCTAATTTAAAATAGGAATTGCCTAGAATTTTTTGCATAAATATTAATAGATTTGACTTTATGTGATAAATTATTTTTGATTTCTGTCTTAACTATTACTCAGCTTTTTTTTTTTTTTTTTTTTTTCATAATGAGAATTGAACCCAGACCTTTTCAGTGAGCTATCATCCCAGCCCTTTTTATTTTGAGACAGTATCTCACTAAGTTGCCCTGGGTTTCTGCCTCAGCCTTCCATTTTATTGGGAATTTAAGTGTCACCACTTCTGGCTGTTAATACTCTTTTAGTAGGAAAGAAGCCATAGATAATATCTAAATGCATAGGTATGACTGTTCCAGCCAAACTTCACAAGAATAGACATCTAGCTGGATTTGGTCCTTGGGCTGTAGTTTATAATTGCTAGCCTACATAAATGATATGGGTAAATGATGGAAGTCTTAGATGACCATACAGAGAAATCAAGTGTAAAAGGAATGAATGACATTAACGTTAAAGGAGACACTTCGGGCAGTATCTACAAATGGAAGCAATTTTGGTTATTGTCTACCTAAATAGTGATTTAATATATATTTTATATTAAGTAGTGTTTTAATATATATTATATTTCTGTGGCAGGGTCTAATGTGTAGATGGGTATGAAACTACAAAATGGGAATTAATGACTGTCCTAAATAGAGACATTGAAGGAAACTGGCAGCCCATGGTATAGAACTTTAACTTGTTGGTAAAAGAATATTAAAATGTCGAAAGGATTAATTACCTTCTTTGAACTGTATTTTCTTTATAAAAATAATGATAGCAGGTAAAAATGCTACATGTAAACTGGCCAAACCCCTTTCTTGTTCCTGTTCTTTTTGTTTTTGTTTTTGTTTTCTAATGTAGCTTTCCATTTAAGGATGTAGTGTGGAGTTCTGCTGGTAATTCACCTTACCTCATGAGGGAGAACCAAACTTTTTATGTACCTACCTCTGATTGCATGCTTATCTTTTAACTTCTAGGAATGTAACAGAACCTTTAAAAGATAGGAAAATTAGTTAATTTAATAACTCTCTTTTGACTACTTAATGGATACTTAGCCCTCTTTTAGAGACTTAGTCTATCTTGGGTGAACAGTTTATGTATGTGTATCCCAGTGCTTCAGATAACCAGTAATGTTCATACTCTTAATGGAGGGAGTCTCCATTAAGTTTTTCAAGATATCATTCATCACTTCTTGAATTTACTTGTAATTTACTTCAGAGTACAGTATTTGAAAACTTTGTTCTTAAATAATTTATTATAAAATACTTTTCAGTGGCACCCTTCAGTCCAGTTTAGTAATTAGAAAATGAATCAAAATAATGTTAGCCAGGTGGTGCAGTCCTACGTTCAAGTCCCACCCAGGCAACTTAGTGACTTCACAAAACTCTTATCTCAAAATAAGAAATAAAAGAGGGCTGAGGATGTAGTATACTGTAAGGGCCCTTGGTTCAACCCTAGTAACAAAATAATAGTGACAATAATTTTACTGCAGTGATAAGGTCTTTTGGCTCTTTGTCAAGAAAAAATAAAAGTTCAGAGATTATATTAGTGTTTCATGTTCAGTTTTTTGGCTTTAAGTCCAGGTATTTTATTTGACCAAATATGCAGTAAAAATGTTTTTAAACAACAGATGAATTGTAATTAATTAAATTATTTTCTTAAAAGAGACATAGGTAGAGCAAGACAGTTTATTTATAATGTGTAGTTTTATCAAGTTGAGTATCTCTGGTTAATGGCTTAGAAGTTGTCCTTATCTTATACATACATTCCACATTTGATAAATAAATCTTGTTAAAATTTATTTTATATACCTGAATAAAAATATAAGCTTAATAGAAAGTATTAAATAACTATGCTTTTAGATAAGGAGATCTTGTTTACTTTTCTTCTCCCCAACATAGAATGACCAAACTAATGGAACTAGCAAACCTTCAACCCAAAAGACCAAGGATGACAAAGCAGCGTCATGTGAGGAAAAAGCGAAAAATAAAGGATATGTTAAATCTGTCTTCATCTGTTTCACACAGGTAATCGTCCTTAGAATTACTAAATGAAGGTTGTCTGTATGTACTTTGTGTACTTGGTTAACTCACATTAATCCTCAGTATGACTTGTTGATTATCAGCTTACTTGTTTCATCACTGGCCTCCTATTTGCCAAATTTAAAAGTATTCATAATTCACAGTTTTCCAGAATTTGATAACACTGTTTTCAAAATCTTTTACTATTTATTTTATATTACTATCTTTTTATATACCTTATTTACTGCCTTTTGCTATTAATTGCAACTTTAGCATCATTCAACTTTTCTATAATGCAAGTTTCCCTTTAAAAATGTAATTAATAGGGCTGGGGATATAGCTCAGTGGCACAGTGCCTACCCTGCAATGTGAGGTTGTGAGTTTAATCCCTGGTATTAAAAAAAAAAAAAAAAATTGAAATCAATGTTATAAATTGAGAAAGGAGTTTTGAAAATTTTTGCCATTTTTAAAGGAATGGATTTTTTTTTTTTTTTGTATCAGTAATCAAACTCAGGACCTTGTGCTTGCCAAGAGGAATAGATTTTTAAAAGAATAGATTTTGATCTTTTATTTTTTTAAAAGTAAGTGATAAAGTGTATAAATAATATGCATATCTATGTCTTGACACTGCATTCTTATGCTTTTTGTCTCTTTAGCAATAGATTAAAACAGGAACAAGTAATGAACAGTAAGGTTTAACAAGAGAAACAAATAATATAAAGTGTGAAATTTGCTAATAGTCACCTTAAACAGTAAAAAATGAATGAAATTAATATTGATGTTATCCAGAATAAAATCATATAATCTGTATAAAAAATTATTGACATTTTACATTCTTATATAAAATCACTAACATATAGCTAGTGACTGTTAGCAGTTTATTACATAGTATGTAAAATAGTGCATTAAAAACATACATTAACAGGAGGAACTTTTTTTTTCTTTTATTGGTATATATCCTGGGGTTCAAAATCAGCACTCAAATACTTTTCTTCAGGTGACTTATACAAATTAACATTTTTAGCTCCAGTTACCTCATCTATAAGCTAGGAATTAAATAGTTCACATTAGCACATTTGTTACAGTTTATTGAAATATTAAATCTAAGTATTTTGTGCAATGCTTAGAGTGTAGGAAATATTTTATCAGTATGAGCTTTTAAAATATAATTTTGTTACGCAGTTTTCAGAATTCTATTTCCAATCATAAACTCATGCTGTGATTTGTTTTTTAAATAGCAATTTGCATCCTGTGCTATTACCTTCAGATGTGTTTGACCAACCACAACCTATAGGAAATAAAAGAATTGAATTCCATATATCTACTGACATGCCAAATGTATTTAGTAAAGATTTACAGAAAGAAAAAAATTATGAGGAAAATTGTGGTAAGACTTTTAATTCTTTCTTGTGCTAATTACTTTTGTGTGTCAGAATTAAGGTTTGTATATATCCAAATAATCATGCAAAGAAAACTTTTTAAAAAATGAATATCTCAGGGCTTCTTTCCTGCTTCATAGAGGTAACTGATATTAGTAGTTGGAATGTGTATGTGTGCACACATGTGTACCTACATCCTTCAAGACCTCAACCCATGTGTTAACTTGGTATTGCTGTAACAAAATGTATCAAATAATCAACTAAGGAGGAGGCAAGTTTTATATTGGCTGTTTTGGGGATTTCAGTCCATGCTGAAGCTGACCTACAGCTTTTGAGTTTGTCTTGAGGTAGTGCATTATGGAGGGGAGTGTGTATTAGGGAAAACTGCCAAGCACTCACAGAACAAGCAAGCGACTGGCATTCCACAGTCCCTTTCAAGAACATGCTTTCAGAGACATGAAGACTTCCCTAGTAGACCCCAACTTTTAAAATTTCTACCACCTCTCAATATCATGGGCTATGGACCAAACACATAGGTGTTTGAGGACATCTGAGATCCAAATTATACTGTCCTATGTATACAAATGTACCTTTTTTTTCTATTTTTGAAAATGAGCATCATTTATAACAGTATTCATCATTCCCTTGGAAATGACTTGTTGAAAATCTGTTACATAGCACACTGTGGGGATAAGTCACTTTTTTTTATGTTCTGGAGTTTAAGCTGGGGATGGGTAGTGTACTGTATCAGAAAATGAAAGCACTACTTTATGGCTGTATAATATCCCATAGTATAACAATTTTTAATCATGTCTTTTTATCCTGTCATGCTTTGGAAATTTTCAATTTTTTACTCTTACAGAAAATACAGAATTATACATCCTTGGTAATGTATCTTTGAGTACTTGTATGAATGTAGGACCAAATTCTATTAAGTGTTGTAATGAAGTGAGTGAAAAATAACTAATTTTAATTGCCTTCTCTTATGGTTAATGTGAATAAATTGCTTTTTCAGATAGCAGAAATTATCTATAACTGGTCCATAATATTGTATAAATTTATGAGGTACAGATTCTTTTTTTAAATTTGATTTATTGAAGACTTTATACCTTGATGAGAGGGGCAAACGTCACATTTTACATTACTGTCAAAAGTACTGATGTTGAAGTAACAGTGGAAGTGTTTAAAGTTTTTTGTTATTGATGGTTTTAGGTCACAGAAACTATGTTTGTATAATGTCTTTTCTGCATCATGAAGACATTTTTATAATCCTGAATATGGCATGTTCTTTGCTACATTTTCCTACCTGTCTCTTTGGGATCCATTTGTTTTTGTTTTTTATTTTTGTTTAGGTAGTATGATAGATTATAACATTTCTACTAAACATTTGACGTGCTTCCAAATACTATCCATAAAGCCAGTTTGCTTCTTACTGGTACTGATTGATATTTATGAATAAAATTCATTATATTGCTATTTAAAATTAAAAATTTGAAGTGTTTTTGAACTTGAGTAGTTCTTAAATATGTATATACTTGGTTTTTTTTGTAGCATCAGATTACCTTTTTTCTTGGTGGAGTGGGATGCTAATGTATTTTTTTTTTTTTTTTAGTATCCCCAATTGGAAATGTCACTTATATACAGATGTTACTCTTCTGATTTATATATACAAATGTTAACCTTTTGATTGTTTTTGAGAAGATTGAAAATTGTTTCACAGTATTCTGAGGTAGCGCTATAAAGTATTGATAATCATTGGATAAATAAACTAAGGGGATACATATCCCATTAGCAGAGTACCATTGTTAATTATGTAAAGTATTTGACTGATTGCAAATTTCCTTTTGTTCATACAATGATTAAAATTTCAGAGTTGGGCAATTTGAACCTTTGCATCAGTGTGCGCCCTCCAGTTATTTAAGCTTGAATCTTTTTATTCCCTCTGTTTACTAAATTGGCTTATGCCTCAGAAAAAAATAATAATCAGAGAAGATAAAATATATTCACCAACATTTTCATCATATATCTCCTTGGCACAGAATATGCTAAAACTGAATTCATTTTCTTTTCTCTTTATAGACCCTCTAAATAGCACATAAAGCAACTGGTTGGCTATTTAGCACTTGTCTGTAACTGTTTCCATGGTATAACAGAATAAATAGTTATGACAGAAAACTGTATGGCCTATAAAGCCTGACATATTTACTATTTGAATCTTTATAGAAAAGATTTACTGATGCCTGTTTAAAACCTTGAGAGTCAGCAAAGAATTTAAAAACCAAAAAAACAAAATCTTGTTAAATTAAAAGTGGAAACAAAGGAATTAGAAAACTGTTTTGAAGTAAGAGATTTTTAATGGCTAATGCTTATATTAAACTCTTAGATTTACCTGCTGCTGAAGTTGAACCATCCAGTATAGGATTTGGAAAAATCTTTCCCAAACCTAATTTGAATGTCACAGAAGAGATTAAAGAAGACTCTGATGAAATGCCCTCAGAATGTATTTCTAGAAGGGAGTTGGAAAAAGGCAGAATTTCTAGAGAAGGTAATGTCATGAAATAAACCAGCACATATTCCATTTTATATTTCTTTACATCTACAGAAGCAGAACATCAGTTCATAACATGTACTTTAAGACACACACTGTAAAATATTTCTCTAGTTAGTAGTATTTGTTACCACTTTTTGTTTTCTAAAAACCATATTTCATATGTGAAAAATTCTTTTTTTATTCAACATTTCCAGCCTATATTTGTGAAAATTTTTTATTTTCATTTTTTCATGAGGCATATAAAACAAATGAATACATTCCAAATCTGAGCTTATATGTCTCAAATTATATACCATTAAAATACTGCATTTGAGTGTATGCAAAATAGCATTTAAAAAATAGGTAATTGAAAATGAATGTTTTAGGATTTTCTATCCTAAAATAGTAATTTGTTACTTCTGTAGGAATTTTACTGTTTTAATACATGTTTGGAAAATATAGAGGTTTTTGATAGGTATAATTTTTCCCATAGTAATGAGAGATTTTCAACTGGCATTTTTGTTGAAAATAACTAGTTGAGGGCCAAGGTTATAGGTCAGCATCACAGTACCAGGACAAGGTTGTGAGTTCAATATCTAGTACCCCCCCCCAAAAAAACCCTCAAAATTAAAAAATATCTAGTTGAAAAAAACAATACATGTATACATCTAGTTATAAAGAACAGATTACTGGCAATAAAATAAGGGCCACAAAATAGATCAGAGATTCCTTCTCTAAAATACCTGATTATTGTTTTTGAGTAAGTCACTGTTAATTTAATTATATATGTGACTGGTATTTTGGGAAATTGACTTTAATCAAAATAACTATGCAAATGATATAATATCTTTTAGTTCTTTTATTTTCTTTAATGAACTAGTTTATCATAAAGGGACTTTAATAGTAGATACTTCATCAGGGATTTAGCTGAGTGGCACAAGTGCTTGCCTGGCAAGTGTGGGATCATGAGTTTGAGCCCTGGTACCAAAAAAAATTTTAATTAATTAGTTAATTAATTAAAAAATAAAAATAGATACTTTATTATTCATTCTGGAAGTATGAAATTTTTGAAACAATAAAGTTATGTTTTTTATATTCACTTTAGATTTTTAAAGTGTTTTTATATCCATTCATAATATTACTGCTAATGTCCATGGTTTCAACATTTTCATACAGTTAATATTCATGGTTTCAACATTTTCATACAGTTACATTTTGAAGTTGTTATAATTTTTTTTGAAAATTGATAAAAGTTTTAATTTTATATCTTCATTTTGTTTCTCTTTAAATAAGAAATGGAAACACTTTCAGTTTTCAGAAGTTACGAACCTGGTGAGCCCAACTGTAGAATTTATGTAAAGAATTTAGCCAAGCAAGTTCAAGAAAAAGTAAGTTGAAAATTTTAAATTGTTTTTATTTTACCTTGTTTTCCACTGGCTTCCTTATTTATCTTTTTGGTATTGAAATTCTAGGACCTTAAATTCATTTTTGGGCGATACGTTGACTTCTCATCAGAAACACAACGGATCATGTAAGTGGCAGTCATACCTGAAATTGTTTTTTTATATCTGTCATGAATTTATCACTTTTCATTATGCCACCATTTTTTTTCCAGCTGAAAACTACATAAAGAAATAGGTCTGTTCTTTTGCATGAGTAATCTATTAGACATCCAGGAGTTGTTCAGCTTCTATAAATGGGCATGTAAGAAAATTTTACTGATTTCTTAGTGGGGCTTTTTCTCATTCTCCTTTTTCTTTCTTTCTCTTAGAATTCTGTATTGTTGCTCCCCTTTTTTCTGTTTTTTTTTCTCTTTAAATAAAATTTTAAAAATGTATAATTGCTATTGTAAAAAAAGAAGAAATAGGAAGCACTATAAAAGATATAGCTGCATGTATGTTTAGATGTGTGGGATTGATGACCATATTTCTAGGTTCTTGTTGGATTGTTGAACAGATCTGTTTGCACTCTCACTGTTTTAGTGTCCACTTTGTGTGCTTTAATTCTGTAACTTGAATAACTATTTCTAAAAGAACAATATGTAATGTATCAACTAGTGATTTCTTACTGTTTATCTTCTTTTCTTGAAATTCTGTAATATTTCTACCTTTTTCCTGTGTTTTTTTTCTCTTTAAATAAAAAAAAAAATTTTAGTATTTATATTTCATAGCAGGCCACATTATGTCTGTTGCACCTACTTAGTTTTTTGTAGTTATAGCATGAAAGTAGCCATAAACTCTACATAAATAAATATTCACATTTGTATTTTAATGCATCTTTATTTACAAAAATAGACCTTGAGAAATATTCTTACCCTAGTCTTCATCTTAAAGCAGTCATAACAAACCTTTTCAGATCTTTCAACAATGTCTTGGTTACTTTTCTCTTATTGTTGAGACAAAATAACTGATGCCTAAAATGAAGGAAGGAAAGGTTTATGTAGCTTACAGTTTTTGGAAGTTTCAGTCCATATTCAGCTGGTTCCAAGGCAGGGTAAAGTACCTAAGGGGCAGCCATTCATGGCTGCCACAAACAAAAAGAACACAAGGGCAAAAAAGGGGAAGGTGTGACTCCTTCCCTCCTTTATATTATATGCTGGCTACCTGCCCCTGGGTGAGTGTAGCACTCACACTGCCAATCCCAGCACTAGACAACAAACCGTTAATCACAAATGCTACATTCAGCCATCTCCACACCTGCATGAGGATTGGGGGTGGGGCATTCAAACATAAATCATAACAAATAATAATAAGCAACACACTGCAACATGTGTACAGATTATCTATCATTGCCCTAAAGCACTGGTACTGGAGCTTTAACACTATTTAATTATCACTTAATGTCTTAGTTACTTTTTCTCATTGTTTAGAAAAACTATCCAACACCCAAACTTAAGGGAGAAAAGGTTTATCTAGCTCAGTCTTTAGACATTTCAGTTCATAGCTGGCTGTCTGCAAAGCAAGTTGGCATGGCAGAGGAACATTTGTAGGAGAAACATTTCTTGCTGGCCATCAAACATGAAAGCAATGAGGTAGTGAAGCGGCAGCAGCATCCCCCTTTTTCTTCTACATTCCATCCAGGTATCCACTCTTAGGGTTGGTAGACTCACATCCAAGATGTTTCACTCGCAATCTCAGCATCACACATTTAATGCTACTATCACACATTTTAATCCCAGAATCACACAACCTAGAACCAGCTACTTCTATAAAGCCCCACCTGAGGCTTTGGAGAGACATCTAAGATACAAGCCTTAGCACATGGAATATTTGATAAAACAGCTTGCTAGGCATATATCCTGAGAGGCTGTTTTTTCTAGGTTAGGTAAGAACTCATGAACTTGTATTTCTAGAAAACTCTTGAGTGATTCAGTTGCTGCTGGTCCTATGATGGCACTTGAAAACATTGTTTTAATGAGTGATTCAAGAATACATATATATATATAAATCAGGTGATTTTTTTATTTATACTCCGAGAAATTCTTATCTCTTAACTGGGTTGCTCCCAATCCTATGAAAGCAAAAGAGACACATATATATTTTGTAAATGATATGAAAACTAATGTTTGGGATTTGAACTTCATTGGTTGAAATCCCATATTCATTCCAAAGTAAGAAAGAAAGACTGTTGGCCATGTAACTAATATGAGGATGAAGTAGAAAAGATAAAGTAACTTTTTGTGGATATTGAGAGAAGACTTTAGTTAATTTTTATTTGAAACCCCCACCTTAAGATATTACCTGGTCCGTGTATCTTTTTAGATAGGTGTGTATAGGTAGTACCATATCTTAAAATTGTTCATTCATATTTGTTAACAGCAGTTGTCTCCTCTTATCAAGATATAAGAAGCTTAATATTTCTGCCCATTGCAAAATACTTGTTCTGTATTACAGGTCATGATCATCAAAAAATTGCATTCATATAAATGCATATGAGTATCTTTGTAAACATTTTTTTCTATTTCCAGTAGTGCCTTAGTATTTGAAGTGAAAAATTAATTCTGCTTGGTTTAGTGATGAGTAACATCACTCTGGGAGATGAAGCAAGAGGATCACAACTTCAAATGCATCCTGTACAACAGAAGGACTTAGCAAGACCTTGTCTCAAAAATAAAAGTTTAAAAGGAACCAGGGATATAGTTAGCATAAAGACCCTGTGTTCAATCCCAGTCCCAGAAGGGGAAAAATACTATATCGACAAATATCAATATAGAATATGTTGATGTATATACAAATGGTAAATTGTTTCTCATAAGATTAGTCATGTGATTTTTTTTTTTTTAACATTTTGTTTCTTTTTGGGTTTTTTTTGGTTTTTATCTTTGTACCGGGGATCAAACTCATGACCTTGCACTTGCCAGGCTTGTGCCACTGAGCTAAATCCCCAGCCCTCATTTCATTTTTAAAATTGATACTTTTTGTGTTTTGTATTCTCTTGCTGTCCTAATGGGAGGGCATACTTAAGTTATAAATTATAATTTCATTTTACTAAGTAGATTTCAAATATAATTTTCTTTCAGAATTGTTGCAAATGAGTATACTATGTAATAGAACACTGCTAAGAAGAAAGTGTGGCTTTTGCTCTCTGGTTTAAAAGAGTCAGTGTCTAGGCATCATTAAGGTTTCTTCTAAACCTGAAATTCTGCTTATAATTGGTTCTTGTCAGCTGTTTTTTTTTTTTTTTGACACTAGAGTGGATAGTATTAAATTTACTATAAGAAACTTAAAAAGTAGATATGAAACAAAAACTGAAGTTTCCTTTGCTAGGGAGTAATTCATTAGTAGAAATACTGCCTACCATGTGCAAAGCCATGGGTTCAGTCTCTAAAATAATTGAAAAACATGTTTGTTTTTAACCTTATCCTACTAATTTTTAAAAATCACAAACATTTATAATAATTTAAAAAGAAGATGAACACATGAAAGATGTTACCTACTTGTAGAAAGAACAGAATTTTAGAAAGCGTAAAAGGCATTATATTCGTTTTCACTTTGAAATAGCAAAACTGAATTGTTGGACACATTTTCATTCACTGTGTTGAGTTGTTTGATATTCTTTGAATTAAAACTGCTCTTTCTCCCGCTATAGGTTTGATATACGCTTGATGAAAGAAGGTCGCATGAAAGGACAAGCTTTCATAGGACTTCCAAATGAAAAAGCAGCCACAAAAGCCTTGAAGGAAGCTAATGGATATATTCTTTTTGGAAAACCCATGGTGGTTGTATCCTTTAAATGAGTTTATTAAAAAACTGTATAATTTTTAAGAGAAGAATGTAGTAAACTGTCAGGGTTCCTCAGAAGTAGAATCCTACTTTGAGCTATTTAGTGACAGTGAAACATGCCTTAGCTAAGACAGATGACATTGTTTAGATTTTTATTGGCAAATAAAGACAATTCAAAAGTGCAAAGTTATTGAATTTCATCTATATCTAAACATTTCATGTATGCAACCCAAAAGTGCATCCTTATACTAAACCTAAGAGATTATAGTGTCTAGAATTTATCACCAGATAGTAATTTTTAGTTTTATGATTTTATTGTAAGTCACATTTCTGCTTGAGAATTTCAAAAGCAGAGTATTAATTAACCATCATATTTTAGTGGTTGCAATTTGTAAACTTAGTAATCAGCAAGATAAGGTGCAAATGTGTAAGTATAAAAAATAATAAAGGTTAATTTTTATTTCTCTTCCATATCATGACCAGCAGGAGGTAGTCAAAGCAAATTTAAAAGTTACTCCTTCTCTATATTAGAAAGTTGATAATTTGGAAAAATAATTTACTTTAATATTCATGAGGAAACCTTAATTTTAAAATACTAGCAATTTGCCCGATCTGCCAGGCCAAAGCAAGATTCTAAAGAAGGAAAAAGAAAGTGTTAAAAATTAATAAAGGTAAGTATGGATAAAAACATGGTAAAAACACAACACTGTATTTTTTTGAAGTAAAATTAAGCAAGGGTAAAAGTCTGATAGAATAAGCATTCAGCTATGTAAAGAATTTTAAGGAAATATCTAGGTTTAAAAGTGATTTCCATTAAACTTCAAAATTCTAACTACAGAACAAAGTCCATTTGTACATAAAACTTATATAAGGAGAACATGTCTATACTAATTACTTTTTCTGCATAAAGAAGCTGATATTAAACTTTAGCATTTGAAAGAGCTTGATGAAACACAGGTTATTAGGCTTTTCCCTCCTACCAGGTGTTTTTGATTCAGTAAGCGAAGTCAAAGACAAGTAGTACCAGTTATCATGCCGCTGAGGGATTTCTCAGTGGTATTTTCCTAAAAGAGCAGAGTATCTGGCATGCCAGAATAAGTTGGTCACCCCGGTGGCATCTGAGCCTTTGCACACCAAGGAGTTTATAAGTAATATTGGTACAACTGATCTAGGAACAGGATTTTTAAAAACTCATGAGCAAAGCAGTCCAAGATTTTTCAGCTCTTTAAATCGTATAGTGCTAAATATATAAAATTAATTTTTAACGTACTTTAGAAAGACATGTTTTTGTGGAGTTGAATCTTTTGTCTTTGAAACAGTTAATTTTAATACCTTAATAATTTAATGGCTAGGAATGGTAGAATTAAGCACCTTAAATTCTAAAATTTATGTTAATTTAAAAAACAGGTGAAAATACATTCATTTTTAAAAATCTTTTCTCCTTTTGTAAACTAGAAAAATGTAAAAAGGAGTTTTTTAAAGTTACTATTGTTTGTCTGAAAAATATTAAATAAGACAATTTTGCTTCAATGTCTAATCTCTTAGAGATGCTTTTAATATTTAGATTTTATTTTAAGTATCTGTACTGGTACACCCAGAAGTGCCTAAGTAACGTTAGAGGAAAATTAAGTAATTTCAGTATGTATTTAAGAAAATCATTTTGTACTCTAATGCTGAAAAATAAGAAAAAATTTAAACTACATTCTGCTGTTCTTCTTTAGAAGCATTCCTGCGTACATACTGCTGTAATACTGTCATGCAAAATGTATCCTTTCTTGTTGTATCCTTTTTGGGGCACTGTTTTTTGTTTTGTTTTTTGTTTTGTTATTTTGTTTTATTTACTAGAAATGTTTTCTCCCTATTCTATCCATTGGTCTAGGCCAAACAGTATCTTTTTATACTTTATGCAAATGAAATGTTTCTAAAATTTTATAGCTTGAAAGAAATTTATATGTTTTCTTATATTTGTTGTTGAATTTGCTGTCATTTAGGTTATAGTTTTTCCACAGAAAGTTAGTGAATCAGGTCAACTACTTAGAGAATGTGTATGCATTTGCTTTAACACAGAATGTGTTCTTATATTTCTCTTTGTGTAGTTTGGTAACCTTAAGTTGCTTATGGTTTCTCTCTTAAGATATATCTGGTTTACACATTCTACATAAAATTTGAATAGAGAAACAAATTATTTTCTTTAGAAAAGAACTTGTGTTAAAAATTAAAATAACTATATATAAATCCCAAATTAAGTAGCAGATCTCACCTTTGAAGTCTTACTGAAATTTCCATTAACTTAGATAGCAAATAGAAGTTTTTTACAGAAAGCAAAAAAGGGTAAGAAAAGAGTAACAAGGTAGGAAATACAGTGTTGAAGTAAGGTAGCTCGATGATGGGAAAAAAAAAATGATCCTAGTACGAATATAAGAATAGCAATTCCCAGGCTGATTAACCAGAATTACCCTTAACCATACTTCTCGAACTTGGCTGCATATTGGAGTAACCTGGGAACTTTGAAAAATAATAAATAAAAATTAAAAATATTTTAATGTTAGTTTCCTTCCCCAAAGAGTAGGTACTATATTGTATTAATTTTGGAATGGGTTTTAGAAATTTTCACAATTTTCTAAGTGAGTCTAATGTGCAGTCAAAGTGGAGAACCACCAGTGAAGTGGTTGAAGATTCCTAGACCAATCCTAAAAATAATAAATTGCAATATCTTGGAATAGGGTCTAAGAATCTAATTTGAAAAGTTTCTTTAGTAATTTAAGGACTGACCAGTTTGGAAACTGTTTATCTGAAGTAAAATGGTTGGAATAACCCTAATCACCTATAACTAAAAAACATTTATAGATCCAGAAATTGCAAATATTTTGATAAGCACAGTTAAAATCTTTTATTCATTCATGTTATAAATTAGTTCCTGTATAAAGCATTTTTGTGATTAAATTTATGCTGACGTGATTCACTAACTTTCTAAATATAATTATTTTAGCTTTAATTATTTTAAAACTCCTAAACTGTTACAATAATAATTATTTTTAACGAGTTTTTATGGTATTTTAGGTTCCTCTTGAATTTCGTGTCTTTCAACTTTTTCCCAACTTTGAGAAGAAATTGACTACCTGGACTATGGAACTGTGCGTAACAGCTTTAAAAGTATATTTAAAAATTAAATCAATAGTCATTTGTCAGATATATATTATAACTCTTACAATGAGGTGCCTCATATATAATAAATTATTTTCTTTCTGGTAAAATAGTATTTGTTATTTTTTATTATAGTGGTTTGTATGTCTAGAAAAGTATAACCTAATTATATGAATTTTTTAATCTTATAATTAAATTTTCTTTAATGATTATAAATACTGCTATTTTCATTTTATCTGAATAAAGATCTTAACTTGCACAAGTTTATTTATTTAATTTTAAGTTTTATTTATTTTTGTTCTTTTTTCTTTTTTGGTACCACGAATCAAAGAACTCAGGGCCTTACACATGCCAGGCAGATGCTGTGCTGCTGAGATCTATCCCTGGTCCCACAAGTTTATTTTTAACGTATTTTAAATTTTATAATTATTTTAGCAGTGGTTATATTATTTGTTTGGTGTTGAGTTTTACCAAACAGTATACTTTTTGTTAAAGTGCTATAAATCACATCTTTTTACTTAAAACATTGCAAAGTGCCGAGAAGAACATTGAAGGTAAGAATAGTGAAAATTGAAGACAACTCTTAAAAGCAGTTTTCTTTCAAGTAGAATAAGGGCACAAGTCTTTAATTGAGGACAATATGATTTCAAGAACTATACAGAGGCCATTAGGGTTTTATCGCAGTCCAGATGAGTTTTTATTTGTAATCTCAGGGAAATGTTACTAGAATTTAGTAAGCACATTCCAGTCTGTCATTTCCAGTGTAACCCACAGTGACAACAGACAAAATCATATCTGTAGTTCTAGAGAGCCGAGGATGTCCTAAATCCAGTCAGAACAATGGCAAACCTTAACAAAAGACCTGACCCATGGCCAAAACTGAGTTCATTAATTTGTGAATAAGGAAGTGGCTTAGGGTTGAGTGACTGAGAATGGCAGAAGTACATGGGTACTGTGAGCTGGACTAGGTAGGAGGCATAATAGCACCTTTGTAATAATCAGAGAGAAGTATGCAGAAAAGTACCCCATACCAGTAACAGGTAGCTTCTAAGTTTAGAGGACTCTATATAACAGTTTGAGGAAATAGTTTGTGTTTTTGGTTGATTGCCTCAGCATTGATGTCTGGCCTTCCTGCCCTGGGACATCACAGCCTCATCCTCAAGAATGAATCCCGGCAGACAGTGAAGCATCTCTTAGCCTGGCTCATGCTTAGCAGTAGGGAGTTAAAGGCAAAGCATCACTGACCTGTCACATTGCTCCAAAAGGCTACACATCAGCACCTTAGCTAGACCCATTTGCAAGGCCAATTTAGTGGGTATTTTCTTAGCCAGCTCTGTACATATTAGTACATGGTTAAGGTAATAGTTAGTCAAAATGGAAACAAATGGTCATCTTTCAGGAGAACTTTCCTGGTAGTCCTCCACAAAGAAGCTTTTTTTTTTTTTTCTTAAAGACTGAAGATACACTAAATTTATATGCTACCGAGACTGCTTAAATTAATGTAGGAAGTAAAACAGTACAGATCAAAGATCTGGTATCTGAATAGAAAAGTTAATTAAAGATAGACACCTGGAGAACTTATTAATAACAATAGAATGAAGAATAGATTATGAAAATCTGGAGGTCTTTAGTGTGGTAATTCAAACAAAAATTTTATTCAGTGAAATGAGTTCATG
This sequence comes from Hydrochoerus hydrochaeris, assembly GCA_004027455.1. Classification (NCBI taxonomy): domain Eukaryota; kingdom Metazoa; phylum Chordata; class Mammalia; order Rodentia; family Hydrochaeridae; genus Hydrochoerus; species Hydrochoerus hydrochaeris. The sequence goes on from PVLA01000932.1 coordinate 355,880, forward strand.
AAACAGAAGGAGGAAGTCAAGAAGGATGGAGTAAGAAAAGGAAGGTATAACATTGAGATTGAGGAAAATGAGAGAGTAAACTACTTTGCTGCTACTGGTAGGTAGTACCTTGTGTTTGGGTCCATGGTTGTTGAGATTATCAACATAGTTCTCAATCTTTTTCCAGTTAAGTTCCACATTAGTGCAGTTACTGAGTTGAATTTATCCAAAGTTAAGCATTTCCTTGATGAAGAGAACAAAGTTGGGGAAGGACAAAAGTGTTGATGTACTCAAAAAATATTTATAAAAATGGTACATAGAAAATGAGCTGCATAAGAAGTGAGAAAATTAAAAATATTAAATATTAGAAAATAGTATGATCAGTTATTGATGGTAGTATTGCAGTAAAGCTGAAGATATGTTTGAAGTTCTTTATCAGAGTGGCAATTAGAAATTCATGAGGTTGAAAGGAGAGGTGACTGAAATTGAAAATATTAGAGAAATATTAACAGCACAGTTATTAACAACTGTAAGATCTAGGATGTAAAGATGAGAGTAGTTATTAACGACTGTAAGATCTAGGATGTAAAGATGAGAGTAGAGGTAGAATGATGGGAAGAAAAAAAGTTAAAGAATTGAATAACAGAAAGTTACAGTACCTGAGGGAATTTTGAAATTACTAAAAATAATGACAGGAGTAGTTATTTAGTCAATAGGTAAGTTACTCTTAGAGCATGTAAGGGTCAAGTATACAGGGAAGACTGTGTTTAATAATAAACTAAAATTCTGACTCATCTTCTACCATCAGTGGTAAGAAAAATAGTTTACTGAGAAACTGGGTGTGTGTGGTTATTTGGATTATTTTGAGGCAAGATCTTGCTGAGTTGCCTAGGTGGTCTCACATTTGTAATCAGCCTATCTCAGCCTTTCAGAATGCAGGAATCATAGACATTGCACCACAACACCTGGCTCAGAAGCTATGCTACAGTGATTTTTTAATATGGATTTTAAATTCAAAAATTGTATCTGTGGCCAGGGAAAATTCTTTATCTTCTGTGTCTTATGTTCCATTGGAATAACAATATCTACTTTAGGGATTTGATGAATATAAAAAGTTGAGTAGAAATCTGATATATATTTAAGCCCTCAAATAGTAGCTCTCGGGATGGTGGTTCTGTTTTCCATTACTGAAACAAATTGCCTGATACTGGATAATTTGTAAAGACAAGAAATTTAGCTTACAGTTTTAGAGGCCCAGAAGTACAACACTGGTCTCCACTTAGCTTGGTGAGGGTTCCACAGTGGATAGCATCATAATAATAGGAGTATGTAAGGAGGAAGAGATCACAAGTTGGGAGGAGCTACTCCTGTTTTTGTGCTTTCCTCTCCAGAACTAAATGGGTTGCCCAAGAAACAACTGTTAGTGTTATCCAGTGCCAAGACAAAGCATCCAAGGCCAATGTGCATAGTGTCCAGTGACTGAATCTCCCAACACAGGGCTCTACCTCTTAATGTTTCTACCACGTTAGCACATCCCAGCCAGAGTGAGGTACAAGTCACCCATGTATAAATCCCTGGAGAATAAAATGAAGCCATATCCAGACTGTAGCATCAAAAGTTATGTAAAAATTCTGAAGGTTTAAAACTTACTCATTCTTCCACCTTAACACTGAGAAACCCAGGACCCCTATTACTTCCTTGCCTTACATATAGAATGAGGCTATTTGACAAATTTAGAAATTTGGTTTCCTAGGATTTAACATCTTTATAAATATTTATACGTTCCAACTTCATGCACACTTTTAAATGGAACATGTGGTTTGAGTATACAGTGTCCAAGTAAGAGTTACTTGGACTTGTATAGAATCTCTCTTTTCTCCTCCTTCAACCCCTCTTCCGTCTCCTTTTCCCCATCTTTCTCTCTTCTCTTTTCTTTTCTTTTCTTTTCTTTTCTTTTCTTTTCTTTTCTTTTCTTTCCTCTCTTCTCTCTCTCTCTCTTTCTTTCTTTCTTTCTTTCTTTCTTTCTTTCTTTCTTTCCTTCTTTTCTTTCTTTCTTTCTTTCTTTCTTTCTTTCTTTCTTTCTTTCTCTTTTTCTTTTTCCTCTCTCTCTTTCCATTCTCTTTTTCTTCTCTTTCTCTTTTCCTTTTCCTACTCACTAGGTGGAGCCAGGCCATTATCCTGACAATGATGAATAGAGTCATCTTGGATTTGCAGAATAACTGGTGATATAATTTAACCTACTAAATGTTATCAGCTAGTCAGATTTCTCACTTGTACAATAAGTTCTTTACTTTTCTTACTGGAAGGACTTATTTTTCTTACTGTACAGAATAGTGCAACATAAGTCCTTATACTAGCAAGATTTATCAAGAAGCCAGAGCAAACAGCTCTCTGTTGTTTGTAATAATGCAAGATGGCAAACCACTTTGCAAAACTGGTAGTTTCTTACAAAGTTGAAGACACACAGGGGACTCAGTCATCTCATAGATATCTAAGAGTTGGAAAAATCACACAAGTGACTTTTATGAGTGTTTTCAGTGCTTTTATTCATCCTTCAAAATGAAAGCGTGTCTGTTCTTCAATGGCCATAGTTCATCCATAGAAAGTTCCTCTACAGAAAATACATGAATTAATATGCTTTGTCTTAAATACCTAATGTCATGTATAAGAAACTAGATTGAAAAAGTTACAGAGTATGATGCTATTTTCATGACATTATGCGAAGGCAAACTATAGGACCAAGAGATAGCTGGTTGTGGGACCCAGATGTGGAGGAGTGAGTTGTTTACAAAAGGACAGGACAATTTGGGGGCATGATAGAAATAATCTGTGTTCTCTTTATGGTTGTATACTATGCATTTACCAAAACTTGTAGATCTGTACACATACAAAAATTTTTACTATATTTAAAATTTACATAATAAAATAATTTTTCTTGCTCTATATCATTTATGATTTGTGTTGGAATTATAACCAGGATAGAATTATAATCTGCTTGGAATTATAACCAAGATAAATCTAAGCCCTGATCCACCTCAGGTAATACTGGAGTGAGATATACTACTGTTTAGCATTAAAGATTCTATTTGTTCCTTTAATTTTATGAAGGATTTTTTTTTAGACAAATGGAGTTCAAAGATTTTTCCATTTAATCTGTGATTTTTTTCCAGTTGTAAATGTTTTCAGCTTTGCTGAAGGGATTAACTGATATTTAATATCTGTAAATCTGCCTACCACTAAAATCCTTACAATTATTACTGTATTTCTGACTACAAAGGAACTCTCCACAGCCAGTACTATAACTTTTTTAAAGTCTTAGTTTTAATGGACTTTAATAAGTCAATGCATGTCTCTGATCCTTGGTTTCCCTATTTATAATTTGGATATAATAGCATCAATCTGGCAGTTATTGTTTTAGATAGTATAATATTGTATTGTTTGAGACATACAAATACATAAAGCATCTGTTACTATTACTGATGCATAATAGTTGTCATCTATTTTAACTGTGATATGATTTAAAAGAACTTTTATATAATGCCATTCCTACAGTAGAAAAACAACTGCCTTTTAGATTCTCTGGAAATAAAGTTTTGCTGTTTTTATTAATACATGTTTGTGATACAGATTCAATAGATTTGTCCTGGAGAGTTGGTACATGTATATACCACATTGTGATCCGTTTTTACTTCATCTTCCACTCTCTTCCTCCTATATCCACCCCATCCTGAGATTCCCCTAAGGAAAATACTTAATAAAGAATCAACCTGGGGTGTAGCTCAGCGGCCCAGAGCCTGCCTGGAAAACATGAAGCCGTGTTCAACCTCTGGTATCAAAAATAAAAAGGAATCAAATACCTATGTTATCTTATTTCACAGTTGTCAAAACAAAGCTATTGAGAGGAATTTATGCTGTTTCTTTTTTAGGGATTGATTACTTAACATTGCCTCAATTTTATGATAACCTGTAGCAGGACTGAGAGACTTTGCCATAGGTAGAGGTATTTTACTGTTAAAGAGAGACCAAGTGAATAAGTAATGACAATATACAGAGGCAGTTAGTTTTAATCACTACCCTGAATTATAATCAGTACACAAATATGTATAACCAATCCTTTATTTTAAAAATACCATCATAAGACAAGATAAATTGAAACAGTAACAATAAGCTTCCTTAATTTAGTATAAATTGTGTAGTATACATTAATTAAAAACTGAGAAATGCTTATGTAATCAGAAGTTAGACATTTTTGGTTATTTTTATATTTTGGTTATTTTATATTTGGTTACTTTTTATTTTGGTTATTTTATACTGATTTATAATAACTAACAAGAATAAATACAGAGAATATAAAGCTTTGAAAAATGTACTAAAAACATCTTGGTAACATACAGTATAGCAAGATTTTTTATTTATACAACTTGTATTTGTCAAACTTTTTTATTTTATTTTATTTTTAAAGAGGTAGAATTAAACAGAACAAAACAGATCATAAGATAACAATGTAAGGGAAACAGATTTCAAAGCAAGACAACCGGAAACCTTCACTGTCTATCATATTGTCTCTTTTTTTCTTCCAAATAGTTGTCCATATCTTCACATACAATGAGTTTATACAAAACAAAATAGTATAGAACTGGTCAAAACAGGATGCTGACGGCATTTTAGGTCTTCCAAGACCAGACAATAAAGAAGTCAACAAGGGTTTCCATAATGTCTCTCATTCGCTTGAAAATAGCTGTCTGTGCATTCATGTATGTTGAAATTAAACAAAACAAAACAGACTAAAATCACTCTGAACAAAGAATAATAGTATTGCTGATGCTACCGAATCAGCACTGGGTACCTTAGCTTGTCTTCAAAGTAGCTGTTCATTTCATCGATTAGATTTCATTCTATTATCGATTCTCAAACTTTTTAGAAGTTCCACACAAGCATGAGTCTCTACATGTATACTTATCCTTTCTGTATTAGAGGGAAAAAACAAAACAAACCAAGATAAATTCCTAGAAAAATACAAAACGAAAAAGACATATAAACAACAATAGTAAAGAGCCCAGAACACTGACAATATAGGCCTTCAAAAAGAAGTGGTATGGGTATAACTACAGTTGTTATTTTACATAATGGTCTTAAAGAGTTCCTCAGATCACTATGCAATAATATGCACAATTATTCCAATCCTATGAATGTTACCTATTTTGTTCTAAAAACTTAGAGTTTGTAGCGCAGTCATCTTAGCTATCCTAAGTGTGTTTATATAATTTTAGACATTTTTTTCTTTTCCCTTCCTTTTTCTTTTTCCTCATTTTCCCTGAGATATTAATTTTTCCCCTTTAGGCAGATTCTTAGCTTTCACGGTAATTATTGAGTTTTTTGTATCTTATATACTCTTACCATTTCTTACACTAGGGAGACTATACAGTATTTGCACATGTGAGTTTGATTTATTTCACTTATGAGTATGGTCTCAAGTTGCATCCATTTACTTATAAATATTTCCATGTGATCATTCTTTATAGCAGAGTAGTACTCCATTATAAAAGAATACTAAATCTTTTTTATACATTCCTCAGTTGATGGGCATTTAGGTTTTTTCCAAGATCTGGCTATTCCAAATTATGCTGCTATAAACTTGGGTGTACATATATCACTTTGAATTGATTTTTTCAGTTCTGCAGCCTTCCCAGCATTTGTTGTTGGCAGTTTTGTTGATCCTGGCAATTCTTTCTGGAGTGAGATGGAACCTGTGTTGTTTTAATTTGCATTTCTGTAATGACCAGTGACTATTGGTATTTCTTTTGCTATTTGTATTTCTTCATCTGAGAACTGTGTATTCATCTCAGATGCCCATTTTTGGAATGGGTCTTTGAATTTTGGGGATCTGATTTTTTAAAAATTCTTTATATATTCTAGACAGAAGTCTTTTGTCTGAGGGACCATTCACTAAGATTTTTTCCCAATTTGTGGGTTATCTTTTAGCTATCCTGGAGATTTCTTTCAACATGCAAAAACTCTTTAATAAGACACTATCCCAGTTATTGATTCTGTGAATTATTTCACATGCGGTTTGATTCTTGTTCATGAATTCTTTACCTACCACTTTGTCTTCCAACAAACTTAGTGTTTCTTTTTTAATATTTAGATCTTTGATCCATTTAGACTTTAGTACATGGTGATAGGAATGGGTCTAGTTTTAGTTTTCGGCATGTGGAGAACCAATTTTCCAGCATCATTTATTGAAGAGACTATCTTTCTTCCGGTGGACATGTTTGGCCCCTTTATCAAAGATAAGGTTGCTGAGTGTGTCAGTAGTTGTAGTTGTATCTTCCAATCTATTCCATTGATCTTCAGGTCTGTTTTTATTCCAGTATCATGCTGATTTTATTACAGTAGCTTTGTAGTATAACTTCAAGTCAGAGATTGTGATGCTTCCTGCCTTACCTTTGTTTCTTAGAATTGTCTTTGCTATTCTGGGTCTCTTCTGGTTCCAGATGAATTTTAGGAGTGATTTCTCTAAATCTGTGAGGTATGGTACTGGTATTTTGATTGGGATTGCTTTGAATCTGTATAACAATTTTGGGAGAATGTCCGTTTTCACAGTGTTTTGTCTTCCTATCCATAGACAAGGGATGCCTTTCCATTTTCTGAGGCCCTCTTCGATTTCTTTTTCAGGGTATTATAATTTTCCCTGAATAAATCTTTTGCTTCTTTTGTTAGATTAATTCTTAAGTATTTCATTTTGTTGGATGCTACTGTAAATGGTGTGGCTTCTCTTATTTCTCTCTCAGTGGTTTTGTTGTTAGTGTATAGGAATGCTATTGATTTTTGAGTGTTGACTTTGTATCCAGCTACATTACTGAATTTATTTATTATGCCTAGGGATCTTTCAATGGAGTTTTGGGGGTCCTCTATATAAAGTATCATGTCATCTGCAAATAATGATAATTTAATTTCTTCTTTTCCTATCCTTATGCTAGTATTTCCAGCACTATATTGAATAGGAATGATGATAATAGACATCCTTGTCTTGTTCCTGATTTTGGGATAAAGAATTTCAGTTTTTGGCCATTTAATATGACGCTGGCTGTTGGGTTGTCATAGATGGCCTTTATCATATTGACGTAAAGACCATCTTTTCCAATTTTCTGTAAGGTTTTTATCATGAATAAGTGTGGGGTCTTATCAAAAGCTTTTTCTGCATCTATAGAAATGATCATATGATTCTTTTGGCTCTATTGATGTGGTGGATTACATTTATTGATTTGCATATGTTGAACCATCCTTTCATGCCTGGGCTGAATCCCACTTGATCAGTGTATAATCTTCTTTATGATTTGCTGCGTTCTGTTTGCCAAAATTTTATTGAGAAGTTTTGCATCTGTGTTCATTAAGGAGATTGGCCTTACTTCTCTTTTTTGGTTGTGACTTTCTCAAGTTTTGGTATTAGAGTAATATTTGCTTCCAGGAATGAGTTAGGGAGGACTGTTTCCCTTTCAGTTTCATTGAAGAGTTTGAGGAGTATTGGCATTAAATCTTTGAATTTCTTGTAGAATTCAGCTGTAAATCCATCTGGACCTGGGCTTTTCTTTGTTGGTAGGAATTGAATTACATTTTTAATTTTGTTAATTGAAATTGGGTTATTCAGCAATTTTACATCTTCTTGACCCAGCTTTGGTAATTCATATGTTTCTAGGAATCTGTCCATTTCTTCTGTGTTATCAAGCCTAGGAGAGTAGAGGTTTTCCAAATAGGTATTGATGATCTTCTGTATTTCCGCAGGGTCTGTAGTGATTTCACCCTTTTCATTCCGTATTGCATGAATTTGAGTTTTTTGTTTCCTTTTTAAAATAAAGTTGTCTAGAGGCCTGTCAATTTTATTTATTCTTTCAAAGAACCAACTCTTTTGATTCATTGATTCTTTTTATTTTTTTAGTCTCTATTATATTGATTTGTGCTCTTACCTTTATAATTTCCTCCCTTCTTTTAGCATTGGGCTTGACTTACTCTTCTTTTTCTAGATGTTTGAGGTATAGCATCAGTTTGTTTATTTGTGTTTGTTTTGTTTTCCTGATGTGGGAAGTCACCACAATAAATTTTCCTCTGAGGACTGCTTTCATTGCATCCCACAGGTTCCTGTAAGATGTATTTGTATTTTTGTTTGCTTGTAGATATTGTTTAATTTCTTCTATAATTTCCCCTGTGACCCACTGATTGCTCAGGAGTGTATTATTCAATTTCAATGTGTTTGTGTGTTTTTTGCAGTTTCTTTTGTCATTAATTTCTAGTTTCATGGCTCTATGATCTGATAACATGCATGGGATAATTTCAGTTCTTTTGCATTTACTTAAATATGTTCTGTGGGCTAGTGGATTGTCTATTTTGAGAACATTCCATGTGCTGCTGAGAAGAATGTGTATTCTGGTGTTGTTGGGTGGAACACTGTATACATCTGCTAAGTCCATCTGTTCACAGATGTAATTTAGTTCTGTTATTTCTTTGCTGATTTTCTATCTAGTTGATCTGTCCCTTTGTGTCAAAGGTGTGTTAAAGTCTCCTGTTATAATTGTGACATTGCTTATTTGATTTTTAATTTCTGTTAATATTTGTTTTGTATAGCTTGGTGCTCCCAAATTTGGTGCATATATATTTAAGATTGTTATCATTTCCTCTTGAAGTTTTTCCCTAACTAGTATGTAGTGGCCTTCTTTATCTCTTTGGACCATTCTTAGTTTGAAGTTCACATGGTCTGCAAACAGAATAACTATCCCCACTTTTTTTTTGAGTTCCTGTTGCATGGAGTATTGTTTTCCATCCTTTGACTTTCAGTCTATGAGTTTCCTTTTGGGTTAGATGGGTTTCTTGCAGATAGCATATGGTTGGACGTTGTTTCTTGATCCATTCTGCCAGTCTGTTTCTTTTAATTGGTGAATTGAGGCCATTTACATTAATGGTTACAACTGATATATATTGGTTTACTTTTGACATGTTATCTTTCTGCTGTTGATTTTTTACCTTTCCACTCTGTTTAATTGTTTTCCTTGCTTAGTGGTTTTTTCCTGTGTCTATCTAGAATGTCTTTCAGTATTCTTTGCAGGGTTGGTTTGGTGGTCATTAAGTTCTTCAGCTGTTTTTTGTCGTAGAAGTATCTTCTCCATCCATTTTGAAGGACAGTTTTTCAGGGTACGTCAGTCTGGGTTGGAAGTCATTTTCCTTTAGAATCTGAAACACTTCACTCCATGCTCTTCTTGACTTCATTGTTTGTGTTGACAAGTCTGCTGTGATTCTGATAGGATTTCCTTTATAGGTGATCTCTGTCTCCTCTCTAGCAGCTTTTAATATTCTTTTCTTGTGTTGGATTTCAGGGATGTTGATTATTATATGTTTTGGTGTAGTTTTATTTTGGTTATGGTTATTGGGTGTTCTGTATGCTTCACTGATCTGTATGTCAGTTTCCATTCTCATGTTTGGGAAATTTTCAGCTATTACTTCTGTAAATAGCCTCTTTATATCATTTGTTTTGTCACCTTCCTTTTCATTATACCTATCAATCTTATTTTGTTTTTCTTTGTATCATCTTGCACTTGTTGAATTATTATTTCCTGGTTCCTTGTTATTTTTAAAAGATCTCTCCTTTCCTGTTCACTAGCTGCAATCTTGTCTTTGAGGTCTGAAAATGTATCTTCACTTTTATTGAGGCGGTTTTGCCAACTTTTGATGGAATTTTTGATTTCCTGTATATCTCTTTGAATCTGCGTCATGCATTCTGTTTGTTTCTTATATTCTTCATTCAGAGTTTCCATCTTTTTGTATTGTTCCTCTAATTTTTTAACTATGTCTTCTTCAGATGTGTTCAGCATTTCCTTCATTATATTTATCATTTCTTCTCTTACCTAGGAGACTATTTCTGGTTGGAGTTCTTTTATAGTTTTCCAGAGTTGTTTCTTTACTTCAGTTGATATCATTTCAGGCATTTCAGGTGTATGGCTTATATTTTCTTTTGTGTCCATGTCTACTAGGCTTGCTTGGGTTAGGCTGGAAGTTTGAGATTGTATTTTGCTCTTTTGGTTTGTCATTTTCCTTTATTTCCGGGTTTTGAGTGATGTTTCAAGGCTTCTCCCATGCGCTGAGAATCACCTGGTCCACTTTTGGCTCCTTGGGCAGTCAACAGGCAATAGTTAACCTCTTGGAGTTCACTGGGTGTGGCCTAGTTAGGCCTGCAGGACCTCCTGTGATTTCAGATGCGGGGCATGGTCTTACCTCCTGAGAGCGTAGTTCCAAGGCTCTGGGCCTGGGACTCAATTCAGGCCCCTGTCGGCTGCTTGGCGAACTGAGTGTGGCCCAGTTAGGCCCATTTGGACTTCCTGTGTGTCCACCTGTCAAAGTATTTTTTTAATGAATGTGTAGAGGTCTTTCTGACAATGTGATCAAGTCCCTCCCTCTCTAAAAAATAAAAAACTAAACAAAATAACTACTAATCAGAGGTTAGGCATTTTTAGCTTTTTAAAATATTTTTTAACTTTGTAAAAATACATTTTACTTTCTTTTATATTAACTTATTAAATTTATGGCATAGGTTGAATTTTTTTTTTTTCCCAAGAGGGGTAGATTTTGAGACAGTCTCACTGTTTAGTGCAGGCTGACCTTGAACTCACTATGCATCAAACTGGTCTCCAATTTGTGGTGATCCTCCTGCTTTAGCCTCCTAAGTGCTGGAACCATAGTCATGTACCACCATGCCTGGCTAGATTGAATTTCATTTACCATTTCAGAACTCTGGAAATTGAACAGAGGCAACAAATTGAGAAATATATATTAATACAAATTTGTTATGACTATTACATAAAACCAGTAAAATTTGAGCCCCTTTGTCTAAAGCTGTTACTAATCCATTAGTCTGGCTTGGCTCACATGGAGCTGGCATTGTTAATCTGGAATCTTTCTGTCACACATGCAATGAAACTTATTTATTGAAATGAAAGTTTATGGCAACCATGCTAATAAATGTAGCAGATGTTGTAGGAAACATTTGAGAAACCTAACTCTGCCAATGCAGTGTTGTGATTCCAGTTGGTGCAAGTGTCAGAATAATCACAAATTAGTAGGAAGATTCTGAAATAAAAGAACCAAAGTCTGAAATAAGGCCTGCACATACTCTATTTAGGAAGTCACGTTCTAATGATTCTAAAAAGAATTTACTGGACAGTATAGGCTAAGGTAAATTTGATAACTCCTGAAACCATATATTTATATATGGTCATGTATATATGTAGATACCTGTGCTAACAAATGGTAATTGACAGTTTAAGTAACTATAAATAAATATGTCATAAGAATTAAAAGAAACTTTAAAGAATCAGTATAACATTGTTTCAACACAACTAATGTCAGTTAAGAAATTGAAGCAACCTGAACCACAGAGATAACACAAACGCCTGCCTGGTGAGTATAGGGACATCCAACTGACCAGGAGACGATACCTATAAGAACTCATTTTTGTTGTGCTTGTATCCAAGTACTAACAAGAACAAGGTACCTAGTAGTAGGTCTTAGACTGAAGCACTCAACCAGGCATGAGAGTCTGCAGTTCCTCAAATACTCAATAGGTGGAAGTCCTGACCTAGGATTTAAGGCAACACCAGAAAGACTGCAGTATTTTAGACACAAAGGGAAGTCACAGCAAACTTCTTCAAATGGGAGGTTACATGCAAAAACCAACAACAACAACAAAAAAAATACCTGGAAGTACTGAGAGAAACTAGACAGAAAACTACACAGATAATATACCGAAATCCTTCACTAAATTAAAAAATCTAGAAGAGTTGGTCTTATAATGGCAGGAATGCCAGTAAAGAGAATAAGAACCACAAATACGTAGGTGACCAAGACTCATTAAAGAAAACAGCCTAAGAGCAGGTATAAAAAGGACAAATAATTCAAAATTATTGTCACAAGATCCACAAAGAAAAGGAACACAGTTAATCATGCAGTAAAAGCAGGAAAATGATGTATGAACAACATAAAACTAACAAGAAGTTTGAGAAAGTAACAGGCAAGTTATGTAACAAGAATACAGTACTTGCTTGCACTGAAAAATTCTCTAGAGAGACTCAACAGCAGATGAACAAACCAAGCAGAAGACAGATTTAGCAAAATTGACTACAAATCTTTCAAATTACTGAAGCAGAGAGAGAGGTCTAAGGCACTATGGTGCACCTTAAAATGAAATAACATGCACATTATGGGACTTAAGGGGTGTGAAGTATGACAAAAAACCTGTTTTAAAAAGTATGAGTAAAAATTTCCCAAATGAAAGGAATGGGCACTCCCAAAAATCTCAAAGAATCTTTGTATAAATACTTGTATAAATACAAAGAACCTACAATAAGCAATGTTACAATAAAACTGTCAAAAATCATAAAGAATCGATTAGTATCAAAAGGAACTTAAAGGGTTAGATTATCAGTAGATTTGGGGCATAAATTTCCAAGATTAGAAATAATAGAATAATGTATTTAAAGCACTGAATAAGAATAATATATTCAGCAAACGTGTCTAAAAAGTGAAGGAGAAATTAAGATGTGTGGGTGAACAGAGGTTGAAGAGTACATTACAGGCTGGTTTTGAACTCATATTGAAGCCCAGACTGGCCTCAAACTCACTGCAATCCTCCTGCTTCAGCCTCCCGAGTGCTGGGATTATAAATGAATGCCACCGCACCTGGCCTAACATTTTTCAAAAGAAGCATAAAGTGTGGGAAACCAATGTTGATAGATATGTAATATTAAAAAGTAGTATTTTTGCATAACATGAAACAGAGATATAAAAGAATAGAGTTAATATATACTGTTGAAGTTAAATTACCAATTTGAAACTATTTTAATACATTTTATGTTTAAGGTTGGAAAAAATAGATTTTTATTTTGAAATCTAAACAGCAAAAGTGGCATACTTATATTGGAAAAAAAGGATTGTAAGGCAAAAATTGTCACCGGAGTCCAAAGTTGGGGGACATGTAACACGAAAAGGATCTATTCACCACAAAGTTAACATCTGAGCACCTAAGCCTATTAAGCTGACACTGACAAAACTAATGTAAAAAATAAAAAGTGACACACTAGTAGGAGACTTTTAATACTACACTTTCACTGGTAGTGTGATAAAACAACCAGACAATATCAGTAAGAACACAGCACTCTAGATAAATCAGGCCTAACAGGAATGTGTAACACTACCCAACAACAAAATGTTTTTCTCATGCAGCAATGGAATATTTACCAAGACAGACTGCGTGTTATCTCATGAAGTAAGTCTTAACAAATGTACGAAAACTGAAAATTTACCAAGTTGTCTTTCTGACCATAATAAAATGTAAGCAAATTCCATATTGAAAATAAAATCCACAAATATGTAGAAATGAATGTACTATTAATCAGTGAGTTGAACAAGAAATAATCAGAGAAGTTAGAAAATACCTGGAGATGCAGGGGAAAAAAAGGATATATACTTGTCCTCACTTCAGCTGCACATATACTAAAAATGCAATGTATGAGAAGAAACTAAGGTGCAACAAAAGCAGGCAGAGAAAAATACACCTGCCAAGCACAGTGATACATACCTGCAATCTTAGCTGCTTGAGAGGATTGCAAGTTTGATGCCAACCTGGACAACATATATTTACATATGCACATGCTAGTGAACATTATATGAAAAGATATAAAATATACCAAATTAACAAGAGAAAACAAAAAAGTCAATGGTCTCAAGATACGTTTTTTAAAAGATCAACAAAGAGAAAGCCCAAATATACAAATGTATATATTCTAAGTGAAAGAGAAGACATTCCAGCTGATAACAGAAATTAAAAAAAGTTATGAAGCTACTATGATTATTTGCAGACAGTTGGGTGACCTAAAAGAAATGGATCCTAGAGAACTATAACCTGTCAATATTGAATCATGAAGAAATGTAAAATCTTAATGGATCTATAACTATTGAAAATATTTAAACTGTAACAAATATGTCTCAACAATAACAACAAGGACCAAGACAAGACATATTTACTGGAGAATCCTACTGAACACTTAAAGGAGAATTAATACCTTTTTTTTTTCAAATGCTTGAAAAAACTGAACAAGAGGGGGTCACTCTCAAACTTATTCTATGATGCCAATGTTACTTGGATATCAAAACCAAACAATTATACAAGAAAACTACAGGCCAGACTGTCTCTGATGAATTTTTTTCATCAGCTAGTTAACAACTTTACTTCCATCTGCAATCTTAATCCTCTTTGCCATGTATAGCAACAGATTCATAGGTTCCAGTGATCAAGAGAGACTACCTTTATATTAAGTTTACATATAGATATGTTTAAAATATTCACCCCTACCCAGTATATCCATTTTTTTTCAAATGCATCCAGTAAATGATCCACTAGTAAATTTCCTATTTTGAGGAGGATACAAAATCAAACTTTTGGCAGTAAATTAAGCTACAAAATTGAAACTAACATTATAAATCCATGCTGCATTATCTCTGATAAATTTTGATGCCATATCTTAAAATACTAGCAAACTAAATTATAAGCACATTAAAAGCATCACACATTATGACCGATAAGATTTATTTTCAAATTCAGGATCATTCAATTTATACAAATTAATAAATGTGATATATCACAACACAATGTAAGACAAAGTATGTAATTTTAATGCAGAAGTACTTGAAAAATTCAACTTAATTTTATAAGAAGCACTGTCAACAAACTGGGAATTGAAGGAAAATTCCTCAATTTAATAGATGTCACATATAAAAAATTCATTATTCATATATTCAGTTGTAAAAATTGGAAAATTTTCCTCTAAGATCAGGAAGAAGAAAAAGATTCCCACTCTGACCACTACTATTTAATATTAAACTGGAAATTCTAGGCAGAACAATCAAAACAAAAAGAAAATCCATTCAAATTGAAAAAGGAATTAAAATGATTTCTGTTCATAAGTGATATGATTGTATAAATCCTAAAGGTTCAGGAACTTACTAGAACTAATAAATGAATCCAGCAAAGTTTCAGCATACAATATCACCACTCCAAATTCAGTTGCACTCCCACACTCTAAATGACCATATGGTAAAAATAATTAAGAGAAAAATTCCATTTTCTGTAAGACTGAAAGGGAAAATACTTAGAAATCATCAAAAGAGTAAACACACACACAATACTTGTAGTTAGGGGGTGTAAAGGAATAGATTTAATACAGGACACAAAGTTTATAGGATTATTTTATAATAGTCACGCAAAAAAAGCCAAATCCAGGAGAGTGCAGGAGATCTGTCTGTGCAGTAGAGACTCAAAAGAATCCAGTTGAGGGCCCGGATCCTATGGCAAGGTTCTGCATGAGTCCAGCAGAAAACCTAAAGCACATGATAATGTCTCATACAAGTCTGTATCAAGAATCTGCACTGGGAAAGCCCAAAGACTAGTGACAGAAGCTAGAAAGTATGCACCAGTGGGATGAAGCAATGCTCATAGAAGGACCAGAGCTCCCCCAAAGAGAACCAAAGCCTTCCACAGAAGCAGTGAGGACCTGAGCGCCTCTGACGATGAGAACAACTTGAGTTCATATCAGAAAAGCCAGCATGACAAATTTCTCCAGAATCAAGTTTTAACTAATTTAACCAAAGTTAAGTTGAAGTTTTAACTAATTTAGCCAAATATATATGTAAACATGTTCTTTTAATATTAACTATTTTATAGATCAGAATGTGGATCTTTTAAAGAATTTTAAGGATACAAAATATGTTAAGTGGACTAACAAGAAAATATAGCTGATTTTATTGATTGTATCTTACTTAGCTTTTTTCTAATATAGTGAACATTTAAGTTATTTCCAAAGAGTTTGTTATAAGAAATACTTTAATGAGCACTTATGTATATGTCTCTATAATCACAGGGAAATATTTATTTAGTTAGTTTTAATAAATGTAAGTATAACAAAGTAATTTTAAATTTTAGTGTTATGCAAGATTGCCCTTATAAAAATACTAATTTGTATTCTCCATAATGGGTATTATAGTGTAGCCCTTGTTTCACACTGCAACAAAAACTTAACATTATCAAGTCTAATTTTTGCCTTTCTGAAAAATGAAAAATTATTTCTTAATTTATATTTTCCAAATCACTAGTAAGGTTGAATATCTTCTACATTTTTTCACCCCTTAAGGTTGTCTAAGATTTATATAACTTTTCCTCTTTGTTTTGTTTACAGATTTTTTTTTTCTTTCAAGTGTTTGGAATTCTTTTATTCTTGTTATTTTTTGTCATATATTGTACATATATTATAGTGTATCACTTGTTTTTTGAATTTTTTTCCTAGTGCAAACATAAGTAATTATGGATGTTGATAATAATTAAGGCAGTATAAAAAGTATACTGGCATTATAATTTTTTTACCTGTCTACTATGAAAAAAATGTTTTGTCACTTTTTAGTAGTTGTTTTTTATGGTATATTTCACTTGTCTCATTTTTTGGGTTTCATTTTCCATATAAATAAAATATGACCAAAAAATAAAGTTTAGCAAACTAATAAAAAAAGACAAAAAAATGTATTAGTGATTCTTTTTTAATGTTGAAGTACACCCTTTTATACATTTTATGGAAACTTTTTGGTTCCTTTGAACTGAAAGTTTGGAAATGACTGAAATATTTTATTACAGTAGCCTCTTTTATTGTTACCATGTTCTGTTTCTAAATTTACTTGTCCTTTGACTTTTCACATTCTATGGGAAAGGAGTTGTTACATAGAATGTCTTAGGATTTAAAATGGTAATGGGGCCTTTTGCACAGTGGGTTTGCTACAAGTGCACAGGTATCATGAAAACCGTCACTAAAGCAAAATGTGGGCAAGAAAAAGACTCCCATCAATATCATTATCATTGGACACGTGGATTCCGGCAAACCCATTGCTGTGAATTTCCTGATTGTTGCTGCTGCTGATGGTGAATTCAGAGATAGTATCTCCAAGAACAGGCATATCCCTGAGCATGCCGTTCTGGCTTACACACTGGATGTGAAACAACTAGTTGTTAGTGTTAACAAAATAAATTCCCCTGAGGCACCCTACAGCCAGAAGAGATCCGAAAAAATTATTAAGAAAGTCAGCACCTCCAGTAAGAAAATTGTTTACAACCTGGACACAGTGGCTTTTGTCCTAACTTCCAATTGAAATGGTGATAACATACTGGAGCAAAGTGCTACTATACCTTGTTTTAAAGGATGGAAATGCACTCATAAAGATGGCAGTGCCAGTGGAACCACACTGCTTGAAGCTTTGAATTTCATCTTATTACACATTTGCCCAACTGATAAGCCCTGGCAATGCCCCTTGTTATGGATTAAAAACTGGTGGTCAACTTAATACCAGCTGAATTAAATCAACATAGTGCTGAGTACAGATGGCCCACCTGACCAGCCTCCTGAATGTGAGCTCCACCATTGTCATCAGAGGAGCTGGGGACCTTGTTGGTCAGAGTGGTTGTGGTTCACCTTGGGGAAGTTCTGGTCCTTACATTGAGCATTGCTTCCTGGCTCTGGAGGGGAAGACACGTACCATTTAATCTCCAGGACAAACTTGTCATGCTGGCTTTCTGGCATGTACTCAACTGTTCTTATCAGAGGGGCTTGGAACCTCTGTGTCACTGAGGATGGCTGTGGTGCTTCTCAGGGCAGCCCTGATTCTTATTCTGAGCATGACTTAGCTCCAGAAGAGAACCTTTAACCTACCAGCACAGCTCCTTCACCCTGCTGGCATAGACTTTCTAGCTTCCACAGCTGACCTTCAGGCCTTCCCAGCATGGATCTGTAAAAGACTGGCGTGAGTCCTTTTTATAGGGTCTAGACCTCCAGTTTGACTCATGGGAGGTATTGTCATGGGCTCTAGGTTTTCATCTGGACTCATACAGGACACTGATGTGGGTTCCAGGCCCTTGGCTGAATATTCTAGGTCTTTAGTGTTGTGGACAGATTTCCTGCCCTTCCTTGTGTTAAACTGGGTGACCATCATAAAATAATATTATAAATTCTGTGTCCTGATTCTAAATGTTCTCTGCACAATCCCTGACTACAACACCCCTCGAGGATGTGTACAAATATGGTGGTATTGGTACTGTCCCTATGGCTGAGTGGAGACTAGTGCTCTCAAACGTGGCATAGTGGTAATCTTTGCTCCAGTCACTGTCACAACTGAAGTCTGTTAAAATCCACTATGAAGCTTTGAGTGAAACTCTTCTTAGGGGTAATGTGGGCTCCAATATCAAGAATATGTCTGTCAAAAGTATTCATTGTGGCAACATTGTTGGTGACAGTAAAAATGATCCAAGGATAGCAGCTGATTTTACTGCTCAAGTGATTATCCGGAATCATCCAGGCCAAACCAGTGCTGGATTTGCTCTTGTTCTGTATTGTCATGCAGCTCACATTGATGCAAATTTGCTAAACTAAAAGAAAAGACTGACTGCCAATCTGGTAACAAAAAGACTAATTGTAGGCCTGGAAAAAAACTGGAAGATGGCCCTAAATTCTTGAAACCTGCTAACACTGCCATTTTAAATATGGTTCTAGGCAAGCCCATATGTGTTGAGCGCCTCCCTGACTATCATTATCTTGGTCATTTTGCTGTTTGCAATATAAGGTAGACAGTAGCTGTAGTTGTCATCAAAGCAATTGACAAGAAGGTTGCTGGAGCTGGCAAGATCACCAAGTCTGCCCAGAAAGCTCAGAAGACAAAATGAATATTATCCCTAATATCTGATGCCCCAGTCTTAATGAGTAGAAGGATATTGGTCTCAGAATTCTTTCTTCCAATTGGCTATTTAAGTTGAATAGTGAAAGACTAGTTAATGATAAGAGTACATTATAAAACCTTCAGAAGGGAAGGAGATTGTTTTGTGGACCATGTGTGTGTGTGTTTTATTATTTTAAAGTCAACATCTTTTAATGGAAATAACTTGGCCAAAAATCTATCAAAAATTCTGAGGCCCATTAAAAAAGTTTAATGAAGAAAGAACATGAAAAGGGGAACCTAGTTGTATTAAACAGAAGGAACAGGTTGTGTGGTAGAAATACAAATACTCAAAATTTTCAGTGGTTTAAAATGTATTTATCATATTTATCTCAGATCAGCAAGGAAATTGTTATTAGTTTCCTTAAATAGTAACAAAATTTTATTTTGACACATGCTTTGATTTAGGAGGCTCATGAGTAAAACATTACTTTTTCTGTTTCTTCCTACAGAAAATTAGGACATTTATATATTGTCTCACATAAGAGAGCAATACCAAATATTTGTGAAAAAAACCAATATATTCTCTATGTGTGTGAGATTAGAAAAAAATAGTAACAAAAAATGTTATTTAGAGCGAAAGACAAAAAAAGTAAGAATAACTATCAATTTTCAAAATGTAATATTAACTAAACAAAACATTTTATGTCCTAAATTATTTTCACCAATAATATTTTTTCTTGATTTTTACAGTATTCCCAAAAGGGAAGCTGCAGGTAAGAGTTCATTGTGGAATTGAACTGCTGGGATTTATATTTTAGTTCCAAGATTTTCAACAATTTATATGAACATATCATATCATCTAGTTTTTCAGTGGCTCTGTTTCCTTATTTTATTTTGTTTTATTTTATTTTAAAAATAAAGCCCAGGAAAAAAAGAATAAAACCAATGAAAACAAAGCAGTGAAACTGGTACAGAACTTCGAAGCAAGACAATAGGAAATCAACAATGGCTAGCACAGTATATCTTGTTATCTTTACAATAGTTATCCATTCCATGAGACATAGCACAATCAAACCAAACAAAACAGAATAAAACCAATCAAAATAGAACATTAAATAAAACAAAATAATAAGTTGGAACAAAACAAAACGGTGAGAATAATTCTGAACTTCAAAAACAAGACAGAAGGAAATTCCCCACATTTGCTATATTGTGTACTGTTATCCTCCCAATAGATGCTCAGACCACAGGTTGCAGGCCTGCAAAGTCAACCAAATAATACAAGTATTCAGTTGCTTTTCCTACTTCAGTTGCTATCAGCTCAGCCTGTCTTCTGTCCTCTGAACCAATCCATTGCTCTCAGCAGTGGGGAGGGTCCCTTAATTCTCAGCCCTCCAGCAGTAGGCTCATGGGAGGTGCTATCTGGCAGTTGTTTTTTTCTCAAAGGAAGAGAAAGGAAAACAGTAGATGTGAGATTTTTGTCATTTTATGATGAAAAAAAAACACTGAACTGTGAGTTAGGGAGATAGTTGACTTAAAGCAGACAATGTGGTAAGTTTTTATTTTTGGATTTGTATAGGCCATCTCTCCTCCTCCCCCTTTTTATCTTGAAACAAGAGATTTCTGTCATATGATTTGATATGATCCAGAGTTTCACAATCCAGTTTTGTTGACAGTTCATGTTTCAGTGTCCAGCAGCACAAAATGTACTATTTATGTTGGAAATGTCACAAGACCTTGACTTAAAATACTTCTTTTATTTCAGAGTTCTGGTAAGCAAACTTGATTATCTTTCTCTGACCTTCAAAGTAACTTATTCCAAGTTTAGTTTTCTTTTTATTTCATTGATGGGGGGGGAATGAGGGAAGAGGTGCCGAATGAAGGTTTACTGGTTTAAGAAAATTGTATATAATCCAATGTAAAACTGGAGAATTATAGCTTTTTTCAGTAAAAGCAATCTCTAATTTGACCAGGTTTTATAATACAATAATATTGTTACCTTGTGCTTTAGGTTAAAAGCTGAAAAAAATTAAAGTTTAATTGGAGATAAATGTAAATTATAAAACAGCACTCATACATGTATAATTAAAAATTTTAATGATATTTATTTTAAATTACTGTAAAGTTATTTAAATATGAAGACTCCAGGTTAATACCTATAAATGATAAGTGAGAAAATTTGACCTTTCTAGATGAATGTTGATTCATTTTTATGTTAATAATCTTTAGCATCTGGCAAAAATGTGAGGCAACTTCCAATAGAGAGAAACAGTTTTGTAATTCATATTTATATAGGTATATAGGAAGCTATATAGAGAGAAAAGTTTCTTGAAGGTTATTGTTTTTTGCTTAACATTTTAATAGCACTCCTTCAATTTATGTAAGACTATCTTAGAATGATTTAATCAGAGTTTAAATTAAATGACTCAAGCATCATTAAAATTCACTGTGTTGAGAGAAATACCTAATTTACACAAGAGTCCTTTTCTTATAATGTCATTTATACTATGAACATTCAAGAAAATAATGAGTACCTCTTAAATAATGATTGGAAAATGTACTTTTGACATTTTGGGTAATTTTGAGTTAGGATTTTCTTATTAGTGTTGGATATTATTTTTAAATTTATGTTTCATGTATTATTTTAATTGTACTTATTTATGAGGTATATAATAATTTAATTTGTGTATACAGTATGTAATGATCAAATCAGAGTAGCATTTCAATCTTTTTAAACTTAAAAATCTTTTTATTAATATGAGTAACTATTTTATAATAACCCAAGGAAGTTCCAAACACAATATGGCAAAGATATGACCATATTAAATATGCTATGTTGATCAATACAAATTGTATACATATATTGAAATATCACACTATATTCCATAAATATTGGATATGTTTTGATACTTCAAATATAAATAATACTCAAAGATTAATCCTTTAATGTTAAAAAGTTACTAAATTCCTATGTCATCATTTTTTGTGTGTTTGTTTGTGTGTGTGTATGTGAGTTTTCACAATGAAGATACAAGGATTGAGCCCCTAGTCACATACAAATTAAATACGTATTCTAACACTAAGTCTTAGTCTTATTTCATATTCATGAAGGAATTCCAAAACTACTTCATTTTGCACATTATAGAAGCCACAAAGCTTTAGAAAAGAAGGAAAATTTCTCTTTGCAGAGAAAGGTAGAAGATAAAGATAACAGAATTTGATTGTAATAACTGCAATAGTTCTCTGAGGATAATTCTTTGAAGATAGCTATTTCAAGAAGCAGACAAAAAACTATTTCAACTCTGTATTTTTGTTTTGTTTTTTGATCTCAAGGATGTTTTGTATGTTTACTTCACAAGATATAAAGATATTTTAGTTGTTTCAGTGTCTCTCTTGAGAGATCTGTAACTCTTCAAATTGCTTGAGGCATAAGTTTATATTACATGAGAAAAATGTATGCTAATACCTTATCTTAGTACAATCACATTAAATATTTACATATTTATATACTGAGGTGCAAATAAAACTGTCCAACTATTGTTTGTAAATTATTTCATAATATTTATTTTAATAATGTCCCAAATGCACTGTGAGAAATAATGATTTGTTATTAAAAGAACATTTCAGAGTTAACTGATAAGGCAATGTTGAAAGTAGATTTCAATACCAGCATGAGTCCATAAACCCTTTATAGAGAGACAGAATGGGCAGAGGAGAGAGACAGACAGACAGATGGACAGAGACATAGAGATACAGAGAGGAAAAAGAGAGACGAAGGGAGGAAGGGAGACAGGAGGGAGAGTGAAGGAGGAACGGAAAGCAGGAAGAGAAACTTCTTAAGCTCATGTTCTAACCCATCATAGTTTAACGTTTGGAACCTTGAATCAAATATGAAGTCTGAATGATTTTCATCACTCCTCTCCTGTTCTGATTCTAATTCTCAACCATATCCATTTAGTCTATTGTATTTCTTAAAAAATTTCCTTTTCAATTTATTTTTGAAACCTTTCTCTAATAAAGAAATACCACCTTATCTTTCCCTTCCTATTCCTTATTTAAGACACACAGTAGATTTTTAAAACTCTAAGAAGTTTAATTCTCCCTGACTTTGAGCATCCTCAATATGTCTTTCCTGCCTTGACATCTATGACTGTTATACCTAACTTTTTGTTATAAAATACTACACTGACTTCCTGCCATGCTCCTTGCTTCATTTTCACATTTGATATATACTTCTGGTTTTTATTTAAAAAAATTTATCTCACCTGTTTTCATAAAAATCAATCTTATTGGTCAGTGGCACAAGTGCCTGCCTGGCAAGAGCAAGGTTATAAGCTTGATTTCTTGTACCAAAACAAAACAAAACAAAACCAACAAAAAAAACCCAATCAACCTTATTCTTTAATGTTATCTTCTCCATCCTCATATGTCAGAGACCTTTTGGATCAGTAAAGTCTTAAGGCACTTTATAATTTGCTTAAGCATTGATCATATCCTTCATTTTATCATTGTTTGTTTCTGTATATGGATGTGTCCTTTCTCAGATGTAACAGAATCTCTAGAACAGCAGTAAAAAAATGTAAACTATGAATTCAATTTAATATTTTTAACATCTACTTTTATAGAAGCAAAAAATAAATTGAAATTAATGGTAATAATAAATTTTATTTAGCTTAATATCTCACCAAATGTTATCATTTCAACACATAAACAACATTATCAATATTTTTACATTGCAATTTTACACAAATTCTGAAATTTGGCATGTATAGTTCACACATTTCTTTCTGACTAGCAACACTTGATCTTCTCAATAATAAATTTTATTTAGCTTACTATCTCATCAAGTGTTATCATTTCAACACATAAACAACATTATCAATATTTTTACATTGCAATTTTACACAAATTCTGAAATTTAGAGTGTATATTTCACACATTTCTTTCAGACTAATAACACTTGATCTTCTCAATGATCAATTCTTGCTAGTGGCTACCGTATGGTATATCATAATTTTATAATTCCAGGAGAATGGGTGATGTAATATAGAGAACATTATTTGTAGTCAGAACTATTAACAGTTTGTACTCTTGTCACCTACTACATAACCTTGGACATTTTGCTCGGTTTCTCTGGCCCTTGGTTTTTCATAGAGTTTTCACAAGATTAAAGTTGAGTATATCACACAATCTCTGGTATCAATCTTCTTCATTTTAAAAAATGTAAATATAACCCATGTTATGCCAATGTCCTGCACAGTGCATCATTCTTAGTTTGTATGTTTATAGCCATTTACTGAGCACATAAGACATATTAATCATTAGCTAGGTTCTAGGAATATCATATATCAAATCGATAAGAAATTTGATTCAGGATGAACATGTTAATAATTATTTATAGCATATTTACATATCAATCAAATATGTCTTAATAATGCCATGTAAACTAATAAGCTCTCAGAGTAGGAATGTTATTAACCATGGCTGGGAATATAAACATAGGATTCATAAAGATGTTACTTCAACTGAGAGTACATCATATCCACTAGGATTGTAGAAGAGGATCATAGGAAGAAGAAAATTAATTGGATATAGAAAATCCATGAAATTGCATGAATAACATGAGGAATTTCTTATTTTGTGATGGTTAGTGTTCATGTCATTAATTGGTGGTAGGATCAAAGAAGAGCACTGTAATACTAGAAGGATAATTAGGATTCATTGCACTCTTGATATCCTTCCCCAGAACATATATTTCCTTATTTCCACTCACCTTAATAAATTATATCACCAAGAAATGTTTGTATTTTTATTTCTTTTATCTCTATTCTTCAGGTCTAGTTTACCTATAAATATCTCTACACCTTTAAAACAAATCTTTTTTGTAAAAATTAAATTATTGATACACTTCATATATAAATAATGATCACATTCATTATAGGGAATTTGTACCTGTACATGATATAATCTGATTCCTCTCTTTTTTCCAGTCCCCTCCCTCCCTTCAAACCCTTTTCCCCTCCCTATATATAAAGCTTGGTTTCCTTTTTATCCTTCACCATTTTTTTCTTTTCCTTTCCTTCTTTTATCCCTTCCCCCTTCTTAATTCCTCTTCCCTTTTGGTCAATTGCTTCCTATTTCACAATATGAACTGTATATTTTGGTTTTTATTCATTCTTTCAATTTCTTAACCAGGAAGGAAATGTGATATTTATATTCATGTGTCCAATTTATTTCACGTAAGAATATGGTCTCATGGTACATTCATTTACCTAAAAATGTCTCAAATTTATCCTTCATTATAGCTATTACTCCACTGTCTAAAAAACCCACATCTTTTTACTCTATTCCTCAATTGATAGATACTTGGGTTGTTTACAAGATTTAGCTATTACAAATTATGCTGCTATAAACATGAGTGCACATATATTGCTGTGGTATAATGGTTTTAATTTTGGGAAAACCCAGAAGGGAAAAAACTTGTTCATGGTACCTCTAGTCCTAGATTTTTAAGGAGTCTTCTCACTGATTTTCACAGTGGTTGTACAAGTCTACACTTCCACCAAAAGTGGAGAAGTGTTCCTTTTTCCCCACAGCCCCTCCAGCATTTGTTGTTGGTTGATTTCTTGATGATAGCCATTAGATTCTGCCTATTCCCTGGGTCAAGCTTGTCA
The DNA here is from genome assembly GCA_004027455.1 of Hydrochoerus hydrochaeris. Lineage (NCBI taxonomy): Eukaryota > Metazoa > Chordata > Mammalia > Rodentia > Hydrochaeridae > Hydrochoerus > Hydrochoerus hydrochaeris. Next base: position 381,319 of record PVLA01000932.1, read on the forward strand.
CCTGGTTTCCTGGATCACACACACACAAAGTCTTTGAACTGATTTACTTTTATTACTCTTATGTTCCTGCAATCTTATTTCTTTTCAGAGGTAAGAGTGATTTTCTTTTAAAGCATGGCATAGTTTTTCATTTCCCCTTCTTATTAGTGGACCTCTCTTCATATTTTACAAGATCCTACATGGTCTGACCTGCCTCTTTGGCTTCATTTTACCTTTCTATTTAGCACACATGCTTTAGCCCTTCTGAGTTAAAAAAAAAATGTTTCTTAAATTTTCTTAGACTTTTTCAGCTGTGGGTTTTTACTTTTACTCCTTCTATCTCACAGCTTTTCTCTGATCTGCAAATATCTGGTTACTTTTAATGCTTCAGTGATACTCTCTATCAAGTCTGAAATATTCTGGTGATAAAGTCACTTTCTATTTTATTGATTTGTATTAGCTCTTATTTCTATCTGAAATTATCTTCATTGCTATTCTGAGACAGTTGGGACCACCAAGGAGACAAGAACAAGTGCACTTCTAACACCTCATGGCCTATTATCCTTCAGAAGTGTGGTATACATTTTTTCCTACTCTCCAACTCTTCCAATTATATTATCATAAGGTCTGATTGACCAGAGGACCAGGTTCACTGCAAGAGTCGGGAAATTGTTTCCATAGTGTCTCTCAGAATAAACTAAATGAGCATTGAACCATATCGTTCATAAGGAAGAAATTCCTTGTGAAAATATTACACTCAAGACCTGTGGAATATTACCAGGTCCTCCCCATCCTCAGTAAGTCAATAAAAACCATGTCTTTTTCATTGTTAACAGAGCAGCCTGATTTTTGTATCAGTGTTGTCTCCATATCTTTGCCTAGATACCTATACTCTGGCTTGGTAGTCACCAGTTCTGAAGATCTGTGTCCGGCATCACTTTGTGACTCTGCCAGAAACAAGCTCACGGTGAGACATACTGGGTTTGGGACCTCTGAACGGAAACCAGTGAGTGATTCCCAGTTTCCTAGATCTTCTTTGTCCAGAGTACAATTCTGGTGTTCTACATTCCACTTGCTTTCCTGGCCAGTAGGCAATGCCCCATCTCCTTCTATCTTCTTGCACTTACTTTTTTCTTCTCTCTCTCCCTCATAGCCTTCACTTCCAAAGATTACAGATTGTAAACTAGGTCTTCCTACCTACCACAACTCACTTGGGAATTCCTTGAGCCACACATAATCAAGTGGCAATCAGGTTGTGGTTGATGGCATCCCTAGGACTTGGTGTAATTTTTAGACTCTTAATGCCTATAAACCCACTGGTTTACTTTTCACTGAGATCTTTTCCTTTTCCTCCTTTCTCCTCTGTATTTTTTATTCCCTGTTTGATTTGGGGATCCAGAAAGCCTTTTTGCAATGAAATCTTCATAGTTAAACCCACTGTGGTCTGGGTTCAGCCAGACATTTGAAGATGATGAGGGTCAGGGATCAACCAGATTTGAAGGCTACCAGTGAGCATTTGAGTATCCTAACTAGTGGTCCATGTGAAAGAGGTTCTCAAGTCTTTTACCACATGAAACAGCAGAAGTCACCTAATTGATTGTGCTTTATTCTTTTTGTCCTTCTTCCTTTTCCTTTCTCATTCTAGCTTGCATTTGTGTCTCTCCATGTTAGTTCTTGTTTTCATCTTTCAAAATAGCTTAAAGTCCCATTTAAATACACAGAACAGGTAGAAATACACCGTAAGCTTTTACTTGGAAAGGTTCTACTAAATGAACTTGTAGGCATTTAAAATTTCTGTATAGACTTATATTTCCCATATTCTTTTCTTCATTTTTCTTCATTCCCATAGTGATTTCTTCATGGCTATGTTCTGGTCTGTGTTTCTGCCTGTATGGACAAAAAGTTGCTTTATATGATTATGCTTATTAATGGTCTGCATTCTGAGACTTGTACTGTTTTGCATTGACCCCTGACAGTAGCTCATAACCTGCCCCTGCCCCTTGCAAAGCAGATGCTGTAATTGAATGGAAGCTCATGTTCAATGCCATGGCTTTTAGTTCTGTGGCTGATTGGCATGCCTAATTTAGAGTATTTCTTGTCAGCAATTTCAAAGTAGTTCTTATGCTGCAATTATACAGTAATATATGGAGGCTTTTAGTTGTTTTTTCTACTGTCTTTACTGAAATATAAAACCAAAAATAAACAAACAAAAAATATGGTTATATAGGTATCTGAGGGCTAACTCAGCCTAACTTTACAGTAAAGAAAAAAAAAAAGCAAAAGAAGCTTTATAAAAATGAACATGTTACTCTGTAAAACTGGATCAAGGCTTATATAAAACTTGCAAATAAAAGTCTCAGAAACTGAGCCCAGCCTGGGAAAGTTAGCCAGAACCTGCTTCAAAAAAAAAAGTAAATCAATAAATGGACTGGGAATGTAACTCAGCATGAAGGAGCTGGGTTCAATGCTGAGTACTGTAAAAAAAAAAAAATCTTAAAGTTTGGTAATGTAAGGTTATTTGATCTAATATGTTTCAGTGTGCTACTTTTGTATACCTATTACATTTGTTTACAAAACAAAATCCACCAATAAATTCTATTTAAGTTAACTTACAGATGAATGAGCACTAAAATTATGAGTCCAAATGTTCTTTTATTTGCATGATTTAGGTAAACCTTTTACAAATTAACTTAAATCTGTAAGATACAAGTAAAACTGTCTTTACCTTTGGAAGCATGTGTTTCATCTAAATTGCTAGCCAATCAGGATGATAGTTATCTTTGTCAAAAATTTAAGTAACAAGGCAGGCATAGTGATGCACATCTGGAATTCTAACACTCCGTGAAGTTGAAGCAGGAGGAATACATACATATGCAAGTCCAGACTGAACACTTGGTAACTTTGCAAGATCATGTCTCAAAAAATAAAAAATGATGGGCCCTGGGTTCAAAACTGATTTCCATAAAAGCAAAACAAAAGCAGTGTAAGGCTCAATGTCCGTTCCTTTTTATCATTCAAGTATGGCAACTTTTAGCGCTTTATTTGGCAAAGAAAGATTAAAGTGTTAACTATAATTCCCTAATAGTTTAGCTTTAATGGATAATATAAAAACAACTACTAAAAGTTAATTAAACAAATGTCATTGCGATAAATGTTTAAAATGTCATAGACAAAATAACTAACTTGTAAGTAATTTTAATTAATATATACAGTTCTACATACAAAATTATTAAAATTAATTTAAGGATATTTAGTCTTATTAAGAAAGAAGAGTAATTTCTATAAAATGAGAAATTTCATGAAGAATGTTTCAAATTGCAAATTTAAAAAATGTTAATGCAAAGAGAAACCAGCAAATAAGAGTTGATATAAGAAGATTATAGGTTTAGAGATATGTATTCTGATAAGTAGAGACAATTTATGACAAATTTATGTCAAAAGTTACCTAACCTAGCCTGGATTCTAACACAATGGGGCCCTTATTTACTATTACTGTACTTCTAATTGTTTGCCCCGACTTGTTTAATATCTTTGTAAAATTTGTGCCTTCTAAACTTCAGGAGTTCCAAATCAAAATAATGCTCATACATTAATTTCAACCCATCAAGATGGACAGTCTGTAGTCCCAGCACCATGCCCTAAGACAGGAGACATTTTTATAACCGCCAAGGTTGGGTGGGTCAGTGTCCTTATATTAGAAGAAAGCAGTAATAAGAAGATCTCTCTCTTTTTTTTTTCTTAAGGATATAGAGAATAAAATCTTTTAGTGGGGAATGAGAGATAGAGACTACCATGGAGACAAAGGTACTCTTTACACAGTCCCTATTACCCATATTAAAGTATTTTATTTATTTCTTCAAATGTTATAATAAAGGCCAAATGAAACACAGGACAATATGCACTGCAAGAGTCAGTCACCATAACATCTCCAAGAATACGACTACTGATCTATGTTTTTTATGAGGAAGTAATTTCTTGTCAAAATATCACACTCATGACAAGTGGAAATTACTAGACTTTATCCAAGCCTAGAAACCCAACAAAAATCTTGGCCTTTTCCTTATTAACAGGCCAATTTGATTTTTGTATCAGTTCTGCCACTTTCCTTTTCAGGTATGCCATCATCCCAAATAAAGCTCTGCCTGCCTGCTAATACTTGCTGGCACATTTTCATTTCTATTATCACAAGGTTGGAAGACTCTGGGTCCTGCATCATTACCGTTACTATTATTCTGTTCACATGCATGCTTTCTTTTCTTTCTACTAAAATGTAAGTTCTCTTAGAACAGTGCTTACCAAAAAGTAAATACTTCACTCAACACTTGTTGAATGGATTGAAACAGATTTTTTCCACCTATAATATTAATCCCTTTTATAGAATTTTACTAAATAAAGGAGAAAAGGGGATGTGAATTATTATATTAGTGTTGTATTAGCTTAAAGATAGTTTATTGGGGGAAAAACCATAATCATGCACAAAAATCCTACTGGTCTAGCCCAAATCTTAGTGGTCTAGTCATGTAGTAAACACAAGGTTTAACGAGGAGTAGGAAGGGAAAACTTATTTCTTCAATTCTTGGATATTTATATTTCAAGTAATTTCTTAAATTTTCTTAAATATGACTTACGATGAGAGGAGAAAAATATAATTGAATTGAATATTGTGTCTACTTTTTAAAATGGAGCTATCCAAAGATTTGCAGATAATTAAAACAGTATTTTGTGTATGAATTCAGCTGGCACTAATTGTAATTTCCATTGTATTATTGAAGGATTCAGAAATAATATCTAATACTAATTAATTATTCATATATGAACAGTTTTAATATGTAACTAGTGTCACATGTTTGAAAGCAATTTGTATTTTTTCCCGAAGAAAAAAGACCATTTAAATTCTAAGTTCTAAAAGACTATTAAATTCTTTTTCTGGTGAATTCTATTCATCTAGAGTGAATATTATGATCCATGATAATTTTCAGTTGATAAACAGTTGGTATTCTAAATGTATACTGATATTAATTTTACTTGGTAAAATGTGCTCTTTTCCAGAAATATACAACAACCAAAAAACCCTGACAACTTCACAGCACAATGAGGTTCCTCCTGTTGCTTTCGGCCATCGGGCTCTGCTGGGCTCAGTACACCCCACACACTTGGCAGGGGCGCACCTCGATCGTCCATCTGTTTGAGTGGCGCTGGAACGATATTGCCGAGGAATGTGAACGATACTTAGCTCCAAAGGGATTTGGAGGCGTTCAGGTAAGTATTGCTCACAGCATGCACTGCAAAATGTAGTGAGCTAATACTACATAGTACTTTGATCAGGCTCAGTGATTTGGAAAAGTATTTCACTTGAATAAAACACTTTCTCTGAAATGAAAAAAATAGTGTTGCTGACAAGAATTTTGTTTCAGGATATAAGCAAGACAACTCCAATGAGCATTTATTATCTTCAAGCTGTTAGAAAGCAATGTACTTTACCTACAGAAAGATTCACAAAAATATTTTCAATTATGGGTTAGATTTTACAGCATACAGTGGTGTAAACCAAGCCATAATTTTTTTGTTATTAAGGTTCTGCTTCTTGCAGGTCTCTCCACCCAATGAAAATATTATAATTTACAATCCTTTTAGACCTTGGTGGGAAAGATATCAACCAGTTAGTTATAAAATATGCTCAAGATCTGGAAGTGAAGCGGAATTCAGAAACATGGTGACTAGATGTAACAATGTTGGAGTAAGTACATTCAAAATTCTTTTCACACTTTTATATAGGACAATAACTTCTCTCCCCATTGTTTGCTATTTTTGAGCAGGATGTTAGGAAATTAAAATTTTAAAAATTTTCTTCCTTCCATTTTAAGTGAAAAATGAACTTTTGCCTTGTACTTAAAGGTTGCAAATTTATATTTATGTAAACCTATATAAAGGTGAGGAAATAGTTAAAGGAAAATTACTTATAAAGTAAAACATTGAAATGTAATGCTTATTACTGTACACATCTCCTATCAATATAATTCTGCATAGGAATTTGAGGTTCCAGTTACAATAATTTCTGGTTTTTATATGTGATTTATGTTTTCACTTGTGATTCCTAGCTTTTCTCTCCATCCTCTTCTGATTATTAAGTAGCTATTTAATTTTGCTAAATACAGTAGAGACAAAGAATTAACTCCTTTTATTTCTTGGTGACCAACAGAAATGTCAAAAAACAATTTCTTCAGGTTCAATTGATTCTTAATTCCACATGAGTATATTTTTTTTCATTTCTTCAGGGTTCTCTAAATATATTATTTATGTGTAATGACCAACTGGCTAAAATTGATGCAACTCTTTATTTCACAGTAGAATGCTTTCACACTTCATTTCATCTTGTATGAACTTATAGTTGTAAAATTACAAAGAAATATTTTTACTTTACAAATATCTAATAATATCTAGAGGTCTTCCTGAAGTGAAACTGAAGTAGTCGATTTGCTTTTCAGGTCCGAATTTATGTGGATGCTGTAATTAATCACATGTGTGGTGAAGGCAATGGTGCAGGAACAAACAGTATTTGCGGAAGTTACTACAATGCTCAAAATAGGGAGTTTTCAGCGGTGCCATATTCTGCTTGGGATTTTAATGATGGCAAATGTAAAAGTTCGAGTGGAGGCATTGAGTCCTATAATGATGCTGCTCAGGTAAATTTATTTTTAAAATTTCACATGACTTTTACTTTTTAAAAAATTTTAAAAATAGTAAATATTTTAAAAATAGTAAAAATATTTAAAAATTTTTAAAAATAGTAAAAACTGTGGTGTTATCTGACATTTTATTGTAAGTTTATTCAATTCAGGTATACATAATAACAGGTATGTATGTTATTTATTACAGAGAATTTTTATCTACACGTGATATATCTTGAGTCCTCTTTTTTCCCCATTCCCACTCTCTCAGCCAAGAACTATATAGGACTTTAGTAACTTAAATGGGTATGATTGAATGTTGTCTGATACTTGTTTGGATTCCTTAAGAAAACTATTTATCAATCTTAACAGTTTAAAAATAACAGAAAATATTCAAATACTTTCCTCTATGCATAAGACTTGTAATATTCTAAAGGAGAAGAGCAGTCACCTGCTATTCTGGAGAGTGTGAGTTTGTTCACCCACACACATACCATAAAAGAAGAAAAAAAGAAAGACAGAAAAATAGGAAAACATTCTCTCTTTAAGTGAAAAGTTTATCTCCTTTTTTTTTTTACTCTGTTTTTGTACTAGAAATCATTTCACATGTGTGTTCACAGTAAAATATCATTATCATTAATATTTTTGCAAGGAACACATTATGTAATATATAGTAACCTAAATGTATTTAACTGAATAATCAAGTGGATTCTTAGGGGGAAGATGATGTTTTATGAATGAATGAAAAAATTTCCTCAACAGATCAGAGACTGTCGTCTTACTGGTCTTCTTGATCTCGCACTGGAGAAGGATTATGTGCGTACCAAGATTGCTGACTACATGAACAATCTCATTGACATTGGTGTAGCAGGGTTCAGACTTGATGCTGCTAAGCACATGTGGCCTGGAGACATCAAGGCAATTTTGGATAAACTGAAAAATCTCAACACAAATTGGTTTTCTGCAGGAAGTCGACCTTTCATTTTCCAGGAGGTACATCAATATAATCAATATATGCGTAGGCATATAATACAAAAGCATGTTGTTCATTCCACAGTAAATGACAGATTAATAAAATATGTGATTTTTGCAATGTAGTGGATCATTCAAAGAGAGTATTCTTTTAATGTATTCAAAGATAGCACATCTAATTCTTTATCAAAATAATTTGCATGGAAATGTAAAGATTTCCCTTAGTCTGAAAGCGAAACTGTGCCACTTATCACCTCTTTAGGGACCATAGAGAAGACAGAAAATTGTTTACCTCTTGTTACCACAAACAAATCTTAGATAGATTCTTGACTACATAATTAATAACCAATTTAAACTTAGCTCTGCGGATGTAGGCTGCAGAATGGAAACTTCTGTAAAGCCATTTTCTCATATGCAGAAAAGTGCTAAGATTTTGTTGTCATTGGAAATTAAATAATTTAATAATTACCAAGCACTGAGAAATGTTGTCAGTCAAATAGTGAATGCTGTGTTGGTGTGAGCTATTGTTTGTATCTGTGGAACAATAAGTAAGTTAAGCATTTTTTTGCAGGATAATATGTCACCCTGTAATCAAGTTTCCTTCAATATTGTGGCACATATTTATAAAAACAAGAAACTTGATACAAGAAAAAATGTTTTGGAGTATGTCAGGTTACATAAATAGCTTAAATGTATTTGAATGCAACTTTAAAATTCTGATGTGAAAGACTTTTTCCCCTATATTTCTACTAGGTAATTGATTTGGGTGGTGAAGCAATTACAAGTAGTGAATACTTTGGAAATGGCCGTGTGACAGAATTCAAGTATGGGGCCAAACTAGGCACAGTTATTCGCAAGTGGAATGGAGAGAAGATGGCATACTTAAAGTTAGTAAAATGTTAATTGTCATTTGAAATTTATTGCATCTATTCGACATATAGCCAGTATGGGTAATCTTCATAAAACTTTGCTATTTGAGTACTTACCAAGATTTTGATCTACTAATTGGTATTAGGCTTCACCCTTGTCAATTAACAATCTCCTTTATTTTTAATATCAAGGCAAATATTCTAGAAACTAAACAATTTACCAAGAAGTTACATCCAATAATATGAGTATTCTTAGTTTTACTCTTTTTACTTTTAATTTTTGAACTCAGTTAATTCTTAAAATAAATTTAACATTTTATTTAGTACCTATGATGTGGTCATAATCTGGAACTGACATGTATGATATCAATTAATGAATTTCAAGTATAAAAATATATGTACTATAACAATATGGCATTAAAGCCTGATTGTAATGCAGTTTGATGTGCTCTATCATATGACACGAATGTTTATCTTTGAAGTCCATCTATGTTCCAATATAATGAATACTGTAATTCTAAATAAGTTACAGAATCTTTTGGGAGACCACTTAATTAGAAAATTTAACTGAAGAAAGAATGTAGAAAAATGAGAGTATAGATGCCCTAAAGCAATTGTGCGATATCTACATCTCATTTTTTTGGTGCATCTTATTTTTATTCTAGGAACTGGGGAGAAGGCTGGGGCTTTGTGCCTACTGACAGAGCCCTTGTCTTTGTGGATAACCATGACAATCAACGAGGTCACGGAGCTGGAGGAGCATCTATTCTTACATTCTGGGATGCCAGGTAGGAAATAAATTTCTCCAAAATTTTTATCTACCTTTAAATGATAATTGAAGACTCTACTCTTATAGTATCACTTTGTAATTTTCAGAATGTATAAAATGGCTGTGGGCTTTATGCTTGCTCATCCTTATGGATTTACACGAGTAATGTCAAGCTACCGTTGGGACCGAAATTTTCAGAATGGAAACGTAAGTTTTAGAGTTGCTCGTAATCTCTTTCTTGGGGCTGGGGATAGAGCTCAGTGTCATAAGAGCCTGCCTGGCAATTGCAAAGTCTTGAGGTCAATTTCTAGTGCAAAAATTAAAAAAAAGGCTTGTTTCAGCCTAGGGATATAGCTCAGTGGAACAATTCCTGTCTGGCAAACATGGGGTCCTGTGTTCAGTCCTTGGCATGTGTGCGTGCACACACACACACACACACACACACACACACACATATACAAATAAATAAATAAATAAATGATTTCCCCCCCCCCAAAAAACAAAATATGTCTTTCTCAGTAAAGACTTTTTAATTTTTTTTCATATAGGGAATTTTATTTGATATTTATTCATCATATATATGTTTTAGCATGTAGTGTTCATTATATATGACTTTACACTGATTCTTTCACTATCTTTACCTAATTTTTGAAAAGAAGACCTTTTGTAGGTGTTTTTAATGTTATATTGAAGTCTATATTCTAATTTTCTTGTCACTAAGGCTCTAAGGCTCTTGCTGTTTCAATGACATTGAGTAGTGATATTAAGAAGCTATTGGTTGGAGAAAAACTGATAGTATAAAACTGCTTGAAGGATGCCATTACAGAAAACCACTCTACAGACATGGTAAAGATCAACAAAGCAAAGTTAGATTCTAAGTAAAGATATTGCAGATATTGAGTAGTAGCACTGATTAGGCTGGATATGTAGCAGAAGGAAGATAGAAGTTTGAGTACTCAAAACATCTAAGATCTCTTTACATAATTAAGGATGTTAATGATTGGATTGGGCCACCAAATGACAATGGAGTCACTAAAGAAGTAACTATCAATGCAGACACAACTTGTGGCAATGGCTGGGTCTGTGAACATCGCTGGCGTCAAATAAGGTGGGCACACTTATTGAGAAGCATTTTCTAATGCTAAATCATTTTGTTTTCAATTGTGAAGTCAAAGGACATCTTATATGAGTCTGTGCTTTTAGGAACATGGTTGCCTTCCGAAACGTAGCTGATGGCCAGCCTTTTTCAAACTGGTGGGATAATGGAAGCAACCAAGTAGCTTTTGGAAGAGGAAACAAAGCATTCATTGTCTTTAACAATGATGACTGGTGAGTAGATACCAATTAAAAATATTGTATTCCATTATGTCATTTGTTATTTTTTCTTTCTCTACTCATTTACTTTTTATCATAATTGAAATATATTTTACTCTATGCCAGAAGAAAAATAATTTTAGGTCTTTTCAGTTTCTCCTGTTTTTAAAAGGGTTTTCTGTTTTGAATAGATGTTTTTTTATGCACTCTTGCCATCGTGTGTGTGTGTGTGTGTGTGTGTGTGTGTATAGTATAATGTATATCATAGTATAGTAATATATATAGCATAATATATAATATATATCATGCAACATATTTAGTAGTATAGTAATATATATAGCATAATATATATAGTCTTCTATATAGTTATGTAGTAATATATAGTACAATTTATAGTATAGTAATATATTAATATATAATACATATTAATATATTCTTATTGCACTGTCTAGTTAGTACACTGATAATCCAACAGTTAATATAATACTTGTGAAGTCACTAAAAGAATATGTTTTGGACTTACCTGGAATATCATTTTTTCCCCTAGCTCTATATGTCACCTCCTCCTCCATCTATTTCTTTGATTTATGGTTTGCATTTTTCTGTCTCTGTTAATGGATACTAATTTAGAAGGTCAAGAAAGTGAAAATTATTTATGAGCTAACTATGAGTAGAAGTTAATCTTGGACTGCAGTACTTCAATAATTTGAAAAAGCTCTTAGTAACTATAATTATATATTTGAGAGAATCTAAAGACAGGAATAGAATAAAGGTATTACACATGAAAGAACAGAAATGAGAAGATTTAAAACCCAAACACAAAAACTTACTGGGGAATATCATTAACCATACCATACATATTTTTATACATATGTTTAAAAAAGTATTGTTGTTCAATTCATTGTTAGTTCATTTTATCCTAATTCTATATAAATAAATAAGTAATGTCTATCTCTCTTTTTAACCAAAAGATGCCATGGATAGTTCTTTAACTTTTGTGTTCTGAACTGAAATAAATCTCTACAAGACAGATTTATATACCAAACTATGTACTTCTCTATAGAAATGCTAGATTATTTTTACTTCTAGACCAAGGTTTTTTAACCCCTTGAAAGAAAAGATATTTGTGAAAAAAAAATCTCGTTGAAATTCTTAAAAGAATTCAGCATTTGTTAAGTTCAGAAGAGTATAAATTTGTAATATTTGTTTGACAATTTAAGTACAGCAACACCTACAAAACTTCAATTAGTATTTTTGACTTTCCTTATTTGGTAATGTACACTTTTCAGTTTGATTTGATAAGTTTTGTATAAGATTGCTTTTAGACTTAAAGAAATATCTGGAGAAGTCTTTAGATTTGAATTTTTTCTTATTGAACACTTGACTGCTTAAAGTATATAGCACCAAGTTAAATTCTTCATTTATTCTAGAAATAGTCTGCTTTCTTATATTTATTTGATTTAAAGTTAAATATTAAATTGTATTTTACAGGTCATTGTCATCAACTTTGCAAACTGGTCTACCGGCTGGCACATACTGTGATGTCATTTCTGGAGATAAAATTGATGGAAACTGCACAGGACTTAAAGTCTATGTTTCTGATGATGGCAAGGCACAATTTTTTATTAGTAACTCTGCAGAAGACCCCTTTATTGCCATTCATGCTGAATCAAAATTATAAAGTGAAATTAAATACATGTAGAGAAGGAATAACCAAACGTGGTTTTTTTTCCCCTTGGACATACATTAGTCCTTGTAATTCATTAAATTTTAATAATAATTATATGTAATCAACATGAATCAACCTATTTTAAATGTTACACATAAGTATACAATTATAATATATCTACAACCAAAATTGTCCTATATTAACCTTTATGAATTTCTTCTTTTCTCTTTGGTAATAAAAATGTACCCTATTCCAGAAAAGCTGATGCTCTCAACTTACATGAATGCTATAAAGCCATTTTTGGTTTTTGACATAGCAAAATTTTCCTTATCTTAGTCCTCTCAGATTATATGTAATCCAAATAAAAAAAGAATCTACACTTTAGTTTGGATGTGTGATGTCCCTCATATGTCATTGTGCTGACGGCTTGGTTCCTGTACTGGTGATGGGATGGTAACGTGAACTTTAAATGGTGGGTCTTCTATTGGAAGATGGTTAGATCATTGGGAATGCTGCCCTCAGAAGAAATTAGAAATTTCTTATTGGACCTAACTCAGGGGCACAGCTTCTTCATGGCAAGCACAAGGTCCTGAGTTCAATTTCCAGTACAAAAAAAAAAAAAAAGATACCAGGCCTCAGATAAGCTGTAATCATAATTAAATTATGAAATATTTTCCCCAGTTATATATACTGGGCTTTGAAAAATTACAGCAAACTGGCTATTACAATTGCATTAGTCAATAAAAATAGCACATTGTAAAAATAGGACTTTGTAAAAATAGGACACTATAGCTCATATTATTCTATATATTCTATTGAACAGTTTCATTAAACCTATAATCATGTGGTGTGACTGACCACAGAGGGCAGTTGTAGGTATTAGTTCAGTGTCTGTATAAAGTAATTTCAATATTATGATTATTGATATTGTTATTGTAATTAAGTTTCTGTATACAGTTGACCTAAATAATAAATCCATGTACAATAACTTTCAAAATTATCTTAACAAGGTTAAAAGTCCAGATGCCCCCTGGTTAAAGATCAAATTTTCAACATTTGAAAACTCAGAGTTGTAGGAAGCAATGAGTTCTATTCTGCAATTTTAAAAACATATATTGGATTTTTCTATATTTTACGTCAGGCACTTTAGTGAAGATGGCAGAGTGATAAGCAGTGGAGAAAGGGTCTTTCTAAGATTTGGTGTCCAGACACTGGAATATAGCAATGTGAGGAAGAGAAGAAGGTGAGAAATGGGTTCCTTAGACCTACTCAGGAAGTATATGACATAAAAACTGAAGCCCAAGGGGAGAGGAAAGAGAGAAACTTCAACAAAAAGAAAAGGTAGAGGGTGGTGGCTTATTGAGCTGGGGCTCACTGCATGGTAAAAGTGCTCAAACCTGTAAACACACAGTAACTGCTGGTAATCCCTGAGGCCTCTGCAGAGAGGTGCACAAGTGGAATGAAACAATGGACACGGTGGTGAGTGGTGTGGGATTGTCCACCCTGCAGGAGGGAAATTGGCTGAAGCTGTTTTATAGAGAAGCCAACTGAGTTTGAAACTACTGGCTCCATCTAGTGGCTCCATCTAGTGGTCCCTACAGAGTTCAAGCCTGTAGAAGGTGCACCAACAGCACGGTGAACAAGTCTGGTTCCAGCCTCATGGCCAGAAACCAGAGAGAACTTCCTTTTCTATTTCTTTATTTCACCCCCTAGTCCTTTATAAATTTTCTCCCCTGAGGATAACATTGCCAAATTAAGGGCTTATTCACTGCATATAATGTTCTGGTTTTTTACATTTTGTTACATAACCACAAATCTAGTTCATACAATAAAAAGTGGAAAATTAATAGTTACCATACTTTATCATTTTCTATGTCATGTTTGATGCCATTGTTATTGCTGATTTTACTGCTTTAGCCAAAGTCACATAATTGTTTTTACACGTTGCTCTTCCTGGTATTCCCAAGACTCAGTCACAAAAAATACTATAGGCAAGTGCCAAAGAACCAGTGGCTGGGCCAAGTAGACAGCAACTTTTCATTCCCAATAAACTGAAGAGGTAGCATCTTGCAATAAACTCAAAACCCAAAAACCAGCTATACCTGGAAGACACACCTGAGAACTAGTCATTTCTTAAGGGTTATACATACTAACAATAAAGCTTCTCATCATAGGCATTGACAAGTATCAACCCAGAAATTAAACTAAAAAATAAATAGAAAATAGACACTTAAACAAGATGTACCTCCAGACCTCCAGCTTACCAAAGGCAAAGCCAGAAGGCAGTGAAGTATAATAATCCAAAAGCCACCCACCTAGCCTCTCTAAAATGGTAACAGCAGAAGTCACAAGACGAATGAATGAGATTATAGAAAAAAATAAAATCAGAAATAATTTCTCAGATAACTACAGAGATGGTGACCATAATGAAAGACATGCTTAGTGACTCTAGATATGATAGGATGAAAAATAAAGGAGCTTAGAAAAATGATGGAAATCATGAATGCTCAACCATAGGAAAGAAATGGAATCCATAAAACACGTATTTTTTACATCAAAGCTCTGTCATGGTGGGGTTAGGGAGTGGCTTTATAAAGACTTTTTTGAGGGAGATTAAGAAAAAAAAAACCAAACCAGGAAAACTGCATCTATGGAATATCTTTTTCATCTAGGGCATGTGTCTCATTTTGTTTTATTTTTTTGCAGAACATCTCAATGGACATAAACTTCTGGAGATAGTGCCTAAATTTTTTTTCAAATTACCTACTTTGAGTTAGTTGATACATAGAAAAATATACAAAGAAGAACATGAAGTTGGGTACATGCCTGTAATCCCATTGCTAGTGAGGCTGAGGCAGGAGGATCATTGTGAGTTTGAAACAAGTGTGGGCCACAAAATGAGTTCAAGGCCAGCCTGAACTGCATAGTGAGACCCTGTCAAAAAGAGAGAGAGAGAGAGAGAGAGAGAGAGAGAGAGAGAGAGAGAGAGAGAGAGGAGAAAAGAACATGACAAAAATTGTCAGTTCTTTTGAGTCTAAAGAGACTTAGCAGTTAACCATCTATCTAGGTGAGGCAAATGTTTAAGGTAGAAGTGAAAGATAAAGGGAAAGAGAAACAAAAGAAAGCTTTGAAAGAATTGCTCTGGTTGAATATGCCAAATCTCTGTAAGAGATTTTTTTTTTTTTTTTTTTTTGGTACTGGGGATTGAACTCATGACCTCGTGCTTGCCAGGCAGACACTTAAGCCACTGAGATAAATCCCTGGCCCACTTTCTGTGTTATAAAGAGAAAAATGCTCTTGTAACTTGCAGAAGACACTAATAAAAAGCTAGGTGAGTTAAACAAATTGATACAAAACCTGAATGATCCATTTAGCAAAGAATTAGAGCCCATGAAAATGTTTGGATTAGATACCTAAGAGCTTGAAAGTTATATTGAAAGTATGGGTGGCTGGAGTGGCCAATGTGAGGACAGAAATACAGAACTAGAAGACAATGATTCAGAGAAAGGCCAACCAGTCAAAGACAACTTAAAAGCAACAAAAGAAAATGAAAAGTGGATTCATCAGTTGCTAGTTGGCACAAAGAAGACTAAACTAAGAGTAACTAGAATACAGTATTCCCTGTTTAGCAACCTACCTATTTAATTACTATTCAGACTTATGATTTGCTGCTTGGAATTATGACCTGCATTCAGACTTATGATGCAAGAATATGAGTGGTAATGTGACCTTATGTTACCTTCTACAGTACAGAACTGTAATTTTGTTGATTGTACTGTATAATATAATACATTAGTTTTATATTCTTTTATACATTCTAATATTTCATGTAAGAATTATGCAAATAAAGCAAAGCCTCAGGTTGGAGTTTCCTTCAAACATTTCTTTATTCTGAATATTGTAATGTGTATACTCTATAAAATTCTTCATTTAATGATCAATTCATTTAATGACCTAGTTGCAGGAATGTAACCCTGTCATTGATGTCTGTATGTGAAAAATCAGGAAACAACATAAATGATATAAAACATATTTTCAAAGAGGTAATGGCAGAAAGATCCCCAAATAAGCAAGCAGATAAGTAAGGCATATATTACCCCAAATAATCATGAGCAAAAGAGATCTCTTTTGTATTTAAAGTACCTGAATTCCATTTTAGGGTCAAAATCCTAAAACTTGTTAAAGAAAGGCAATGGATCACATATAAAGGTAGGCCCATTAGAATTATGGCAGACTTCTCAACGCAAAACTTAAAGAACAAGAGGGCTTGCACCAAAACTGTTTCAAGCCCTGAAAAATGATAATTTCCAATGCTGATTTTTCAATTCTGTGAAACTTTCCTTCAAAATAAATAGAGAAATAAATTATTTTCAGAACAAGGAGCATTTCAAAAATTTATGACCACCAAAACAGTACTACAGAAAATTCTCAAGGTTATCCTAGAAAGAGACAATGAAACCACCAATGCCAATAAGTCAAAAACAGTTAATACACTTGGTGGTATGAACAGCTAAGCAAAGGGGAAAAAATAAGGAAATCAGCAACAGAAAAATGAAACAAAAACAGGAATAAGGCAATAATTCTCAATGATAACTTTCAATGTAAATGATCTCAATTTCCCAATCCAAGGGCACATTAGCAGAATGAATCAAGAAACAAAGCCAACAATATGCAATGCACAATTGCACTTTTATTGCAAAAGGAAATTCATGCATTAAAATTCAAAGTATGGAAAGTAATATTGCATGTAATGGGAAACTTTAAAAGAGCAGGAGTAATTATCCTAATTTCAGGGAATAATTCAGGAATAAGAGATAATAGCTATATACATATATACACCAATTACTGGCATGCTCAATATCATAAAGTATACACTAATTGACAAGAAAAATCCTATAAAAACCAATGAATCATAATGGAGAAGCTCAACACCTCACAAGTACAAATGGATAGATGAACTAGACAAAAATCAGAGTTGTTCCACACCTTCAGACAAATGGACTTCATACATGCCCACAGTGTTCTATCCCACAAAAACAGTACACCTTTGTCTAAGCAGCACATGAGAATTTCTCCAAAATAAACCTCATACAGCCCATAAAGCATCCTTAAGAAAATGCTAAAGAATCAAAATTATCCATGTAAATTATCAGATCATAATGCAATGAAATTAGAAATAATAGCAAAAGACACCACAGAAACTGTGCAAATATATGGACAGAATCCATCATAGTCAAACTGAAGAAGCACAGATATAACTGCTTTAGATTCACCCATTAGAGCTCTCCCCTACTCCCAACTGCGTTTCTCCCTTTTTCACATAGAAGCAAAGAAAAGAACAGAAATTGTTTCTTGGTTTCAACTGCAGATTAAAGAAATCATTAATTAGAATTAGAGATCATTTCTTTGACACTCATTTTAACACTGCAGCTCTACCATTTACTTACCTCTCTCCCTGCTAATTGACAAAATAAAAGTTACAAGAAGTGTTCTTCTAAAAGTGCAAGAAAAAAAAATACAAGATGAGCCTGAAAGTGGGAATAGAAGGACTACAAGCATAGAAGGATAGGGAGTAAATTCTGTGTAAAAGAACACACATACAGACATAGACATACACACACACACACACACACACAGATGAGAGTAACTTGTTGGTTTTGAGTTCAGTATAAACAGTCACTTGAATCTGTGTGACTTGAGTGATTCCTTCAGTCACTCTGAAAATGGAAACTGTGGCAACAGGTATATTAGGCATATGCCTTCAGTTTAGGTAGTAAAGGAAGTGAAGGAAAGAAAAACTAAAATTTAAAACAGTATGCATGTTGAAAAAGGGTGTTCCCTCAGGTGTCAAACTCAGATCAGTTCCCTCTTATTCCATCTCAGGATTACCTCTTACACTGGTGTGGGTGAGGTTAACTCCATTCTCTGAGCAGGTCTATTCTTATTTGTCCTATGGGAGCTCAAAGTTTTAGCTGCATCTGACTACAGAGTAGGATATTTTTACCCAAGGGATTTTTTAGTGAAAATTTTGAATGTATCCCCTGAAATGTCTTTCCATTTCTGGTTAGAAAAAACAAATGGCTCATATATTTGGTGGTTTTATATGTAAATGGTCATTTTCTAAGGATTTAGAAAGCTTTGTTCCCTGAAAAGGGAGATGAAACCTGCAGAGATTTGCAGAGTAAGAGAGATAAAATCCTTCAGAGGGCAAAGAGTTGATTGAAAGGAAAAGCTTTCAATTGCTCTTAAAAAAATTCACTCCCTCAGTTTATCATCTAGTGGTTCACAATAGATTGTCACTAGTCAGGCTCTGAGGAATTTACCCAAAGAAGAGATGGAGAACTCATTTTGGCTCACAAAGAAGGTTCTTAACTCTCATCACAGAAAAATAATTCAGGACAAATCAGTAATAGGCATAGATAGATTTTAATATGCAGAGTTAAGCATACACACAGAAAATAACATACAGATCCTTAGGAAGGAAAAACTGTGGTCTAGTTTTGGGAATATACTTTATCATGGAGATATCTTTAAAATGAATAATCTACAATATTTGGCCTAAGAACATTCCTCAAGATCCTTTAATCAGCTTTTTCATATTAAGATCAGACCATAAAAATTTGTGTTATAAACAAAATTATTATAACTTAATTTATTACTTTATAGTATATTTAAGTGCTTTGAGTGTGGTGACCAGGAAAAACTCACATATGTAAAGATCATAAACATTTCTATGTAGGAGAAAAACATCTATAAAATAAAGATACAGATACAATTTGGTAACATGATTATATCCTAAAGTTGCAGTCACTTAAAAGTTTAACTTTAAAAATTTCCTTGTTTTTTCTGTTTATGCTTAGTTTTTTTTTCCCATCTCAATTTAAGTGAACCCTAAATTTATGTTGTTGTTGTCTTTTCTCTGGCAATTTATGTCAAACAGGTAGCTATAAAGACAAAAATCTGGATACAACACATGTGACTTATAATTTCCTGCACAAAATGATAAAATTTTTGAACAAATTACTTAGGAACTTCATTGAAGTCATACTGGTTTAAAAAAAAAGAAAAAGTAAAAGTAAAAAATGAAATTAATAATTTAAACCTCTTTTAAAGGTCTCTTACAAGAAATTGAACAGATTGGGGCAAACCATTTGGGACCCAGGAAGACAGAAATCAGTTCACCCTTCCTGTGAGCTGACCAGCATGCAGGATGAGAATCAAGACTCCCCTCCTCACTATAAGCAACGAGCTGGTTCAAAGGACAAGCTGAGTTAAAGAGTAACTGAGATACAAAAACTAAGTGCTTGTATGGTTTGCTTGACTTTGCGGGGCTAAGGGCAGTAGTCTGAGCATCTATTTGAAGGGTAACAATATGCAAAATAGCAAATATGGGGGATTTCCTTCTGTCATTTTTAAATCCAATATTATTCTCACTACCTAGTTTTGTTCTGATTTGTTGTTTAATTTTATTTAATGTTCTGTTTTGATTGGTTTTATTCTGTTTTGTTTGGTTTGATTTGACCATATCTGATGGCATGGACAGCTACTGTGAAGATAGCAAGATATATTACAGTAGCCATTGTTGATTTATTATTCTGTTTTTAAGTTTTGTGCCACTTTCACTGTTTTGTTTTGATTGGATTTATTCTGTTTTATTTTGTTGGTTTTATTCTCTTTAAAGTAAAAAAAGAAAAGAAATTGAACAGATGGGAAAATATACTGTTTGCTCAACTTTGCAGTAAATATGCTTCTCTTCCCAGTACCAATGGATAAAAAAATGTAAAAATAAGGTAAAATGATAACAAAGCATTGAAACTTTAACAGAAAATAATGTTGTACTCTTGTTTGAAATCTTAACATATTGAGTTAATTTGCCCATATTTGAAAGCTAGATTGTAACAGGGATTCATAGGCTACTTTTGCTAAAAGTAATGATTGTTTGTGTCTGCAGATGTCTGATGGGTGACAAAAGAAAGTATAAAAGCTTGGCATTTCTGCCCTACTATTGCAGCTGATATAGGGGAAATAATATAACTCTAAATCTGCTAGATGTCAGATATGCTGAATTTGTGCTCCCTAAAAACTGAAGTGTGAATTTTAAGTTAAGAGTAGGAAAATTTTACTCAGAGAGAAAGCTCCTAAGAGATAAGGAGTGATCTAAAAGTGGGTTGCCAAGGACCCCACATCACAGAGGAACTTTTATAGAGCAAAATCTTGAGGTGGGTACATGGTGGGTCAAAACTATGATCAACCAGTAAGATTATAAGTATATCCATGGGCTGGGGATTTAGCTCAGCAGCATAAGTGCCTGCCTTGCAAGCACACAGTTGTGAATTTGATCCCTGGTACTAAAAAAAAAAAAATTATATCCACTTAGGTAATGTTGATCCAATGGGGAAGGTGATCATCTAGCAAGTGTACATGGAAAGGGATGGATCATGATGTCCTGGTCACCCACCTTGGTGATTGATGTCCATCTGGACTTTATTGGACCAGGTGATACCAATTATAGTATAAACTTTAATTTACTGCTTATCCCTTGAAGAGGAATGTAAGCCTCATCATTCCATCTTTATCTTGAGGCCTAGCCTTCAATATATGTAACTTCAGTCACAGATGTAATGTGTTCTCATCTTCTCCACCATAATAGCTTGTTTAAATGTCCCCCAAAGCCACATGTAGTCATGAAGGTGGCTGAGACTTGCATTTGTGATTGGTTCATTGTCTGGTTCTTGGATTGGTGGTGTGAGTGCTACACCCATGTAGGGATGGGTAATCAGCATATAATATAATGGAGGGAAGGTGGTGTGCTTTTCACCTTTTTCTCTTTCATTCTTGTGTCTTGCGGCCACCATGAACAGCTCCCCCTCTGCCATGCCACCATGCTTTGGAGCCAGATGAGTATGGACTGAAAACTTCAAAAGCTAAATAAATCTTTCTTTCCTAATTTTGGACATCAGGTATTTTGCCTCAACAAGAGAAAAGTAACTGAGACAGAATTTGGTACCAGGAGTGGGGTCATTGCTATGACTAGACCTGACCAGGTGATTCAAGAGCTTTTGGAGGTGGCTTGTAAGAAGAGTTTGGAAGGATTCAGAGATGTTCTCTGAAAGAGTAGCCCTGGAAAAGCTTAGGCTCTTTTGTATGAAAGTTTCTGGTCAGAACTCAGAAAACCAGAAGGCTGATCAAAATCCTGCCAGTAAAAACTGGAAAAGTAGGTTTCTGCTGGGAAGAACTGCATTGGTTGTTGGACTCCAGTTAATATATATTACAGCTTGACAGAAAGTTTGTCTGCATTTTGCTTATGGCCAGAAACTTTGCCTGAGACTGAGATTAAGGGTAGCAGATTAATTAATCTGACAAAAAAAATTCTAGGCAGACAAATGTTCAGGTGACATGACTATTGTTGGGGGCTTTAAGACATATTTATGTTGTGAATCAAGAGCAAAAATCCCAGCAGGATGATTTAAAACATTGAGTTTTGCCAAAAGGGAAGCTCTAGTAAAGTAGTGGATTGTTAACATAGAGCTGAGACCTCAATTACTGAGAAGAAACAGAGAAATAAAAAAGATGCAGGGGGGCATCACCAGAAGTGATGGTGGGTCTCCACCCTTTACAGCCTCAAAGACTTTGCTCAGAGGAGAAAACTGCAGAGTGCTATGTTTTAGAATGGCAGCGGTGGCCAAGCAAGGTTCCAAAATGGAGAGGGCTTCACCAGGTTTGAGAATGGTGGTGACATAAAAAATCTATTCCTCACAATCAGGTTCAGAGTGCCCAGAAATCCAGGCACTCAGCCCCTATGGCCAACAGAGAGGAAAGCCTGGCTACTGCTCCAGCTGGCTGCAGACCTTGACATCATCCACATGGCACTGGTTTTAGGTGCATGAAGAATGCATGAGTTCTGAGGTTAAGGTAGATTTCACCTGATTGCAGAGGGGCTGGGAGGCCAAGCAGTGCATCCTGAGAGGGTAATGTGTGAAACTTATAAAGCCAAAGGTACAATGGAAAACCCAGAAGTTTAAAAAAGCCAGGAACATGGATCATCTAAGAAAAGCTGCAAGGACTGAATAGAGCAGGCTTAAGAGAGAAGCTATGGGAGCTAAAGCCCTGGAAGTGCTATGGGGGTGGAGTCACTCAAGCCTTTTGGAGCTCACAATCAGATGGCTTCATATGCTGGATGTGGAACTCCAGAACTTAATGTTTGCTCTGCTGGATTTTGGATTTCCTTTTGTTTCATTCCTTTGTATCCCCTCTCTGTACCCTTTGGCGTGGTAATGTTTATCTTGTGTCATTCAATGTTGGAAGTGTTTACCTTTGTTTTCATCTGTACAGGAGGTTAGAGCTAAGAGTATGCCTTGGATCTTGGAGAAGACTTGAGACTTGGACTTTTCAGCAATGCTGAAACTTAGGACTTTGACAACTCTTGCAGATGGATTAAATGTTTTTTGCACAAAGGATGTACATGCATCTTTGGGGGTTCAGGGGTGGAATGTCATGGCTTGTTTAACTGTCCTCCCAAAACCTCATGCAGTCATGAAGGCAACTGAGTCTCAAGTTTGTGACTGGTTCATTGTTTAGTCCCGGGATTGGTGGTGTAAGTGCTACACCTTCCCCGGGGTGGTAATCGGCATACAATATAAGGGAGAGAAGGTGGTGTGCTTTTCCCTTTTTGCTCTTGTGGTTTATAGCCACCATGAACAGCTGCCTCTCAGCCATGTCACCCTGCCTTGGAGCCAGCTGTGTGTAGACTAAAATATCCAAAAATTGTAAGCCAAATAAACCTTTCCTTTCCTAATTTTGCCTGTGAGGTATTTTGTTTCAACAACAAGAGAGAAATAACGAAGACATGCCCTAACTTCCTGGAAGGCCTAGAGCTGTCTGATTGCCTAAAATTTTTTGACATAAGTTAGTTGCATATAATATAACTATCTCCATTGCTATCTTAATCTTAGAGTGAGATTCCTATTCAACTCTGCACATGGATATTTTGTGATCTAAGGAGGGTCCATGCAAAAGCAGTGATACAAAGTTGATTACCACTAAATTCACCTAATTCCTCTTGCATTTTATATTTCTCCTCTGCAATATTAATTTTTGGATGAGATTTCTGCCCTTCACCTACTCATGTTAATCATTTAAAGAGTGTGTTTCTATAACTGGTAATACAAGAGTGATTATTCTAGTTCTCTCTCCCCATTTCAAAGCTGAAGATACTACCAATAACTGACACACCTTTACTATTCATGGGAATGTCATAATCACTAAATTAGCAACTACCATCTGTCATTTTGTTTTGATCTTGTTTTTTGAGACAGAATCTCACTATGTAGTCCGGACTGTCCTTGAATTCACTTATGTAGCCCAGGCTAGCCTGTAATTTATGATGATCTTCTTGCCTCAGGCTCCCAAATGTTGGGATTATCAGCATGTGCCACTATGCCTGGAATATAACTACCACTTTTAAAGTGCCCTTTTCCAGAGAACTAGAGCAGCACCTAGAAGTTTCTAGTTATTGCAATAAACAGGAAAGATGAGTCAATCATTGTTATAACTACATTTTGTTTCTTAAACTTGTTCTCTCTGAGTCATTATTCCACATCAGTTTATCTCAAGTTCCAAGAACAGTGAGCTTGCACTAGTCACCTCCCTTCAAGCTAGTAGGACCCTACAGAACCAGACCTGAGATAGTGATCAACAATATAACAGTTTGCTAAGGACTGGTGACTATACATAACTCCCTTTTGTCCTTCCCCTATAAATTAATACAGTTCTAGTCACATCTCAAAGATGATCTAAGGATGTAAGACCTTTAAAAACTGGAGTGTGAGGTGGAATCAGTACCTATAAGTAAATTGAAGTGAGATGTCTTTGAAGTTGAGTTGAGAGTCAGGTTGAAGGGCTAAGTAACTTTCTCCATCTTCTCCCTCCTGTTCAAGCTGACTTTAAGAATTTACAGGGTTAGGTAATGGTTGCTTTTAAATTTATATACAGAAAGAAAAAGGTTAGAATGCAATATTTTTGTATGTCTAAACGACATGAGATTGTTATTCAGATAATTCATGGTGAAATTTTTGAGTGTTATAAAGTAATATTCTGTTAAATGTAGAAATTTGCTCACTATTTTTACAAGTATTCTTATGTTTTATTGAAAATCAGTAGCATTCAAATCACAAATAATATTTATATTATGGCTTCTTGAGTGCCTGTTAAATTACCACATAAAATTATTTTAAACCAATATAGATATACAACTAGTCCTTTCCCTGGTGGCATGAATTCTTTGTGTAATAAAAACAATGCTACATTGAAGTCACACTTCTGTGACAAAGTGCCTGATGCAGATTATGTACAGTTGACCTTCCATATCCATGGGTTCTGTGCCTGTGAATTAATCCACTGTGCACTGAAATATTAAAAAAAACTCTACCAAAATTGAGTTTATATTGAATATATACTTACTTTTCCCCTAACCTGTAGTTTAACAACTATCTATGTAGCCTTTACATTGTATTTATTACTTAAGTCAATCTAAAGCTGAGTGTAGAAGAAGATATGCATTGTTCATCTGTAAATAATATGCTATCTTATATAATGGACTTGAGCATGTGTAAATTTTGACATTCTCCAGTGGTTCTGAAACCAATCAGCTGTGAACAGCAAGACACTTCTATCCTTATTGGCAGGTATAAGTTCTTCATATGCGAAAGTGTTTTTTTTTTTCCTGGGAAGAAACTCTTTTCCCCAGATACTGATATTTTGTATGAAGTCCCTAAAAGTGTTGCCTTTAAAAAATTCAGTGTGTCATAGAGATTTTTTGTCAAAAGGTGTAATTTCATTTTTCAGTCTTTAGTCTTTAATATATAGTAACTTGTCAAGTATTGACAAGTCAATCTGAACAGTAGAGGCAATATTTTAGTGCTCTGAATTACTTCTTTCCTATTATTTCTTTGATCAAATTTTATCTTTATTCTGTTACATACTCTGTCAAGTTTTCTTGATCTCTTGAGAAGAAAATAGTCTTAATGTCTTCTAGTCATTCTCCACAGATTAAATTCTACCAGCAATATAATATTACTTCTGATAATACTGGTACTATTACCATAAAATTATGAAAATTTTCATACTGCATATAAAGCCTTTTATAGATTCCTTTTTATTTTAAATTTATTATTTAACTGGTACATAAAAATATAAATATTATACATATTTTTGGTATATTGATAATGGTGTAAGCTTTCAAACTATTTTTTCTGATATTTGGGCAGTCGCTGTATGATTTTCCATAATATCAGTACTAATTTCTTAATTTAAATATACCAGCACGGAACTTATCCCCTTGCTCGTTCCATGTCAGACTTTTTTTTTTTTATCTCTTTGAACATAGCCCTTATTGCTTTAAGCAAGGTATGTTTGATATTTGATTTCCATTCCCCTAATGAATAAAGACGTCAACAATTTCCTTAAGGACCATTTCTTCAGTGCCATTTGTATGTCATCTTTCGAGGAATTTTTGCTTAGGTTATGGCTCATTTTAAAATCAGGATTTTTTATTTTGCTATTGAGTTTTTGGGTTTCTTATATATTCTAGTTAGTCTTCCTTATCAAATATATATTTTGTAAATATTTTTCCTATTCTATATTTTGTCTTTTCACTCTGTTTTCTCTGTTGTAAAGAAGATTTAAGTTTGATATACTTCTGTTTGTGTAGTTTTTTTTTCTTTTTGTTCTTGTGTTTTTGGGGTCTTATTCAGAAAAACTCTTGAACACTTTGATGTCCAGATGGATTACTCTGGATTAAACATATAGGAGAGAAATGTAAAGAAGAAAAATGATTATAGATTTATATATTTTTTCAGTAAATTTAAAAAGTTTTCTCTTTCAAGTAGTACTTTGTGTGTACCATGCACTACCGTGAGCATCTAAATGGAGCCTCAGTACAGGAATGTCTTTTTCTTCCTAGTTTTATATCTCATCCATTCTTCCATGTGCTTTTCTGGTTTACATTTTTTACTGACCTGTATTTCTGAATCATATAATTTTTCAAGCATATGCATTTTATATATATATATATATATATATATATATATATATATATATATATATATATTCTCCTTAAGGGGCAAAAATTGTTATCCCCAGATCATTCGCCCAGAGCACATCTGCATTCAATCATCTGAAAAATATCAGAATTTTAATTTTGATGATTTTCCTCAGGATATCATTGAATTTTGCCTAAAAAAATTTCTCATTGTTGGCTTTTCCTTTGAGATGATTATATTCTTTCTTCTATTCTAATAATTCCTTCATATATAGTAATAGATCAGAAGAATTTTTTATATATTGAAGGCCAAATTGTACATATTTAGCTCTTTCCAGCCTAAATTATAATTTACTAGCAAATGAATAAATAAGTCAACCATATCTCTTTTCTTTTTCTAAAAAAGATCCCATAGTTCTTTCTTTTGTTTTTTTCATATGGGAGAACAACATATACTCATATAACATTTTATTCCACAGTATGTACTTCTAAAGAATCCTATCAATGATAAAATTGATTACTTGTTGTTGGAAATAAGCAGAAAAAGATTAATGGGTAGCATACAAAATGATACAGCTAGGATATAACTTTAGCCAAGATGTTATTGTGCTAGAGAAAACCCACTTGATCTAACTGTTGAAGTAGTTTCTAAGAAGTCAGAAAGGCATTTTGACAAATATGTTGTAATTAGCACTATTTGTCCAATATGTATCCTTACATGATATCCGTATATAAGTCTATCTTAGATGATTGTATCCATTAGGCATTCTAAATAATATTGAGAATAATAAAGATTTCCATATAATGTTAGATCATTTGTATCATTTTCACAAAATGAAAGTATTTTTGAAATTAATAGATATAAAAATAGAATCTTACACAATTTATAAATGTTTAGTTATATCAAGCTTATGAAAAATTTTTTCCTTTCTTTACTAGCTTTACTTATTTTCTTTTTGTGGTTTGTATTTGCTGTCTGTGACTTATTGTTCATTCTCTCTAACTCTTCTATCACTTTATTTATAAGTTTCATGACACTACATTCTCTAGGTTTTCTTTCTTTCTTTAACTAATCTAGGCATTTATTTTTCCTTCATCTTGATTTTAAATGTAGAGTTTCTCATGGTTTTGGTTATCACTCATGTCATTTTATAATTCTCATTTTATTATGCTTTAAAGTATAAAAAGAACTTATAACCTGAAAATTCTCTTTTAGTTTCATGTACACATTTTTTTGTCATTGCAGTGAAACAGATTCACTGTACTTTCATTAGAATTCTGCTCACTATAACTTAGGGTACAATTTCTGCTGTGTATGAATCATTTCAAAAGAATATATACAAAGAATTGTGTGTGACCCTCATCAAAAGAACAGATGCATGGAACAAGTTGATTACATACTTACAGATGAGTAGTAAAGGGAAACCAGAAGGTTAGCATTCATGATAAACCAGTTCCCCTAGCCTCAAGAATGCTGCCCATAGTAGATGAAGTTTCATTAGCATATATACACACTCTCCACAACAGAGAAACCTCAGATAGAAATCTGCTCTAGATTTTGTATCCAAGAAATCACTGGAATGAGTGGAGTAAAACCCCAAAGCCATGTTATGCTTGGGGGAATAGAAAGTGAAGCTGCTCATGCCCATTGCTCTTCATCTCATCATGTGGTATTCCTAGCACATTCTACAAATGCTTTTGAGAATTACAAGTGAACACTAGTATTGGCTTCTTCCCATACCATTCAGAGAGTTGACCCATATTTTTCTCCACAATTTTCTTCTTTCTTCTGTCATGATAAAGAAGCTTTAGCTCATAAAAAACCTTCCCTTCAACTTTTTGAATATTATCACATCATGTTTAATGTAGCAAGGTTTTAATTGTCTCTACATTAATCCCCTTAGATTACATATATTATAGTCTTCCAACTAAAAATGTACTGGCTTTGGTTGAATGTGGTTTATTTCCTAAGGTTTTTGTGGAGGGCTGGTTTCCACAATTCTGATGTGAGATGCGGGAGAACTTTAAGATGTAGTGCCTCTAGTGGGAGATGAATAGGTCACTGGGACTGCTGTCCTCAGCGGAGAACCAAGTTCTAATGTGTCCACAGTTATAACCTGAGAGAGTGAGTTGTTATAAAAGATGAAGGGTGAAACCTGAATCCCTCTCTGGCTTCCTGTGTCACCATGTGATACCTCTCACATATGCTCCCACCATGAGGCCATCCACCATGAGCCTTCATCAGAAGCCAATTGAATTGATCTTTCAACTTTTTAAAATGAAACTAAATAAATGCATTTTAAAATAAATCATCAAGCTTTAAATATTATTTTATATTAGTGGAAAATGGGTTGATTTATCAGCCCACTGATTTTCTTTGGGTTAAAGCCATTTGCTTACTATTTTCTAGTCACACTCTTATGTTTTTGATGTCAGTCAATTTTTATGTCTCTGCTCTCCAGTTTCCATAGTTAACATTTCATTGAATCCTCCTTCTCAAGATCATCAATTATATTTATTTTATCAACCTATGTACTTCTCTATCTTCTTTTTACTTCACAGCAATGTTCAAAATGACCAGTCATTCTCCCCTCCCTGTTATGATTTTCCACATTCCTGGTTTCCTTCTGTCTCACTGATAACTCTTTAGTTTCTTCTTATGGAATTATCTTCTTTTGCTTTAATTTTGGCCTTTTTTGTGCATAAATTTCTTCTTCTGCACCCTCCTGTCTTCAGATGATGGCAATCGTTTTCCTAATGTAACTCACCCACATGCATGGACACCTGTATCTCCATTACAGAATATTCCTTGGATATCTGCTTCACCTTCTAACAGAAGGAAGGTGCTGCTACCTCAGTATTTCACAGATATCTCATATTTAACAAATCCAAGTGAAACCTGAAATGTTTTTGCTGCATAAATTATTTATTAGATTCTATAGTTTACTAAAAATTTATGGTTTTGCCTTGTTTTTTCTTCCATTCACTTAGCAGCTATCCCTATCCACTCACATAAACTATGTCCTATTACAATTACCCAAAAGATCTCTTAATTACTCATTACATGTTTTCTTCTGCCCCCATCTCATACAGGCCATAACGTATTGTCACCATTATGAAAGAACCATTAAAAAGGTCTCGTATTTCCATTGGTTTACTCCCTCAATCCATTTACTATTATGTTCAAAATTACAGTCACACAATTTAAATAAAATTACAAACTGTCATATTTGAAGCTCTTACATTTTCATTCTATTTATAATAAACTCATAGTTGTAGTAGCTTGAGAAATCACATGTTCTCAGGCATGAATAAAGAATTCCACTCAACTATTTTTCCATATCCAGCTTATGTGGGTTTCATCACTTCTTGGATATCCTATGCTATTTTTCATTGGAGGTATTTTGTTTATAAAAAGAAAAATAATTTATTTAAAGACTACTCTGTAGAGATAAAGGGACCTCATTACCCAAATCAATATCTCACTGTCCACAAGTATGTAAATGTGTGTTATAGCAAGGGATATTTCAGGAAAGAACTAAAACAAGACAACAGACATCTTTGGGTTTGTACCCTCATTTTCTGAGCCCAGTCATCTCCTTACCTTGACTGTGGAAATGTAAATAAATTTTGACTATTTGGTGCCATTATCTGAG
The DNA here is from genome assembly GCA_004027455.1 of Hydrochoerus hydrochaeris. Lineage (NCBI taxonomy): Eukaryota > Metazoa > Chordata > Mammalia > Rodentia > Hydrochaeridae > Hydrochoerus > Hydrochoerus hydrochaeris. Next base: position 411,253 of record PVLA01000932.1, read on the forward strand.
TATTCTGTCCATTCATCGGGGATGCAGAGAGGAGTAGTGGTTTATGCCGGAGTCCTGAAGTGTGGAACAGAAGGTGCTTTTTTCTATAGAAAAAAAGCCTAAGATGCAAAATGCATTTTTCCAAGCTGGTTAAACTAGCAGTCAGTTCATTCCAGAGCTATGTCACTAGTAATTCACAAAAATGTTCTTAAAACAGAATTAAGATGTGAAGCCACAGTAGGTCACATATAATACATGCAATACCCATTTAGTTCTTGGTCTTACGGAGTCATAATGCAATCTTAATACCAGTTTCTTCCATTTGATATTTCATCTATTGAATAGAGGCAAGAGGTAGCTAAGGAAAAATCTTGGGAAAGAAGAAAGGGCCTACCTTGGATCCAGCTTTCTGGAAGTAGATTGATGTCTTGATTAACTAGTAGCCCAGAAACAGGACACCCACTGCTAAGTAAACTGAAAAAAGTTAATCAGGTTCTTAGTTTATACATAGTAAGTCACAGAGTAGGCACCCATATTCTGTAAACCTTGTCTTACCCCAACCAGAACTGCCATGTCATTGATTATGCATTTTTGACAGCCCCTCTTTAGCTTTGGAGTCTAAAACAGCTCCGCCAAGGCCTTTAAAGAGTCAAAAACTACTGTGTCACATTAGGGGTTGAGTTAAGCCTCTCATTGGCAAAACTCATGCACAGGATCAACTCCTCCATCATCCTAATCTCTAAAGTTTTAAAAACCTCAGCAACAAGAATCCTGGGGCCACGAGCTCTTCTCATTGGCACAGTACTGTATTTCTTCTTTTTCAAATACATCTTTGATACTGGTGTTATTTATGTGTATCCTGCTTAATTTTTTTATATAAACATAAAGAACATGGAAAGTCCTGCAACCCAGTAGCAAATATAATTCTGCCTGTAAAACAACTGGTTTTATTTTGTTTCTCATGGAAGGAGTAAAACCTGTTTGAGATGACCTTATTATTCATGATAGACATTCACTTACAATTCACAACTAAACCTACAAATTTAAAATTGTTAGCCTAAAACTCAATATGAAGCTCTGTGTGCATTAGAGCAGTTTATTCCAGCCAAAGTGAGTAAAAAAATGGGAAAAATATTTTTTTCACATAGAGTGCTGTGAAATTAGACTATAGAAGATGTGTTTTGTACATTAAAAAAACCAAGATGTTTACAACACAATGATTATTATAAGTATATTAACCAACAAGAATTGCAGACATTGATTGTCTGTAGCTGTCCATATACAACATATTCTGTGTAAGAATTGCAATAAACTGGAACAGGGTATTTTTAAAATTATCCATGGCTCTACTGTCATCTTTAAATTAAAACCTAAAATTAATCAGATCATGAGACAGAAATCCAACAGATATCTCAATGTAGTTTAACTTCTAGGTCCATCTCCTGTGATTTTTTAAAAAATGTTTATGTTTTGTGTTAGTTAATGCATAGAAGTAACATGAAAGGACAAAAGTAATTTGTCATTTTGGGTGTTTTAACCATCTAGGTGGGACACAAAGATTAGGGAGGAGCAGCAGGACAAAGATTTGGTGGAGTGAAGCAAAACACTAAAGGACTTCCCCCTTTACACAGACACTCTAGAGAGATTCATCTCTGCATTATAAAGTGAAAAGGGGATAACTGATATTTTTCAAAGAACAGGAGAAGAATTTTATTTTTAATCATGGAAACCAAAAATTTTAGAATGCTTATATTTTGTTGTATGTATAGATCAAATATATTTTCAATTATTTTGACACTGAGACTAGTAACATAAAAATTCATTTTTAGTGCTTGTATGTATCACAAATATATATATATAGTTGTCTTTGCTCTGCCTTGTATGTTACATAAAAAAATAAATATGAAGGGAAAAAATGCTTCACCTAGAATAGGTAGATTATAATGGCTCTGTGGTGCAACTTCCTTGCATATGTGAGATCCTGAGTTCAATTCTTAGTACCAAAAAATAAAACAAAACAAAAAACAAGACAAAACAAAGATTACAATTACTGTACAAAATAATGAGTCTGAGAAATCATTAGACCACTCCAATGAAAACAATACTTGTGAAAAAACAGAAGTAAGAGTTTTATATTAACAGACTTTTAAGGTCTTTCATAAGAAATTGAACAGATGAGCAAACACAAAATCTGTTTGCTATTTTTGTCCTTGAAGACATAAACTCTGAAAAAAAAGTACAGCTCAGTCATCCATAGAATCAGTTTCTAGAAACAAGTGTGTTAAAAGGGTTCAGGTATAAACCACTGGATTTAAATCAAAAAATAATATTTATTATTTCCCTATAACTGAAAACTTTCCAAATATGACTCACTTTTTAATTTGTAAATATGTCTTGATTCACATTAAGATATTTTCATAGATATTGCAATCAATACACACTTAAAATATGTTTTGGCTCTGGTTTCCTCATTGATAAAATGGAAATAAAACAGGAAAAAAGCTTGGAATCTCTGACTTACTATTGCGTATATCTCCACTGTTATATCCATGTTTGGGTGAGATTCTTGCTCAGCTTAGCACACAGAGATTTCATCATCTGAGGAGGGCCCATGTAAGATTACTAACACAAAGCAGATTATTTCTAAAATTATGTCATTTCATTGCTTCCCTTTAAAATTTTAGGGCAGTCAGGAAAGAGAAATTAACTTATAAGCAAAATTTGTAGGGACATCAAAATCAACAAACTATCCATAACCATCTTTTGCAGTATTCTATTCCTGTTGATATAAACTTGGCTGTTTTCATCATCAGAGGAGCTTAGGACATTGTCACCGAGAAAAGCTGTGGTTCACTTTGGGTGAGCTTTGGTCTTTACCACTTCCTGGCTCCAGAGAGAAATATGTTGTGCTGTTCACTCTCTAGGAGAAGCTTGTCATGCTGGATTCTTGATATGAACTCTGCTGCTCTCATCATTGGAGGAGCTCGGGACCTCATGGTCACTACGTTTGGCTGTGGTACATTTTAGGGGAGCTCTGGTTCTTATTTTGAGTGTTGCTTACTGGCTCCAGTGAGAACCCTCAAACTATTGGCTCAGATCCTTCATTTTACTAGAGCAGACTTTCTAACTTCCAACAGTGATCTTGGGGCCTTGCCAGAGCAGATTCGTGAAACAGACTAGCATAAGTCATTATCATGGCTCTAGGCTTCCAGTTGGTCTCATGGGAGGCATTTAAGTCTTCAGCTGAACTTATGAAGGATATTGCCATTGGATCCAGGTCCTTGGTTAGATTCTCTAGGTCTTTAGTGTGTAGACAGATTTCCTGTACTTTCTTTGTATTTGATTGCTTGTATGACCATTATGAATAATACTATAAATTATGTGTCCTGTATGTAATTGTTTTCCTTCCAGTCCCTGACTACAACAGTGTACATATTTTGGGGTACTATGTAATGTGTTGATACATTTATAGCTCATGTAACATTTAAGTCAGATTAAGCATATACTTAACATCAAATATTTTTTATTTCTCAATTCTGTAAATATTCAAAACATTTACATCTTATTTTATTTTATTTTATTTTATTTTAATTTTTTGGTACTGGGGATCGAACTCACAGCCTTGCACTTGACAGGCAGGTGCTTAAGCCACTGAGCTAAATCCCCAGCCCTCTTATTTTTAAAAAGCCTTTACACAATTGTCGATAATGTCTGTATTGACTTATATTCACACATACCAGTTTGGAAGGGTTTCATTTTCTCCTTCCTGGCCAACACTTTTTGTCTTCTGTCTCCTTGATATAACTTTTCTTATTGTAGCAAGGTGATATTACATTACAGTTTTGGTTTCCAATTTGCTGATGAGAGAAGACTGAAAACATTTCTTCATTTAACTACTGGTTACTGGGATATCTTCTTTTGAGAATTTGATTTCAGGTATATACAACATTTTCAGGTGGTTTGTTTGGCTGTAGAGATTTTAGATTTCCTTGTACATTCTAGAGAATAGAGACTTACTGGATGTATAATTCAAAAAACAGTATGTTTTTGTACATACACAGTTACATACACAGAACAACAAAATTGTACATACACAGTACAACAGACATAGACAGTACATGCATATTTCCCATTCCACAGCTTGTATCTTTAATTTATTAATTGTTTTGTTTCCTCTGAATAAGTGATGGAGTTTGATATAATCTGTATGTCTAGTTTTTCTTTTATTTCTTCTGCATTTTTTCCCATTGACCTAAAGCATTTCTCCTATGGTAGAATAAATTTCGGATAGGTTTTTAGAATCCCATATGAAAAAATAAAACATTTATAACTGATATTTTGGGTTTTCATGGATTTATATGTATTTTATGGAAACTCTATTGGCACAAAATAAAATAGAGATAGAAATAAAGAAAATGCATGTTTGTGATTCTCTTCCAAAAAATATTTTTGTCTAGTTGCAGTTCTCTTGAAGCCATAACATAGACACTGTGCCTAGTTTGTAATCTTTTCCTTTAGTAAAACCACAGTCTATCTCACTGCAATCTAACCTGGGATGTTAGACTTATGATTTTTAAAAAGCTATTAATTCACATACTATTGCACCTTAGAGATTTGAAGCAACATCTTCTAAAGCAAGACCAGTATGATGAATACAGGGGTTTTACTAGCAACAGTTACAAAACTATAGCACTTTGAGGAAACAGGAACTCTTAGAAAATGGCAGATTTGATGTTGAGCTTGAAATTTAGGATTGAGGTGTGGAAAACCTATGAAAATTATCTATCCTTTGTGTTTCATTGTCAGTTCTTATTACTTTTTACACTAGAGACACAATGTGATATTTATAAATATGATTCTTATTTATTTCACTAATGAGGATAGTCTCAAGTTGTCTCCATTTACCTATGAAGGCCTCAAGATCATCCTTTTTATAGCTGAGTAATATTTCATTGTGTAAAAATACCACATCTTTTTCATCCACTCTGCAGTAGAACGGCATCTTGGTTGTTTCCAAGATTTAGCTATTACAAATTGTGCTGCTGTGAACATGGGTGTATATATATCTCTGTGATATGAACTTGTCAGTTCTTCTGGAAAAATACCCAGGAGGGGAATAGCTGGATTGAATGGAACTTCCAATCCCAGTCTTCTGAGAAATCTCCATACTGATTTCCATACTGGTTGCACCACTCTAAATTCCCACCAACAGTGGAGCAGAGATTCCCAGTGTGTTACTTTTGGGGTCCTCTATTTCAATATCTTCTGCACTTGCTTCTTGTACTAGATGTTTGAGACTGCATTTTGCTTTTTCATTTTGCCATTTTCACTCTGCCTGATGTTTTCTGTGTGTAGGAGGGGGTCACACACACTCTTTTCAGACTCACCAAGGTCTTACAATTAGTTGGAGGGGGCTTTACTACTGGCCCTATTTACCCACTCTATTTTAGGGGCATACTCATCATACTGGCACAGTTAATTGCTGTAGTCCAAGGTTTGCTGCCTGGGAGCTAAATTCCAAGATTTTTCCGTGAACTGGGATTCCACCAGAGTGAGCGGTCAGGGCCTGAGGCTGGAATCTGGGTCCTGCTCACTGGTCTGTGTTCGCTGGGCATGGCCTGGTTCTGCCGCAGTTCCTGTGTGCAGCCTGGGGTGGTCTGGGACACAGAGTGTGGTCTTACTGCCTGGGAGCAGGCTCAAAGTCCCTTTCTGTGCTCTGGGATTCCCCCAAAGAGCGTGGTCAGGGCCCAAAGCTAGAATCTGGGTCCCACTGGCTGCTTGGTGGTCCAACAGTCCCTCTTTTCATGCATTATTAAATTTGTTCTGTCTCTTATTTTATGTTTTCACTCTAACCCTCACACAAGCAGTTGGGAATCTTGACCAGGTCCCTGGTACAGAGCACTTAATTTTTAAAGGTCTTGTATTTCCTTTATTAAACTGATTTCTAGGCATTTTTTATTTTGGATTCTATTGTGTAAGGTATATTTTCCTTAATTTCTCTCTCAGTGGGCTTGTTACTTATGTACAGTAATGCTATTTGGTTTTTGAGTGTTGGCTTTGTATCCAACTATGCTGATAAATTTGGTTATTAAAGCTAGAAATCTTTTGGTGGCATTTTTGGGTTCTTCTATGTAGAGAATCATGGCATTCACATATAATGATAATTTAACTTCTTCCAATACTATCCCTATTCCTTTTATTTTTTCCTTTTGTCTAATTACGTTAATGATTCCAGAACTATATTGAATAGAAGTGGTGATAGTGTGTATCCTTGCCTTGTTCCTGATTTGAAAGTGAAAGTTCACCTTTTTTGACCATTTATTTTGATGTTGGCTATTAGTTGATTATAGATGGCTTTTATCAGATTGAGGTGAAGAGATCTATTCAAATTTTCTGTAGAGTATTTATCATAAATGAGTGTCGGACTCTGTAGAAAACTTTTTCTGTATCTATTGAGATAGTCATGTAGTTTTGTTTTTAATTCTGTTTATATGATTTGTTAAATGTATTAATTTGCAAATGTTAAACCATTGATGCATCCATGGAAAGAATACTACTCAGTAACAATTTATCATCTTCTTGATGATTTGATGCATTCTGTTTCCCAGTATTTAATTTAATGTTTTTCTGTGGATGTTGATTAAGGAGATTGACTTGTAGTTCTTTTTTCAGCTGGGTCCTTCTCTGTTTTGTTATCAGAGTAATACTTGCTTTAAGAAATGAGTTAAGGGAAAACTATTTCCTTTCAGTTTCACTAAAGAGTTTGAGGAGTACTGGAATAAGATCTTTAAATTTCTTGCAGAATTCAATAGTGACTCCATTAGAACCTGGGCTTTTCTTTGTTAGTAGTTTTGTAATTACAGCTTCAATTTCATTGACTAATATTGGATTACTAAATCTTCTTTATTCAGTGATAGTTATTCATATATGTCTAGGAATCTGTGCATTCCTTCTGTTTTCCCATCTTATTTGAATACATGATCTGAAAATAGATATTGATGATCACCAGAATTTCTGCACAATGTGTTGTGATTTCACCCTATCATTTTTAATTAGAATGGATTTGAGTCTTTTCTTTCCGTTTTTTTTATAAGATTCAATAAAAGGGCCTTTCAATGTTATTTAATCTTTCAAAGAACCAATGCTTTAACTGATTTCTATATTGTTTTTTTATCTAAATTGCATTAATTGCTGCTCTTATCATTATAATTTCTTCCCTCATACAAAGTTTGGACTTGTATTTTTTTTTCCTATTTGAGGTTCAACATTAAGTCATTTATTTGCGCTTACTCTTTTTTTGCCTGTGGGATTTCACCACTGTAAAGTTTCCTTTGAGGACTGCTATCATTGCATTCTTTAAGTTCTGGTATGTTGCATTGCATAGTTGCAGAAACTGTCTAATTTCATCTTTAATTTCATATGTAATCTATTTGTTGCTCAGGAGATTATTTAATTTGCATATGCTTATATACTTTCTTTGGTTTCTTTTGCTAGTATTTGGTATTTATATATTTATAATTATTATATGTACATCCTGGCATTTTTTCCTTAACAAATATGTAGTGACTTTCTTTGTCTCTCTTTATCAGTGTTGGCATTTCTAAGATTTAACTCCTTTGAATTGTGCTGTGATAAATACGAGAATGCCTATATCACTGTAATATGTCTTTACCTCTTTGTGGAAGATCTCTAGAAGGAGAATAGCTGAGTCAAAGGGAATTTTGAGTTTTAGTTTTTGATCATGTAATCTTTTGGAACTGGACTAAAAGAACATATTATTGATAAATTATAAATAAAAATATTCTTTGTAGTAGAATAGGTGTTTATGTAAATACTAGTCCAATTATTTAAATGCAGGATGACCAAAATTGCAATTTTTTCATTAATTTTATAATATAAAAGGAAATATAAAAATCACATTTTCTCAAAATTTATTTAATAGGAGAATTGACTGATTGAAATGACACTGCCTGAAAGATGCTTGTAATGATCAGTACATAAGTGTGCTGCCCAAGTGATGCAGGGGATAAATTCTTATGTAGTTAAATACATTTTTCAGAGAATTAATAAAGTGGTATATTGCTTTAAATTATGTTTTCTTAAAAGACATATAATGAAAGTAATTAGATAAATGATTTTGTTAATTGCTAAATTTTAATCAAAAATTAAATAAAAGCTTTTCTATGTCTTTATTATATAATGTTTTTATTATTTTCTTGGGTATTCACAATCAAAATAGTCAAAAGTTCTCTAACTACTCTTTGATGTAGCTTTCTGATGAAATTAGACTTTTTTTTTTTATAATTTTCTTCCAGAACCGATACACAAACTAGATTTGTTTTGCCCTTCTTAGTTTTGTTTTATATTTTCTTTCTAAAGATATATAATAGCTGCATGTTAACATGTTGCAGAAGTACAATATCTACTCTAACAACCTAACAACCTATTTTAAGACGATAGCCATCACCTACAAGCCAGACATGATACAAAGTGCATTAACAATATTCCTACTGACTCCAGTTAAATGGAAAGGGTAACTGTACTGGTCTCACTTTATAATCCAAAGTGTTCCAAGATCTGAATAAAATTTTAATAGTTAGAATTTAAAGATTCTGGAGCTGACTTTATAAATGTTCAACAGACCTGGAACTGTCATTCTTAATTAAAGATTCTGCTATTCTTAATTAAAGATTCTGGAGCTGACTTTATAAATGTTCAACAGACCTGGAACTGTCATTCTTATATGAGCTGACTGTAACAGACTTTGAGGCCAAAACAAAGAAAACACAAGGCTAAGAACACATCCAATTTTGACTCTCACCTGGCCAAAACACAGGACACAGGGCATGATGGGAACTAAAAGGGTCTTGACACTCTAGTGAATCACAGAAACTCCTGCTCAGTAGTATCATGAAAGACATGGGGCTTGACCTAACAATGTCTGTTCCAGAAAGCAGGATGCTCATTAGAGAATGAATGGCCCCGAGACTTCCTATGGAAAATACAAGGCAATAAAACACTAACCATTCCAGGAAAATGGCACAACTGAGAGAAGGAAAATGCTGTGGGAGCCAAGAGACTTCTCTCAAAGCCCTAACAGCAACCTATTGAACCTCAGCTGATCTTTAAAGCACAAACCAGAAGTGTTGAGTTTTGCTCAGCATAAAGGCTACCTACTGGGGTTGTACATCCAATATCAAAATAATATGAAAGGATAATTGATTGGGGAAATATCACAAACAAAATAATGAGAAGAAAATGTTGAAAGCCTAGAGACCCCAGTGAAGAAACAGTAAAAAGAAAGAACTAAACTGAATCTGAGAAAAGATTCAAGACATTGTACCAACTGTTGGGAGATACACTCATGTGAGGGAGTAGCACTGAAAATGCATATAAGAAGAGCTTTGCTTCTAAGCTGTCATGTAGTCTACCCTGAAGAGTGTCCTAAAGCAGCAGATAAAAGACTCTGGAGATGGAGCATAGCATGACTTGGACGAATGCCTTGGCTTTGCAGCTATTGTATGTGGGAGATGTTCTTCATGCTATTTCCCAAGCTGTTCCCAATAACATCAGCTCAGCTGTCCCCAATGCTATCAGCTCACGTGGAACACAAACTTACCTTGAATCACCTTTTGGGATCCTTTCTCATGGAATGATTTTTGATCTCATTTAGTAAAGAACACTTACATTCTCATTTAAGACATCTTGCTCCTTTAATAAACAGAATGGTCATCAACCCTTTCCTTGTGTCACTAGGCTCCTTTCATCCGGTGACACGAGTCACTGGAGATTAGTGCCATCATCCCCATTATTGACTGAGGAGCCAAAATATTAATTGAGGAACTACACTCATGGAAAGGCCCAGAATGCCCACAGGGTAAATGGAGAAAAAGATGGCAGTCATCTTTAGCCAAATTTGTGGCAACTTAATCTGTAGAGAATACAAGCTTGCTAGAGGATGACTCAAACACAAGTGGACCAGGGCTCCCTGCACCATTTTGCCCATCAAGCACTCTAGGTCTAATGCGAGTCCTAAAAAGCACTTGCTTACAACAGGAGAAGGCATTAAATAAAACCTGTTGTTCATGTTTATGCAAGTGTTAATGACTAAAATGTTGGCTATCCATATAGTGAGATCTGTGGCCAACTACACTAAGTAATATTTGGAACATGTGTTATGTACATGTATAATCTCTCAACAAGAAAAGTAATCATTATGTACTGCAAGCATGCACAAATAAAAATAGGAATTGCAAAGAAAAGGAATATAAATATGATCTCACTTTATGTACTAACAGAGCAGAAGTGAACAAAATAAAGACAGGCTTTGAGGCAGGGTGTAATGTTGGTGAATAGTAAAAAGGGAAAAAAAATATTTGTCATCTAAGAGAAATCCCATTCCTGCTAGTTCTTCTGAGAGTGAATTCTTTAACCTTCCTTGACATATTGTCATTATGTTATTGTGGTGTGCATTCAAGCATCTCTGTGATAAAGATTTGGCTTCTCATGCAGGTCTGCCTATAGAATCCAAATGCCAGTGTAAATATTCTAGCTCCTAAATGTTATTTTCAAGGACCAAACTGGCTTGTCCATTTTAGGCTGTCTCTGTATGGGTTCTCTGGAGTCAGTCACTATAAAAGTCTTTAAATCAGCAAAGTAGAGGCAGGATTCATAATTGCTTTCTGCTTCAAAGCATCTTGCATAGTTTACCTCTATGCAGGCTCAGTTAGCCAATCCAGGACTGGGTATGGATGGATGCAGGAATTGGCTGCTGACTCCGTTTAGATACACACAAAGGCCTTCAAACCTGCTCTCTCTTTAGTTTTGGGTACATCACACACTAACACTTAATAAGAGATTGCATGATGGGATATAAGACCACACAAAAAATAATCTTATAAAACCAAGTGGCCCCATATTAACTTATAAGGACATAGTTTGGCATTGATTTTGGAGAAGTTATGGGAACAATAACATCCCTTGATTCCTGGGCTGGCTTCACTTAGTATGAAGTAACAGAAGGCTCTTGAAAAAACAGGAAAAATGTACAAGTGATACTTCTGATCTCATCGCATAGACCTAGATAACTTGGTGGGCTCTTAAAGTACAGTGAAGCCTGGCCCAATGTGGAATGTTTTAGTTGGTGTATGACAATCACTCAATTATCAACAAATGATGTGATTGAAAACAAAAGTCATTAGTATATTTATTGGCAGAATAGATTTGCATTTGTTCATTTTTAAACCCTGTATAATATATTTGGAAAACAGCTCAGTGCAAGTAAAGGTTAATATTAAGCAACTACAAAAAGAAGCCAAATAGCTACATTTAAATGCAGAGAATACTAATAGCACAGTTTGCCAAATGCTACTTAAATTTGCCTGGGTTCTATTGCTTTGTGAGTTTTTGAACACCCTTATACTCCTTTTGTTTTTGTATACTACCTTGTTTAATATAGTAGTAAAATTTGTCTTCTGGTCAGCTGAAGTTCCAAATCAAGGTTATGTTTACCTTGCTTTTCAACCCTTCCAGACTAAGTGTCTAAACCGCCAGTCTTTCTCCCAAAGATCAAGCAGTAAGAAATGTTTACAACCTCCAAGGTTAGGTATGATCAATGTCCATATATCTGCAGAAAGCAGATATGAGAATTAGACATCTAAATCCATTTTTAAAAGAATACCAGAGATAGACTCTCTTAGGCTCGAAAAAACAATTTGGGATCACTGTGGGAAGAATAGATAGGTGCACTCCTCGGTCCTTCACAACGTCTGTAATCCATTTATGGATTAGTATGAATTTTTTCCTGCCCTCTTCAAATGGTCTTATCATAAGTACCAGTTTGATCAAAGTAACAGGCAAATCACAAAAAAAATTAGATATTGTAGAGAAAACAACTCCAAGAATAAACTAATTGGAAGTTGATCTGTATTTTCACATAAAAGAAATTTTTTGTGAAAATATAACACTGATATCTAGTAGAAATGTCCAGACCCTGGCCCATTCCAGTTGTGATCCCTCATTATTAGCAATCCTTCTATCTAATATTCCTTGGTGTACCTGTCATCTTTAGTATTACTGCTGTGATATTCATTTGCTATTTTTGGCTCCCCTGTTATAATGTAAGCATTCTTAGAACAAGAGCCTATTATTATATTTATCATAATAACCCTTACATAATCCTTTGCATTAGGCAAAAAAAGAAACACATTTGATAGTTCTTAGATGGGTGGATAAAGTTTTTCTTCACCTGCACTATGAATCCTTCACAGGATTTTGCTAATTAAGGAAAACATATAGGAGTTATTTTATTTAGTGTTTCATCATGTTGAAAAATATTTAGCTTTAGGGAGAATACCCTTATAGCCACAAATCCTACTGCACTAGGCACATGTTATACACTTCAGTTAATCTTTCTTCAGTGCAAGGCCATTTGAAGTTCAAGTAATTTGTAGAAATATTATGTGGAAATTTAAGATAATATGAATTTGTTTGGGGGAGGATTACAGGAAACAATTTTGTGTCTTTTGAAAATGAAACTATGAGACATATTGAAGATGGATAGGTCAAATAACCTTTTGAGTGTTAATACAAGTGGCTTTCATTATTATTTTCCCATTTAGTGAAGGACATTATAAATATGTATCATGAAATACTATTTAAATAACACAGGAAAAAAGGCTGTTTGCATATATCAAAAGCCAAATGTTTGAAAAGATTAATATTCTTCAATAAAAAAATCAAAAAGTACTAGAAGACCATTTTGATTATTTTGGTGAGAGATTTTAGGAATTTTCCTCAGCTGTTGAGTTAATATTATGAATGATAACTTTTCCAAGATAATGAACCAACAGTTTGTTCTTTAAACATTTATTTGTCCTAATATTTACTTTATATAACGTGATCTTTTGCAGAAATATAAATACCTGCTAGAAAGAACCCTGACAACTTCACAGCACAATGAGGTTCCTTTTGTTGCTCTCGGCCATCGGGCTCTGCTGGGCTCAGTACACCCCACACACTTGGCAGGGGCGCACCTCGATCGTCCATCTGTTTGAGTGGCGCTGGAATGATATTGCTGCAGAATGTGAGCGATACTTAGCTCCAAAGGGATTTGGAGGCGTTCAGGTAAGTATTGCTCACAGCATGCATTGCAAAATGTAGTGAGCTTACACTACATAGTATTTTAATCAGGCTCGGTGATTTGGAAAACTATTTCACTTGAATAGAACACTCTGTCTCTGAAAAGAAAAAACATAGTGTTGCTGACAAGATTTTTGTTTCAGGATATGAGCAGGACAACTCCAATGAACATTTATTATGTTCAAGCTACTATAAAGCAATGTACCTACATACAGAAAGGTTCACAAAAATATTTTTAACTATGGGTTGGATTTTACAGCATACAGTGGTGTAAACCAAGCCATAATTTTGTTGTTATTAAGGTTCTGTTTCTTGCAGGTCTCTCCACCCAATGAAAATATTATAATTTACAATCCTTATAGACCGTGGTGGGAAAGATATCAACCAATTAGTTATAAAATATGTTCAAGATCCGGAAGTGAAGCTGAATTCAGAAACATGGTGACTAGGTGTAACAATGTGGGAGTAAGTAAATTCAAATTTCTTTTTCACATTTTTATAGAGGGAAATAACTTCTCTCCCTGTTGCTGGCTATTTCTGAATACAACAGTAGGAAATTAAAATTTGAAACATTTTTTCTTCATACTTTTTAAAGTAAGAAATGAAACTTTGCCTTGTACTTAATAGTTGTAAGTTTCTATGTATTAACCTCTATAAACATGAGACAATAGTTAAACATAAATTACTTATAAAATAAAACGTTGAAATGTAATGCTTATAACTGTATATCTCTTTTATACATAATTCCGTGTAGGAACTGGAGATTCCAGTTACAATAATTGGTGGCATTTATATGTGATTTATGTTTTTACTAGTGATTCCAAACTTTTTTTTTCACATCCTTTTCTGGTTATTAAGTACCTATTTAATTTTGCTAAATATAGTAGAGAGCAAGATTAAATGCTTTTATTGCTTGGGGACCAATAGAAATGTCAAAAAATAATTTCTTGAGGCTCAATTGATTCTTAATTCCACATGAGTATATTTATTTTTCATTTTTTCAGGATCATAGAAATTCACTTTTCTCTAAATATATATTTATGTGTAATGACTAATGGCTAAAATTGATGCAGTTCTTTATTTCATACTAGGATGCTTGCATACTTCATCTTGTATGAACATACAGTTGTAAAATTACAAAGACATATTTGGACTTTTATGAACATTGAATAATATCTAGAGGTCTTCCTGAAATAAACTGAAGTAGTTGATATGCTTTTCAGGTCCGAATTTATGTGGATGCTGTAATTAATCACATGTGTGGTGAAGGCAATGGTGCAGGAACAAACAGTATTTGCGGAAGTTACTACAATGCTCAAAATAGGGAGTTTTCAGCAGTACCATATTCTGCTTGGGATTTTAATGATGGTAAATGTAAAAGTTCAAGTGGAGGCATTGAGTCCTATAATAATGCTGCTCAGGTAAATTTATTGTTTTAGATTTTATAGAACTTTTAATTCTTAAAAAACACATTTTAAAGATAATTAGTAAAAACAGTGGTGTTCTCTATTTTATTTAAGTTTATTAAAACCTTTCATGTATACATAATGACCATATTCATTATAAGGAATTTGTATCTATACATGATATATCTTGATTTCTCTTTTTCCCCCGTTCCCATCCCCTATATAATCAAGAACACTATAGGACTTCAATTACTTACATGAACAGGATTGAATACCATGTGATACTGGTTTAGATTCATTAGGAAACCTATTTATCAACCTTAACTGTTTAAAAATAAGAAAAAAATTCAAATACTTTCCTCTAAGCATCAGACTTGTCATATTTTAAAGGAGAAGAGCACTTCTGGACACTGTGGGTTTGTTCACCCACATACATCATAAAAGAACAAAAAAAAAAGACAGGAAAAAATACAAAGAAAATATAAATTCTTCAAGTGAAAAGTTAACCTCCTTTATTGCTTGTGCTCTATTTTGGTACTATAAATCATTTCACAAGTATGCTCACAGTAAAATATCATTATTCCTAAAGTTTATGCAAAGGACACATTATGTAATATATAGTAAACCTAAGGTGAAAAATGTTGTTGAACAATTGAATGAAAAATTTACCTCAACAGGTCAGAGACTGTCGTCTTACTGGTCTTCTTGATCTCGCACTGGAGAAGGATTATGTGCGTACCAAGATTGCCGACTACCTGAACAATCTCATTGACATTGGTGTAGCAGGGTTCAGACTTGATGCTGCTAAGCACATGTGGCCTGGAGACATCAAGGCAATTTTGGATAAACTGAATAATCTCAACACAAAATGGTTCTCTTCGGGAAGTCGACCTTTCATTTTCCAGGAGGTACATCAATAGAATCAATATATATGTATACATGTGATACAAGACTGTGTTATTCCATAATAAATGACTGAAAAATAAAATACGTGATTTCTGAAATGTAGTGCATCATTCAAGAGTATTCTTTTACTTTAGTCAAAGGTTGTACATCTAATTCTTTAACAAAGTAGTTCGCATGGAAATGTAAACATTTCTCTTAGTGTGAAAGCACAACTGTGCCAGTTATCACTTCTTTAGGGACCATAGAGTAGACAGAAAATTGTTTACCTCTCGTTGTCATAAACAAATCTATCTTAGATAGACTCTTGACTTCATAATTAATAGCTGTTTGAAATGCAGCTCTGCAGCTGTAGGTTGCATAATGTTTTTAGGAAATTGATTGAACTTCTGTAAAACTACTTTTCCATATGCAGAAAAAGTACTAAGTTCTTGTCACTAGAAATTAAAAAAAATAATAATTATCAAGGACTGAGAAATTTTGTCAAATAGTAAATGATGTTATGTGAGCTATTGTTTATATATGTAAAAATAAGTAAGTTAAACATTTTTTGTAGGATAATATGTCACCCTGTAATCAAGTTTCCTTCAATATTGTGGCAAATATTTATAAAAATAAAAAACTCAATACAAGAAAAATGTTTTGGAGTATGTCAGGTTACATAACTGGCTTAAATGTATTTGAATGCAACTTTAAAATTCTGATGTGAAAGACCTTTCCCCCTATATTTCTACCAGGTAATTGATCTGGGTGGTGAAGCAATTACAAGTAGTGAATACTTTGGAAATGGCCGTGTGACAGAATTCAAGTATGGGGCCAAACTAGGCACAGTTATTCGCAAGTGGAATGGAGAGAAGATGGTGTACTTAAAGTTAGTAAAATGTTAATTGTCATGTGAACTTTCTCACATCTGTTTGACATATAGCTAGCATGGGTAATCTTAATAAAACATTGTTATTTGAATACTTACCAGGATTTTGACTAATAATCGGTGCTAGTCTTCACCGTTGTCAATTACAATCTCTTTTATTTTTAATATCAAAGGAAATAGTCTAGAAACTGAACAATTTAACAAGAAGTTCTATAATATGTGACTATTCTTAGTTTCACTCTTTTTACTTTTAATCTGTGAGCTCAGTTAATTCTTAAAAATAACTTAACATTTTAGTCAGTACATTGATATGCCCACAATCTGGAATTGACATATATGATGTCAGTTAATGAATTTCAAATATTAAATTATGTATATGAGAACAATACGTCATTGAAGCCTGATTGCAACACACTTTGATGTGATGTCTAGTGTGACATGAATGTTTATCCTTCAAAGTCCATCTATGTTCCAATATAATGAATCCTATAATTTTAAATAGATTACAGAATCTTTTGGGAAACTGCTTAATTAGAGCATTTAACTGAAGAAAGCATGTAGAAAGAAATGACAGTATAGATATGCAAAGGCAATTGTACATGCATATGTATGATATGTACAATCTCATTTTTTGTGCATCTTATTTTTATTCTAGGAACTGGGGAGAAGGCTGGGGCTTTGTGCCTACTGACAGAGCCCTTGTCTTTGTGGATAACCACGACAATCAACGTGGTCATGGAGCTGGAGGAGCATCTATTCTTACATTCTGGGATGCCAGGTAGGAAATAATATTCTCCAATTTTTTCTATCTACCTCTGAATGATAATTGAAGACTCTACTCTTATAGCATCACTTTGTAATTTTCAGAATGTATAAAATGGCTGTGGGCTTTATGCTTGCTCATCCTTACGGATTTACACGAGTAATGTCAAGCTACCGTTGGGACCGAAATTTTCAGAATGGAAACGTAAGTTTTAGAGATGTTCAAAATCTCTTTCTTGGGGCTGGGACTAGAGCTCAGTGGCATAAGTGCCTGCTTGCAAACTGCAGTGTCCTCAGTCAAATTCCCATGACAAAAAAGCAAAACCAAAACAAAAGTGAAATCAAAAACAACCTTGTTACATACCAGGATATAGCTCATTGAAACAAGTCCTGCATGGAAAATGTGGGATCCTGAGTTCAATCCCAAACACAAAAAAAGCAAGTAAAAAATTAAAAATTTTTATAAAACAGTAAAAATATCTCTCATTCTCAATAAAGGCAGTTTTAAAATTTTTTTCTCTCAGGTAATTGCATCTGATACTTATTCATCATGTATGTGTTTAAGTGTGTATTGTTCATTATATATGACTCTTCTACCTTTGTCTAATTTTTGAAGAATTATGTTTAAAAATGATGAGAGTGGAAACCAAACACAATTCCATAAATTTAGACAGTTTAGTACACAGATGAGAATGTGTAGCTCAGTGCATTCATCAAAGAATGTCATTTAATATCAACTAGTATTAATTTGGCAATTGCTGGACATAAGGCAGTTTGCACATGTAGTAAGTATCAAAGCAAATGTTCTAGTAACTGGACAAGTTACCAACAAGTTATATTCCATGATATATGAGTATTCTGTTTCATTGCGTTTCCTTTTAATCTGTAATTTGTTTACTGAGCAAGTAATAGTCTTTTTTTTTTTAGCAAATGATAAAAGTAATGAATTACCTTTTGTATGTTTTTTAAATGTCATTTAGAAGTCTATATTCTAATTTTCTTTTCACTAAGGCTTTAAGGCCCTTGCTTTATCAATGACATTGAGTAATGGTGTTAAGAAACTCTTGGCAGTAGAAAAATGGATAGTATAAAACTTTATCATTTTTGTTGAACTATGGCACTGTAGAAAAATAGTCCAAATACATGGTAAAGATCAGCAATGAGAACTTGGATTCTAAATAAAGACATTGCAGGTATTAAGTAGTAGCACTGATTAGGTTGATATAAAGGAGAAGGAAGATTGAAGTGTGAGTGTCCCAAACATCTAAGGTCTTTTTCTCATAATTAAGGATGTTAATGATTGGATTGGGCCACCAAATAACAATGGAGTCATCAAAGAAGTAACTATCAATGCAGACACAACTTGTGGCAATGGCTGGGTCTGTGAACATCGCTGGCGTCAAATAAGGTGGGCACACTTATTGAGAAGCATTTTCTAATGCTAAATCATTTTGTTTTCAATTGTGAAGTCAAAGGACATCTTATATGAGTCTGTGCTTTTAGGAACATGGTTGCCTTCCGAAACGTAGCTGATGGCCAGCCTTTTTCAAACTGGTGGGATAATGGAAGCAACCAAGTAGCTTTTGGAAGAGGAAACAAAGCATTCATTGTCTTTAACAATGACGACTGGTGAGTAAATACCAGTTAAAAATTCATGTCTTATTCTACTATGTTCTTGGT